>BGPT01000393.1:206242-282875 GCA_003297045.1 Symbiodinium sp. clade C Y103
ATACATACATACATACATACATACATACATACATACATACATACATACATACATACATACATACATACATACATACATACATACATACATATCACATATTGTACATACATATATATACATACATACATATTGCATATCATACACACTGGAATTGTACGTGATGTGTGCTATGAAGGAGTCCGCTTCTATTTGGCAAAACTATTATATCCTCTCTCGGCATTGATGTCCCGGCACTGGAAGCGGCTTCTGGAACCTCAACTTGCCTTGTTCGTGCAAAGTTCTTGTCCAAGGGAAAAATCGATCGTGTGGCAGGGCAGGGTATGCTGAGGTACACTCTCATGCTAGCAAAAGCTTTGCTGGTGGGCTCACAAGTTACAGAGATTTGAGACAATCAGGAGATTGGCAAGAAAACAACAAAATGAGTCTGATGAGTCTGACAGTCTGACTGTATAGGAATTCAGGCGTAATTGAAGTGTTGACATCGTTGTACCCAGGTGAACAGTGCGGACCCAAGATGGGCTCAGTCCTCCGCCACCGCCATGGCCCTCGCCCATAGTTCCTGCAAGTTCAAGCGAATCAGCGGTAGAAATATGGTATAAATAATATATCAAATAATGACAAATACAGTTTGAAACAGCTGATAGGCACCGGCGAGGCCCGGAGAGCTTACGATAGAGTGGCGATACAGAGGAGGCTGGCGAGGAAGCTGGTGATGACATTGGGTATATGTCAATGTTTGGCGACTTGGCCAGGAGGAGAGGAAGGAGGAGAGAAGGTTGAGAGGAGGAAGGACAAGCTTACTTAAAGTCTAGAGACCCTCACCTGGCAGGAGGAGAAAAATGATGAATCTCTATGACTTAGGATGACTTAAGTAATCTGTGTTATTCCGCTAGTCCCTGACAAGCTACTATATAGGCCTATAGTTCTTCAATCGCATGTACATGGATTTGTCTGAAAGAATAGGATACCCCTCAGATCCATGGGTTTATCATCATTACTGTACCCCGTATTTCCCCTCTTAAAATGGCCATATCTTGAGCGTAAATCCAAGGTTTCCCAGTTATTGAGAGCCCCCCAAAAAATGTTGAGATTCCCGATCAATCATCCAGATGGATCCAAATGGATCGAAACTGTGAGAGTCCCGATTTACAAAGAATGCATCAAAATCTCCTTCAGAAAACTAAAAGTTACAATCGAAGTGGCCGTTTTGAGTTCTACCCAAGAATGGGCACCACTGGCTGCGCAATTTTCTAGTAGAAATCGCACAATGTCGACGTGGCCATATTGAGCTGCAAGCAACAAGGCCGTTGCACCATTATTATCTTCTTGATCTTTGGATGAACCAACTTCGACCAGAAAACGAACAATGTCGAGGTGGCCATTTTGAGCTGCAATCCGCATTGGCGTTCCACCATTGTTGTCTGCTTGATCTTTGGCTGCACCAGCGTTGACTAGAAACCGGACAACGTCGAGGTGGCCATTTGCAGCTGCAACCAACAAGGGTGTTGCACCAGTGTTTGCTGCTTGATCTTTGGCTGCACCAACTTCTGCCAGAAACCGCACAATATTGAGGTCGCCATGTTGAGCTGCAAGCAACAAGGGTGTTGCACCATTGTTTGCTGCTTGATCTTTGGCTGCGCCGGCTTCGACTAGACACCGTACGACATTGACATGGCCACTTTGAGCTGCAAGCAACAAGGCCGTTGCACCATGCTCTGCTGTTTGCTCTTTGGCAGCACCAGCGTTGACTAGAAACCGGACAACGGCGAGGTGGCCATTTGCAGCTGCAACCAACAAGGGTGTTGCACCAGTGTTTGCTGCTTGATCTTTGGCTGCACCAACATCGACTAGAAACTGTACAACGTCGAGGTGGCCATATGTAGCTGCAAGCAACAAGGGCGTTGCACCATTGTTTGCTGCATGATCTTTGGCTGCACCAGCTTCCACTAGAAGCCGTACGACATCGAGGTGGCCATGTTGAGCCGCAACCAACAAGGGCGTTGTACCAGAGTCATCTGCTTGATCTTTGGGTGCACCAAGTTCGACTAAGCACTGAACTGTGGCAAGGTGCTTGTTTTGAGCTGCAATCCACAAGGCTGTTGTACCGGGGTCGTCCGCATGATCTTTGGCTGCACCAATTCCGATTAGAAATCGCACCATGTCGACCTGGCCATTTTGAGCTGCAAGCATCAAGGGCGTTGCACCAGTGTGATCTGCTTGATCTTTGGCTGCACCAACTTCTGCAAGAAACCGCACAACGTCGAGGTAGCCACTTCGAGCTGCAACCCACAAGGGTGTTGCACCTTTGTTGTCTGCTTGATCTTTGGCTGCACCAATGCCGATTAGAAATCGCACAATGTCGAGGTGGCCATTTGCAGCTGCAACAAACAAGGGCGTTGTACCAAAGTCATCTGCTGAATCTTTGGGCGCACCAAGTTCGACTAGAAACTGTACAACGTCGATGTAGCCATTTCGAGCTGCAACCCACAAGGGTGTTGCACCATTGTTTGCTGCTTGATCTCTGGCTGCACCAACTTCTGCTAGAAACCGGACAACGTCGAGGTTGCCATTTTGAGCTGCAGTGAACATGGGCGTCCGCATTTGAGCGAACTCAGGCTCATCTGGTTTTGCTCCTGCCTCCAATAACAGTTCCGCAATTTGAACATGTCCCTGCTCTGCAGCGTGAAACAAGGGCGTCTTGCCATCTTTGGTTGCCTCATTGGGATTCCGTGGCTGTCGCAGCAACTGCTCAAGAGCAAGTAATTCGTTGTCCTTAGATGCTGAGATCATTTTCTGTGTTTCTTCATCATCAGGTGGGGAAAATTCCAAGACCACCAGCTGGACCTTAAGTTGAGCTGGAGCTAGAACTTCATCATCCTGGATCTCACGCGAACCATCTTTGACAAGAAATCTTTGCTTGAATCTGGAAATGCCAACCTTCGCTGCCAGGGCTTTCTTCACTGCCTTGACTGTTTGGCCTTGCAGTTCATCTTCAAGGACTCTGAGCGTCTCGCCCGAGGCTACCTGAAAACACATCTCCATTGCTGCGGGAACAAAAGGTGCTTTGTATGTATATTCAATATTCAGCTTTTTACAAGACTGTATCATGATGGATAGACTATCGATAAACAATGTCACAACGGACCTGCAAACACGTTGGATATGCAGGCCAACCTTTACAATAGCAATCAATGCCACGTACGATACTCCATGGTGCTTCTTGAGCGTGTCCAGTCTGAAAAGTCTTCAAATGCAGAATATGTCGCTTTGACCAGCATGCAACCTTGAACCGCGCTAGTGAACAGCCGCTGAGCCAGTGTTAATTTCGTACCGGTCATGCAATCTCAACACTCCTGATGTTCCGGTTACTTGCCTTTAGCAAAGCTTGGCTTCTATGTTTCTGATATCTTCTGTTCTTCGCTGTTCTTGCCCTCTGGCGTTTTCTGTAAATGCACGGCTTACATGTCTCATACAAGCCATTTCCGCCAGACTTGAGCCGTGATATTCTGAGGGAAGCACGCTTTTGCTGCAGCATCTGCAACCCAACTTCGTTGTGGACACGCAAAACTTGCCGCTAGAAGTTGGTTGTTCAAACAAGCTCGATGTCGTTTGAGTCCAAAACAGTCGTCCAGCATGCACAAAACCCACTGACAATTTGGAATCAGCTGCTAAGATTTCAAGTACCGAGCAACCTGTCCAAGAAACACGGTGTAGAAGGGTGTCGGCTGATTCAAACCCATTCTGAACAAAACGGTGGATGTCCTTCGTTTGGATGAGTTCCATTGAGTTCCCATGATTCCTACGCTTCCTTCCACTTCCCCTTCAGGCCTTGACCAACACCTTGACCTTTCCTTTCGGTTCGTTCCTGCACAAATCCGTGGATGCATTGTATAGACTGTATAGAGAATTCGACAAGCACCAGAGCAATTAATGACAGCCCAAGATCACATACATGATTGCAAAATGTTCTCCCAGTTCCAACAAATGTTCCGAGCTGGTTGGCATATTATAATACTATGTTCTTGCTAAATTTTGCCTATGGATTCTGTTCCACTCCACATCCACTAGTCACAGGCCTCAGTTGCTTGCTCCGCAAAGTTTTCGTACTGCCCAGGGATGTACAAGTCGTAGGTCTTGACCATGGACCTGGGTCGTGGAATCTCCCGGACTGAGATGGAATCATCGCTGTGACTTTTGAATCTGACAGCTTTGAGTCTTAGCAAGCCAAAAGATCTAAAGAAAAGGAGATGAAAGGAGATGAAAGGAGTAAAGAAGGAACATACATGAATCATACCTGAAAATAAAATATGATAAAATAAAGTAAATAGGCCATGTCATGTTTTTGCCTCGGCAAATCACTGGGCACCCTTGCTTGTTCCAGGCGTCAAGCTGTGATTTCCTTTAGTGGATGCTAATGGGTTGGGGTTGGCGAGTTTGTGTGTGATTCTGCAAGGGAAATGTATGATGAAAATTGATGAAATACCAAAGAACTCTCTTAGTGTTGAAAAGATGCGCTGAACATTGGATAACATTGGCATGTATTGGCATGGATGGCCAACAACATTGCGGCATGGGGTCCAGAGCTGCCATGTGTTGAATGAAAGGTAAAGGGGTTTAGCAGTGCAGCTTGTTCATGAGGATGTTGTCTTTGTGCTTGTTCAAACCACGCACACATGCGACGGTGGCAGCCGTGCTTTATTGTAGGAGAGCATGAGGATCAGAATACTAGCACGCTTCACAGTTGGCATAAATAAGTCTTCACAAAAGACCACTGTTGTATGAGAAAATGTGTGGGTGTGTGTGTGTGTCTGAGAATCCTGTAAGCTGCACTGGGTACTTAAAAAGATGTTCACAGCCCGTTGCCGCAGCAAGTTTTAATCAAATTGCCCTACCTGTACATGCTTAATGCACCCTTGATCCTGTTACACTCTTGGAGTGAGAAGGACGCCAGGAAGCACCATGCTTTGCGCTCTCTATGCAAAATAAGGTCGGACAAGGGTTATTTTGGTTGTCCAGCCATATACTGCCACTTCCAGGAGCAGCGATCTGATATCTATCTAGTGAAGTACTGTCTGATGGCTCTTGCATTCGGCTATTCAGATTTCTCCCGATCACAATCAGCCATGTTCTGTTAACAACCAGTATTGAGCCAAGTTTGCTTGGCCGTCATGATTCTCTACCAGCATGAAGAGAACGCAAACTACTGCCATTTCTGCATCAAAGCGTTGTCTTTTCCACCATGGTGTTGAGCTATGGACAGCCTCCCTGAATTCAAGCATGATGAAAGATAGGTCAAGTGGAACGGGCTCCAACCTTCAGAAACTCCCAGAACTGTTGATGTTGCATGTGTATGCATGTGTTCTGTCCTCTATTAATCTCTATTTCATGTTCCCATTGACAATGTTGACATGTCTTGTGTTTCCCATTGTCAACCAAGCCCCGGAAGTTGCAGTAAAACCAATCGCACTGTACACATGGCTTCTCTGCATCGCGGTTCAAATGAAAAGTCACGTCGCTTTGGCTCCTGATGGCGGGGGAAAGGCTGCCCTGGTCTGAACAGTCGAAAGATGTCGAAAGTCAGTACAGTTGGTAAACAGTTGGATTCAGTCAGTATTTGGAGCCAAGGCCCCAATTCGACATGCTTCGACAGCACATGGAAAAACTTCAGAGCTGCATTCAGCACGTGAAAACTATGAGCCCTGCTCTGCTAGTGTTGAGATCAGACTCGTTCTCTCAACTAATGTGCCCATGATCATTTTGGAAGAACAATCCGAATTCCAGTGCATTCTTGCGATCAGTTAAGCATCTAATTTCACCAAAACTTCTAAGGATAGATATATAAAGAATTACTACCAATTCATTACTCTTGTGAATGATATAATTACTTCCATAAAACACTAAAAGCCATAGTGACCAGTGACCAATCCTGCTTTGTTGGTGGCACCTTGCTGTGATCAGCTCATTCACCGCTTCACAGTGAAGAAATCTTCCAGCCACCCCGCGTATGCCATCCTCCAACGTGCTGAATAAACTTTTCAAAATAAAAAGAAGAAACAAAACAAATTGGCTGAAACTGCTGCTTGAGAACTTCCGGCAACCTGGTGATACCTGTAGCGTCATCTCACAGGTCACATCTTTGCATGAAAGCACTGCCGTCCTTTATCTTCGGTCATCAGGTCATCCTGGCCAAATCGACTCAAAATCTCTCAAACATCCGAAGCGCAGTGGTTCAATCGTGGATCATGGATCCTGTGAAGTCAGGAGCATTGACCAAGGCATTCTTTTTGAAACCAGACCACATGCCTATTGGCCATCCGTGCCTGCTTGGGCCAAGCTTAAAACCACATTGTTGAAAAAACAAACACGCAAATCTAGTACTACGTATACTATATACTTGCGAGCAGTAGGTGCACACACCAAACGTGGCTGCTCGCAAGAGCAAACAGGGGGAATGCTTGAAAGATGGAGATGGTTGTCTTAAAACTTGACAGGCTGCTGCATTAGCATCTCTGTGTTCATGTTCTGAAAGAATCCTAGATAATGCTACATACCATTCCTGTCCCTGTTGCTCAAGCTTGTGATGCCTTGGAAAGCGTCATGGAAAAGACTTCTGTCGTCGTCCTGGCAACCCATGAAAAGTCTAAAGTCGCCGGGTTGAACTGAGCCGTGGCTACAGCAAATCTATAAACGAAAAAAGAATCAGCTACCGTAAACTGAAGTGGTCTTACTTTGGCACCTTGTCACGAGAAAGTCCCCGAGTTCTGGAAGTCTCTCGCTTGCAGCCGACAAAAAAACATGCCGAAAATGCATTGTAAGCTGCTTCCCACACCTATATATGTCACAATAGAACACAATTGTAGAAACCCTGGTGAGAAACGAGCATGCATGGATAAGAAAAAACGCTGGATACCCAACGGACCAGTTCATAAGTGTCCAAAACAATCCCACCACAAGCCAATCGCACACCGCTCCTGTCATAGTTCCGGTCGATGGCACTGGTGTCCTGGCTGAGCGGACCACAAAAAGCCATCCAAATTGCGAAACACAATTCCTACACATAGCGCCCGTAAAAGGCTCAGTAAAGCCTCAAAACTGGACTGACACAGTCCAGCAGGAAAGTACACCAACAAACACACCCATGACTTTGCATTGAAGTTAAGAAACACATTACACAATTGCCCAAGAGCCGATCGCCCCAACAGAACAACAAGGCAGCAAGAATCAGGGCTGTAAAGGCAGTACAACCGCAGGGATTGTCTGTGACGGGACATTGCTGCGCGGTCTTTGTAGGATTGTGGGGTCGCTTTGTCAAGGTGTCTAGAAAAAAATCCAACTGTATCTAATTTTAGTATATCATTGTGAGGGGACACTTCTTGTCCGGCAAACTTCGAGGTTTCCTCGCCCCAAACCTGGTTCTCGCCTTTTCGGTAGGTCTGTGTCTCTGGTCGCGTTTCTCTGCAAAGCACACATGAAACACGCACCACCCCTAAACATCAGCAGGTATGATGAATGTATGTATGTGTGTATGTATATGTGTATGTATGTGCATCTGTGTAATTATCTGTGTATCTGTGTATCTGTGTATCTGTATACATGTATATGCATATGTATGTGTATATATATATAGTTATATATATATATACATGTGATTACATATGAATAGCGGACCCAATTATTTGCTAAATGTAATGCCATTCACAAATTAGGGTCGTCCCCTATCGGTTGTGAGGATTTCAGTACTCCCGGAAGTATCACAAATGGGGTATCGCTATAGGGTCGTCCCCTATCGGTTGTGAAGGTTTTGTGCAACCTCAGAAAGGCCACGGCGAAGCAAAACTAAATTAAATATAAATTAGTATTACAATAATTTTGTCGGTTACTCATGTTTGTGTATATGTATACATGTGTTGTGGATGTGTCTATGTGTATTTGTTATGTGTTATGTGTTATGTGTATAGTATATGTGTATATGTATATGTGTATGTCTGTTTGTATATGATGTAATGCAATGCAATACAATGTAATGTAATGCAATACAACCCAATACAATGCAATGCATGGAATGCAATGCAATGATGTGTAATGTCATGTAATGTAATGTCATGTAATGTCATGTAATGTAATGTCATGTAATGTAATGTCACACAATGCAATGCAATGCAGTGCAATGTAACGATTTGAAATGTAAGGTAATGCAATGTAACGCAATGCAATCCAATGTAATGCAACGCAATCCAACGTACTTTGTTGCACTACAATGTGATGCATGGCTATGTAGTGCGATCATGCAATCCAATGCAATTCGGTGTACTCGATGTAATGTATAATTCAAATTATATAATTTAATGCAATCTGATGAAATGCAATGTAATGTGATGTAATGTAGTGTAATGTAATGCGTTGCAATGCAATGCAATAAAACGCAATGTAATAGACGTATATAATGCAATATGAGCTAATGCAATGCCATGCAATCTATGTGTGTTTTCGACTTTGACTTTTTATGGCTATATTGTACCTCAGAACTTTCAGCGGAGTTGGCAGGACAAGACAAAAGCATGAGCCGCCGCAAAACTGACATCGCAAAAGGATGCAACAGGTGTCCCGCCCTAAGCAACACCTTGAGCACCTTAAAACACACGTACGCCGTCGCACACCGTCTTACGCCACATTCTCCCGAGCTTGTGAACCCACGTGAAGCCGCAATCATCCGCAACCCACGTCCTCTTCCTCTTCCTCTTCGTCAGTCTCGCCTTCGCCGTCGTTGCTGTCGCGGTCGTTCCAGTCATCGTAACATCCCCTGATTGGCTAAAGAGTGGAGCGAGATTTTAAAAAGACAAGTATCAGTATACGGTCATTGTAGTTCCTACTTGTTGTCTGGAGTTCCACAGATAGTAAGAAACAAATTCTGCACTCGGCTGATGGACTATGGATGAGACAACATGCGAGACAAACGCAACAAGGCATTCAAGAGTAAGCAATTCCGACGAGCCAAATTCCAGAAATTGGGTTGCACAGTATGGTTTCTTGGCATTTTTTCAGTGTTGTGGTGGGCCGTCGGCTTGGGCTGTATTCAGAACCAGCCTGCCAACATGCTGCCTGTCATGTTTGGTCGCTTCTCCATTGAGTTCTAGGACCTGTCCGAAAGGAATTCATGGTGCAGCATGAATGCAGCATGATGCAGGCACGAAGAGCAAAATCAGTAGCCAAGCATCCTGGGGCAGTTGCAGTGCTCTTAAGAAACCTATAACGAATTGGCGCTATCTGTTCCATGATCAAGCTCGCAACTGGGATTCTGTGAGTTAGGGGGGTGGACAGTGAGTCAAATGCTTCCAAATAACTGTTCTGCCATTTGCTACGCCTGCAAGATTCACACGTGTACAGGACATGTTCGTGTTCACGTCAACACTCTTGATGTTTCCATGTATTTCTGCAAGGAACCTGCTGCGAGTACATGAGACTTGGGTCTAGTCCGAAACTATTTTGCATGGCATACAATAAAGATTGACCGATACATCTGGTTGGCTATTTTGCGATACCTAAAGATCGAACAGTACTGCATGCAGCTCTGAGAACATACCAAAATAAAGGAAAAAATGGCATGGCAATTGCACTCTTTCAGATCTTTTCAACTTGATGCCCTCAGATTTGGGACAATTTTGACCAGCCTCCACTTTCTTTGAAGCATCCCAGCGGACCTTCCATTGGCCTTTCGCTGTGACGGTCCTTCAGCTGCAGCAACTCTCTGGGGAAAAGCTCTGCAACGCCTGTAACAACTTGGCAAACCGAAATATCCAAAATGTGAATTCCTTTGTGGCCTTCATGGATCAATCTGATTGACTTTCGTCGTGTTCGTCGTGCACTGAATCTGCCCCTGCTTCGTGCATGCAGATGTATATAGACTAGAGCTATGATGCTGCAGGTATGATGCTCCGCGCCAATTATCCCCAATTTGCCTGGTCATGAGTCGCGCTTTGTCCTTTAATTTACATGTTGTGTAGACACCACGACTTGGAGCCGCACGTGTCATGATTGTAGCCGCACTCAGCATCGTGGTCGTGAAACTTTTGGTTGTAACTGAATTCACCGCCTGCACGGCTTTAAAGCTGCGCAAGGAACGAACAAGTATGCAAACATTGCAATGACAATAACATGCAAGTGTACATATAATTTAGATAATATATAATACAATAACAGTGTAATAGCAATACAATAACTAAGAACAATTTAGCAACAAGATGTCAGAGGCGCACGCAAACACGGTCATTGCTAAGACATTGGAAAACTTTCGCCATGTTTCATACATAGTGCCTCCATCGCCTCTAGTCTGCTCTTTCACTCTGTATGTTTTGCTACTGCTAGAGTTGGCGTCAGAGTTGTGGAATGCAATATATAGAAATAGTGACACAGGGTGCTGAAACATGTCAACTCCAAATATCACGCTCCAGGGATCGAACCTCAAACGTCTTTGACGAACTATGAACAGTTTCTTTACTTATTTTTTACTATGCTGCACACTCTCCTGAAAATGTATACCACGCATTCAGGTTGTACAGGACCATTTGGGCGTCCTTTTGAACTCACCTTGCCTGCAAAGACTTTCAGCTCGGTGTCTTCAGAGGTCTCTTCCATGCCACAACGGCGTCCACGCATGTAAGCCTGCACAGTGGTTCAATGGTTGGCTTCGAAATGCTTCAACCATGCTCCCAAAATATCCCAAAATTAAGGACGATTCTTTGACACTCTCAGACTGCATGCGGCTTCCTGCAGCCGCAAGAAGCCTAAATCCTCAGAGAGGTGTATTTGGTTGTGACACAAGCCCTTGCTGGTTTGGGTGTTGGCTCCTGGTGGTTTGGGAGTCGGCTTCTTGTGGTTTGGGCGTGAGCCCCTATGAATGCTCATTTGAGTCTAAAACCACGGCGTCCCCAGCCAGTTTCAGTCGCACACGCTGCGTTATGTCAATGCGAGTAATCCTTGCTGTTTCCACTAGCAAGTGTGGCAAGAAATTGATAATCATCCATGCGCCCAAGTGACGAATTTTGTGTGTTGCACCGGACCGGATCAACACGTTGCTCTGTTCGGGGCTTCTGTCTGATGCTCGAGCATTACGTGCAAAATGGAGAATGGCGTGATTTGTCTGTCAGGCAGCACTAAGCAAACTCAAGACTCAAAGTGAGGCAACCAACATCAAAAAACCTCGATTGGGATATACTATGATATACTAATTAAGTTCAGCAAGCTTCAGCAAAGCTCTTCGGGAACATTCAAATACCATATGATTTCATCTTACTCTGAATTCTTTAGAAGCCTGTAGAGCAGGTAGGACCGATCGACTTTCCACAAATGGCTGCTGCCAAGGCTGAGCATGAACAGTTTGTTGAGCCTGCTTGAAGCACTTGTTGGTGCACCATTCTGGCTCAGATTGCCTTGGATCTTCATCACACTGCCCAGCCAAAATGCAGTACCTTTTGAAATGACTATCTCCATTCATCAGGCCAGTCAACCATGCTGATTGGCAGTGCTTCAGTACCACTGAAGCACCTCTGTCCAGAGAGTAAGGATGCATTGTTGCTCCTGTTTTGTTCAAACATCTTGAGAGCAGGCCTCAAACTGAACCAAACTCCCAGACATCAAAGAAAACAGTTGCTTCGCCTGTTGCCAGGAACACTATGCAGCTTCCTTTTCACACGCAACTGTTTGTTGTAACTTTCAAAGCGCAGAGCCGTATATAGTCGTTTAGGTAGTACAATTACGCGCTGACACCGTTGAATCGTTTGCCCAAGAATTTCCAGGGCATTACGATAGTGATGGTTCGAGGGATATGACATGTCACTATATGTTACAAAAACTATGATAGCATATTGATCACACTATCTTCATTATTATCCAGGATCTTCAACTGTCGAAACGATGAGAACTGTACCATGATTGTACAAGTTCTACCACATATATAACAATAAAATTCTGTTCTAACAACAAACTGATCATGCTGATTCAAAGTGCGTCCATCTTTTCTGTTCAGTGCAACACTGAAACTATACATCTCATTACCATTTAGGTTGGGGGGTTGGGGGGTGTCCTGATTGTTGATCATCCCTACATGACAGAACCTACTAACTACCTGGACCGGAAACGGAAAGATGACGCTCCATGACCATGTGCTCCATGACCCCGGAAAGGTGATGATGATGATCCTTCCGGGTCCGTGCAAACGATGGCGTTTGACCGCACAATTACCATTGTGTGTGTGTGTTGTTGTTGAGGGGCAGTTGACTGATATGACTGATAATAAAATTGGTTTTGTTAGAATTTGCTAGTGCAGGTAGTCAGGTAGTCGAGTGTTCAGAACCATGCATCAAGCGTATAAATACATCATATTCCAAAGGATTTTGCAAATGGATTCAAATGGCTGTTCTAAGCATTGAGCAGAATTGTTGTGCAGCCATGACACACAACGGCAAGAACACTTCGGCCAGACAGGTCTGCGATGCTTTGGGCATCCTTTCAGTGAATCGTGGGCCAAGCTGGAATCGAACGGAAACACTGAAATTGCCCAGCAAACAACCAAAAATGATCAAAAATCTTAGCATTCCACGATAAGACTTGGCAAGGTGATGCTAGGTGGATTCCAAATGTCTTCAGATTTGCAGTGTGCGCGTACCTTGACTTCTTCGCCTTCAGCTGAGTCCAAGAAGAGGGACAAGGAAAGCCTTGGCGCGAAAGATAATCAGCACATCATCTAGAGATCTTACATTCAAAGATTCGGCAACACACATTCTCTAGTTTGACTTCTTGGGGCTGTCCAGGCAAATTCAGCCATTGATCTCACTAGTTAAATCCTCCAAGGTGATGGGGTGGCTAAGTCAGCTTCCAGTATTGGGGAGCTTCTTTCGAAGTTCCAAGATGTCCGAACCACGGGAAATTCAGTTTCTGACCAAACAAAGCAAACAGGGACATTTGTCTTTGACTCATTCTTCACTTTTTTACAGACTCCTTTTGACTCATTGTCATGACCAAATCCAAGAGAGTGAGTTCAGTTCGTTCGATTCCCATGAGTCCCAGACCCGTCCAAGTTCAGCGCTTCGAGGATTCGAGTTCTGACGTCCAAGACCTTCTCGCCGGCATCGCCGGTCACACTGCCTTCAACGCCACTCATCATGGACACCTCCGGGCCAAGTGCAACCGAAAGCTAAAACAGCTGCAAACGAAACATGCTGCGAATGGCACAGCATATGAGGGTTGTGTATATCTAAATGAGATGACATAGGAGATGAGAGTGATGGGAACAACGTCAAATTCTGTCATGTGCCAAAAGCTTCTGGGAGTTGTCCAGTAGAGTGCGGTGTCCTTATCCTTTGCTTTTGGAGACAGTGCTATAAACTTTCAAGGATCAACTCCTTTTTTTATTTCCCAGGCTCCCAAAAACTGCTTTTCATTTGGTAAATGTTCATGTATTTTCCTGTCTTGCATGCCTCACAAGAACTGCCTGAGCAAAAGGTCAAAGCACATGACCATCACTGCTGTTGCTAAACTATCATCTTCTGCATGTGTCGCGGGTGTGTGACTCCAAATACATGCATTGATGAGTAAGTCTTGGACTCACAAGTTCCATCATATAGACCTAAACTTGTTCATATTGGCTGCTCAAAACCTAGCACCTCCAACACACTGTTTGTATTGGCTTGCCACTCGGCCTCTTCATTTTAACTAATCACAAGCAATAATGCCACCAGCCCTATGCATCTCTAGGACTGTGCCTTGAAGGAAACTTGACTCTCGCTCATCGCTCAAAGAAATGGTGATGGGCTCCAGAATTGGATAAGACGGGTCGCTTGAGCAGTTCTATGGATAGTGCCGGGCAGGCAAGCATGATGAGCCACGAAGTCCAGGGTACACATTGAACACATTGCAGATTTCATTCAAGCGCACTTTCGTTTCTGTTAAATGCATTTAAATGCATCCTCCATGAGACCTGTGCGTATCCTGCGGCTAAAACATGTTTCCAGAATGCATTCTTCAACAAAATGTCTTGACGCAGGGAATCAGATCGTCCGCAGTGGATCAGATCAATGCAGGAATATCCAGGAGCCCCTACCCTTTACTCATGTAGTTGTCTCCAGAAGTGACGTCAGCACCTGCCATAGAGGCGTAGAGGCCTTGGCCCAACGGAGACCGAGCCTTATTCTCCCTACAGCACGAAAAACAGCTCCAATTCTTGTTACAAATAATATACCAATACACTATATGAGATCCTGGGATCCTTATACCATCTTATAAGAATCTTATACCATCTTATACCGCCCTTCAGATTAGAACAAGTGGTGAGTTGTTGCGCGTTGATTTTACTGTTTTCGTAATAGCTGACTAACCAGTGGCTGTCCACTGAAATGTGTATTTCAGGGCTTGGAGCGATATTCTGTATAGCAAGCGATCGCCGGATCTATTCAGTTCAATCCAAGCATCGGCGTCCAGTTGACAAATATATCAGCATGAATGCCCGCCATCCGTCAAATTGTAACGAAAACTCGGGCGAAAATGTAAATGGGCAAGTCCCCCTGCCTGTTCTAATCACCTGCTGCTAAATACATCTGAATACAGTACACCTGAGCGCCCCAGACTCACATACTGATCGTAGTTGGCTTGAGGCCCACCGTACCTCATTTCGCGGAGTCATCAAACTTATGCCAGGCGGTTACAATCAATTCACTTGTTGAGTGGCTCCTACTTTGCAATGCTGGGATTTCAACTACGACCACAGAAGTGTATGTTTTACATATCCACAGATACTATGCAAGTTATATCATGCGAATACAAAATATGTCGTTAATAACAATATTATTATCATTAATAATAATAGTAATAATATGTAATAATGAAAATATATCCAACACATTCCACCACTGTTCGCTACGGGCACTCGCTGAGATACTTCTGGTAGTCTGCGGACTTACCTGAAGCTGCGACTGGTGGTCCCGTTGGCCGGGGACATGGTGCCTGCGTAAATGAGCGCAGAATCGGGAAAAACTGCGGAAGAATGTTTTCTTGTTGAAACTGCGAAGGAGACACGTGTCATAAACGGAAACAGGACCAGCTGCCGTAGGGAGAAATATTTAAAGCCAAACTCCGGATATTGCATGCTTATTCCACAAGGTACAGTATACAGTAATTCCCAGACCGTAGATCTATCTAATGCCCAGTCAAGTCATGTCAAATCAATCGGGTTTTTGTATCACCAAGCAGCTAAAATCATCTTCAGGAGATTGGATCAAAATTCCACCATGCAACGGCATTTAGTACGCAGTACAAGGCATAAGCCCGTTGGCTTGGCTTCTACAGCGATTCCAGTGGCACCTGTGCCTGTGCCCCTCATGTCGAATTCATGGAAGAAAAGGCTGGGAAAGGCCCGGACCAGAATATTGGCTCATGTAGTGACGCCAAGACCTAAATTGATGACGGATGAAACTCCGTTGCCCAAGTTTCGCGCAGCATAGGTATCAACAGAGGTTGAATGCAATGAAAAAAAACATTCAGCAGAAACCATAAAAACACACAAAACAGGGCCGACGTAGCGATAGAGGCACTCGCGTCATTGTTTTGAATAAGGTGGAGCAGAGTATGAAACATGTTCCCTCATCACATCTATAACATCTATGTCTATAACCCCACACAGGCGGGGAAAACATGGGAAAACCCTCTGCAAAGCATGATGAAAACTTACAACAAAAGGTTCAGCATAATTTCAACGACTGTTCTGCTGCCTTGCCAGGTTCCACTTCCCATCATGAATCTCCATGAAGCCACCATTGGCCAACTACACGAATTGCACTTCCTGAGTTTTACAATGTTTTTTCACATTTGACATTCGTGTTTTACATGTAATGCACAGGGTGCGCCTGACCTCAGTTCCCAGCGAGTTTTGGCCCACCCAACTTTCAGTGTAGTGCTCGTCGCCCGGGGGCAGGTACGACCTGGCGATTGTCAGTTAGTTCAGCTATGTTCAGCTATGACATGAAATGTGAGCTGATTGAAATGTCGTTTCAAAGTCGTCTCGAATTCCGTGCTGTCTCTTGATCTCAAAATCAAATCGTTCACGGGCACAAAGTCACCCTAATTGACACAAACGGCAGTGAATGTGATGTGACTTGGTGTCATGAACACTACAGTTGTACTGCGCATGTGGGGGGCATGGAGAAAGCCAGGAGCAACTATGGGCACTTGGGTCGGAGTCAAAACAATGCCAGCTCGTGCCGCAGGAGCTAAATCACAATAGCGTCGAAACAAACACAACGCTAGAGGACATTAGTCAGTAGACGACTCTATTCAAAACGTATCGATCCAGGTCATCTTTCCTCAAGGTAAACTGATGGTGACATCCATGACATCCAATGATGACAAAGTTTGACAAATGCAAACTCTATCAATGCCTGGTATATCGTGCTGCTCTGGGGGCAGGGAGTTTTCAAGTCCAAACCTCATGTACTTGTCATTGAAATTGTTCTGGGCATCTGCATCCTCCACAGGTTGGAAAGTGATGTGTAGTTTGACGCAACTCCAATCTTTGCTAGTTTTCACGCATCTCACCATCCCATGATCTGTACCGTACAGTTGGATCCATGGAGGTGTGCCTGCTAGGGCAACGGCCAAGGATCAATATGGATCAATTAAAAATAATGAAAAAAACAAGCATCAGAGTGGGATGGAGAGAAATAGCTTCTTTACATTTCTTTACACTCTGCCCAGCTTATGCTGGGCTTGTGTTTGAAGGACAGGCTCAACAAGTGTATTAATCACTCTGAATCTGATCTGATCTGATAGGTATCAGAATGACTCTCTGAATCGCCACTTCAAGTACCCAAGTTTGAAAGCAACGGTCCTTGGCTGTGGCAGTGACAACGCACAACAAGCTGTACGTCACCACACCTGAACAACAAGGCTGGTCATAGATCATCAAGTCCTCAAACTACGCCCTTTCTTTCTGCTGCCTCTTTGTTTGCTTTGGAAGTCACTTCCACTGTTTTCGCCGCAGGAAACTGCATTAGCTACAGTAGCTGCACACATCTCAAGACTAATTCTGATCTTGCGGGGTGTGTCAGCGAACTTGACCCCTGTTTGGAGTTCTGATTGAATGCACGTCACTGGCACATGATCCCAGAAAAAAGCAGGATTACGCTGCAGATTGAGGCCTACAAACCGAAGCGACATTGGAATTCTGCGGCTCAAAGTGACATTCAACTGCAAAGTGGCAAGTCACAAGTGGAAAATA
Organism: Symbiodinium sp. clade C Y103; assembly: GCA_003297045.1. NCBI lineage: Eukaryota > Dinophyceae > Suessiales > Symbiodiniaceae > Cladocopium > Cladocopium sp. clade C. The sequence goes on from BGPT01000393.1 coordinate 223,506, forward strand.
GGTCGTTGTATAAAGCGTTCTGCCGTTGTTTCGATTTCAGCACCATTCAAAAAACACGTTTCCTATATTGCGCATTTCTGCGCACAAAGCTTTTGCTCCTGAAAAACATGTGCTGTGTGCTTGAACCACAAAGTCACAACACAGCAGGGGAGCGAGCATGTGTTTAGCAAGGCAGAACATGCACAATCATTTGGAGTATGCACATGACTCTCTCCGAGGCTGCTTCCGAATAGAAACAAAGCCAAGCACCGCAAAACCATGCCAGCTTCTCGTCAAACTATATCTGTCCCGGTCTGTCCCGACCAATTCACAAAAATGATCAAAAAATATCAAAACATGTAGAAAGATGTGGCATTGATTCAGCTCAATATGGAAGTCCAAATCTCTCTTCAAGGATTACAAACAAACATCAGAACAGTGATGCAGTCGATAGTTCTTGGAAGGCATCAAACCATTGCAATGGCTCTTTTGGTCGATCCTTTGTCCAATTCGGTGTTTGAGACCTCTGGGTCCGCAACCTATATTGGCAAACCGTCCATGTTGCTTTTTTAGTACTGGTATGACTATTATTCGCAGAAAAGTTCCATGGCACCATGGACAAATGCTTGCTGAGAGGCTGCTCCACGACTGAAAATGCAAACGTCTCACAACCGCCATGTGGCTTCACCTCAGCACCTTTTTTTTTCAGATTGTCACAACCATGCGGATGCAGTCGTCATTCGACGTGTCATCCCCAAATCATGGCTAGCGACGCTCAAAAACAGTAGCGCATGCCGAATTGGAAATTAAAGCAATGCCTGGCCTGGTTGCCAGATCTTCCAGCTATGAGCAAACAAGAAGATCACATGTGCTGTTTCTTACATGTTAAACTGTTAAACAGTTAAACATGATGTTAGACTGTTAGACATTTGACATTTACTAAACATGATCCGGCACACTGCATTTCGCACGTGCATAACTTAAAGCACCTTGGAAAATGCCTCTGCATGCTGGACTCATGCAGTGTCTTGAGACACGGCGTCCAGCTGATATTGGCAACGCGTAAATCTTGGTATTTAGCTTGGACATGCTTGGACCATGTTGGACCCCTTCGGGGTTCCAAACAATCCAAAACAGGTCTCCGAACCTACTTGGCTTAGCATGGTATAGCAAGAAAAATGTGATTCTGGTGTTTCGACCCCCAAACTACCCAAACTACCCAGCCCAATCTACCCAAACTACCCTTGGTCTTCTTCCGTAGTGCAGGCCCGGCAACTCAGTCTTGATCAATACAAGCTCTGTCAGCGCTCAGCTGCCTGATCCACAGAGCCACAAATGCATTGGAGAAGTGGCCCCTAATCGTTTTCTGCTGTGCAGCGTGCTCCTTGGGTCCGTCGAAGTCATGTTGATGTCCTTGTAGCTAATGCTGTTGCTTTCGTGTCGTTGTGGCATTGTCGGCGGTCTTTTTGCGCTTCTCCATCTCATTTAGTTCGTTTGTTGCGTCACTTCCTCTTTCTTTGTTGTTGTTGTCTTGGTGGTGGTTCGCATACTGGGATTTTCTCTCTCTACTTTAGTCAGTCCTCGATACGTGCAATTTGGTTCTCTACTTTTACCGCATTGGCGCCAGGGACTCTCACCATCTACCGCAAAGCTGCGATTCTGAGCGGCAGGGGAATTAGATCTTCATAGATGTTTTTTACATGCTCAGTGCTGACTCAGTGAAGACTTGGCCGGGTGATAAGGTCCTCAAGTCAAAACCATTCAAACCCTATTCCCAAGATTTCCCAAGAGCTTCAAACTCAATGCACCTTACCGCCCTCGAACCGCCGGCATAGACATGACGCGAGCCAGCGCCTGTCCTCCACGGTGACTTTGTTTTAAGACATATGGAAGCTTTGGAAATTGTTTGTTGTTTTCACAGCTTTTGCAACAAAGAGTGGGTGATTGCAAATAAGTCGGCAACAATACTTAATCAAGGTCTGTCTTGAAATGAATAGCCTGGCTCCCAATGCCAATCCCTTGGCTCTCAGCAAAACATGGGGCCCGTTTGAGCTTCAGTGATTTTGACCAGCATATGTTCACTTTAGCTGCCTTTACCAGGCAAAGAAGCGGTGAATGCATCGCAAGTCAATATTATCCTGTGAGCTTCTTGGCACTAACATGCCTATTAAATTACATTAAACTAATAGATCTATCAAATATCTATATCCACAAATACAACGGTTCGGCTTTCGGTCTGAAAATTCTTCTACACAGGGGTCCTGTCTCAGATCCAGCAGGATTCATCTCCAGGGGCAACCTTCAATGAAAGTCTTCAAACAGCAACCTCTGGTTCTAACATGTTCTAACATTTTCTACGTTCTTGCAGAATCTTGCTGATCCCCATGAGACGCAGATACTTGAAACCCAACTCAACTCAGCTTTCCCACTTGCGGCTTGCATGAGAGACTACACGACAAGGGCTCTAGGACTCTTCCAGCCACACATGAACTTGAGGAGGTCAGTGAATTTGGGAGTGCCACTATGATCTTACTAGACATGAGTACTGAATGATCTGAATTTTAGGCTATTCCGTGCCCCACCGCATCTGCTGCTGTGCGGCATGTGATCGCCGGAAAAGCGTTGGTACTTGGGCAGCACCATTGGAGGCCGTGGAGGCGTCACCTAAGGCTGTGGTTCAGCCCCTTTCGAACGGAAACCCGTCTGAAAGGATTCGGAAAGATTTGAGTGGCGCTTTTGAACCATACTCATGTGAGGTTCCTTTAAAACCACTTCCAATCTCCACTGTTCTGTGACTCTGCGCTGTTCAGCGGAAGATGTTGGAAGATGTTGGAAGTACAGTTGGATCAATCCTAATCTGCTTCCACTGCGAAACTGCCATCGGCTGCCATCCTGATCTCGTGGCCTCTACGGCAGGCATCACAAACGGTGGCGGACCGAAGCGCTCCTCGCCAGCATTCGGATTCCATCGGATACCCTGAATCAGAAGAAACATGGTCAACCTCAAGCTGTTAAGCTGACTAACCGAATTGAGCTGAACAGTGCGAGCTGAAAATACTGCATATCATATACCTCGAAAATCACAGGCAGGGCTTGAACCTTGAAACCTGCTTATTTATCGCATGTTAATTCTACATAATTCTACTGTTAACATCTGTTAACATCTGATAATATCATCCTTGAATTTATATGTGACCACAAATAAAGGTGAGGCCAAACAGACTTCTTGCGACCCCCTGGAGTGAGGTACAGCTTTCTCTGTCATTGAGAAATGCAGTGATGGAAAGCTGTGGGAATGGAGATGGATATCGGATATTATTTCAAATCTGAACTGATTCGAAGTTGATTTCGACTTGGTTTGATTTGATTAGAACTGAATTTGAAATCGATTCCAATTTGAAGTGGCTTACTTGAATTTGAATTCAATTTAACTTGAAAGTGTATTCAAATTGACTTTAAAAAAATGAAATTGAAACTAAACGAACATTCGCTCTAAGCACTTCCACGTGAAATTGAAAGGAATCTAAACTAGTTCGAAGTTCAATTAGAATTGACTGTTCTTTGGATTTCTAGGAATGTCCCCAAAAGTAGGAGACTTTAACTGGGGAGTTAAAGAATTCTGTTTGTTTAGGTTCCCGCTTGTTTCTACGCTACCACCTTTGCGAGTTTGCTGGGAAGCATTTTTGAAACAAGCTGTCATAAGGAAAATGAAACTTCATCACCTGGATTTTGTTGACGTCAGATTCAAACAAATCAGGAGGGTAAAGAGCCGGAGAACAGAAAAATGTATAGAAATACCTCCCAAACATGTTGGCATACTGTACTGTGGAGGTGCTTTAATTTCTCAATCTGTCCTCAGAGTTGGCTTGCTTTGTTGTGGCGAGGTTTATTGATCGGATGTGAACATTAGGCAAAGATTTTCCGCAACAACCGCATTTCATCACTGCAAAATTCAACAATGGTCTCAGTCATAAAGGACATTGCTTGCAGCACAGGTCCTTCGTGTCATCGCCCACATATTGGCTCATGGGACCAAAAGGCTCCTGGTGGAACGGAAAGAGGCACTGCGGCTGCAGGATATTGTTTGGCCTCATTTCCCTTTGACACGCATAAGGAACACATTATGTGACATGTATTATATCATATTATATCAATACTAGTGTGTGTATATATATATATATTACTATATTACTACATTGATTACCTGAGGTTTCCTGGTCTGTCAATAAGCCCAAACCAAAAAATCATATCAGAAATCAACTGCGAAGAATCCATTGCTATAGCTTCTGAATGCTTCTGAGGTATGAGAAAGCAACGACTTCCACGTGTGTAGGTCCCAACACCAGCCTCCGAGGTACCCGGTTTCACCCGGCGCACGCTGATGTAGGAAGCATTTCTAACCTGGACGGAACGCTATCTTGGACAAGTTCACACAATTTCATCTGCGTCTACCTCCTCTCGATATTCTCTCGATACACTTTTATTACAGTATATGGTAATATATAGTATATAGTGTAGCATGAAATTGTGTAATATAGTAATATAGTGGTGCAACATGAAAAAATGTGTATTGTAGTGAAATATGAAACATTTATGGTGGCATCTTAATCTTATATAGTGATACTATTGGTGAAGGGCCAAGTCAGTCAGCTGGGAGCAGGGGCAATCTCAAAGCCTTGGAGGTTTGACAGCTGGTGCTGACCTTAGCAGGCTCGGTGATTTGTTTCATTTTCCGACCTGTCTCTATCCTTTCAATTCATCCAATTCATTTGCGGGGACCATGGCACTGTAACCCTTTCGTAACAGCAAGTTCCTTGGTTCTGAATGTGCTGAACATGCACTCCTATCGTATGCAACAATTTTGATACAATTAGTACAGCCAAGAGATTTCCTTCAACAGGCCTTAGATGGCCTTAGGTCGACTGAGTCCATTGTTTTTTCATCTCTGGGAGACCAAACGTGGCTGTGCGGGTTTCAGCTTTCGCTGGCGCACATAGTCATGTTCACCTCGCTGTGGTCGCAATGGACGAAGCCGTGGTAAAGGCCACTGACATCCAAAAGTTCACCAAAAGTATCAGCAAACCGATGTCCCACGATGTCGTGAGGACTGATGACAAAATGATATTAAATGTGTAAATTGCCTACGGCAGCCAAGCAGAACAGCTTTCCAACAGTGAAAAGCTTTGCAACAAGAAGGTAAGCAAGTCTTCACCGCATGTAAAGCTGATGATATCACCGAAAGATACTGGAAGGTTGCATGTGCCAAAAATTCACTCACGAGAAACTGACTCGCAAATCACCTTCGACCACACTGTGTTTTCCTGCATACCACCTTTTGTTTCCAGACAATCGGTGTAGATTTCCGGACTTCCGTTCAAACTGCGGAAGACGCAGAAAGAGACCAGAAATTGCATACTGCATGGTTGAGATTCCCCGCAAACCAGTCGAAGGTCTCTATAAGACGAAGTGTTTGCGTCCGCTAAAAGAGGGCCCAAAATGGATTGCAACGCAACATTGTTGGTTGAATATCAACGAATATCCTAGACTAATAGATATGTGTTTCCCTGCTGGATGTAGAAGCCGATCTAAATTGAATATGATTGAATCATCTTCATTTCACAGCTGAGTCAGAGGAATATATCATATATATTATACACGCATAATTATTTCTGTATACCTGGAATATCTTTATCTGTCCGACCTGTCCTCGTCGATTCTTCTAGTCGCATCTTTCAAGGACCTTCCATGGCGTATGGCTGCAGCCTGGGTCACCCAGCTGTTGCAGAAGGCCTCTGTCGGGTCTCATGCAACGCACTCCAACAAGACCAACAAGGCAGCTGAGCCATCTGTTCATCTACCCCAAAATCAAAGACAGCTTTCTCCGGTGCATTAAGTGCATTAATCTTTTTCCAACATGGAAAGATGTGGCTGATATTGACTTTGCTTTGGAAGAGCAAAAGCACCGTAGCAAACATTATACTGTATATCAAACAACATATTTATATATAATCATATATAATTATATATATATATCACATCGTATATCAAGGCCAAGATCAGCCCAGTCTGCCTTCCAAATGCACTCGGCAGAGACTCGGTCCACCGAGGCAGGGATGCCTGGCACGACAGCGACAGGACAGGTTGTCCGTGATGAGCCTTTAAGAACTGCGCTTGTGACATGGATCTAGGAACTTCATGGAACTTCTAAAGATAGGTTTCAAAATGTGTTTCAACATGTTTGACAACGTTGACACATTTGACACGTAAAGAGGTGACTAAAGAGGTGCAAAGCCTGGAAACTAGAATGACTTGGCAGAAAAACATAAGCATCCATATCAATCCATATCATTCATTCTCATTCATTCTCATTCAGTCTCCACCAAACCCTAATTCTTGTTCGGCTCGGGCTTGGCAGCTTCAAAATGTATGGTCCTGGTAGCTGCCCTCGTGTGGTAGACGAAGGCTTGGCATCCATGTGGGGCACCTGCGGCAAACATTCAATTGGTGCTTTCAGTGCTCAACCAGGTGCAAAAGGTGCAAAGACTAAGGGGCCAAAGAGTGTTTGAAGGGAGGCATTTCCTTGTGCCCCGCTTTTGCGCTTCTCTTGTCATGGGCACATTTAAGAGGTGTTCAACCCTTCAAAGAACAAGATAGAAGCGGTTGATCACACCAGACCAAAGCACCTGATAGGGTCTTCAAGATGGCGAAAACCGGACTGTATTGTTTGACACTTCACTTAAAGAATTCTTGGACCCTGTCCTCAAGTTCTTGCCTAAATCTATTGCCCTGGTATGCGTCACGGAACCAACTCAAGACGTGGTGAGCTGAATTGGAGCCGCCTGAGATCGCCCGGGCCAGCCTGAAATTTCAGCCCAACGGGACGCCCTTTTGGGCTCCGCCACTGGGGCTCTGGCTTCCCACTTAGACCAAAAACGGCTTCAGTTGCGCCGTGATATCAGTGATAACTCACTGATCACCTCACAAACATGTGTGATGACCGTGTGATGTGGTTTGTGTGACTTTCTCCAGTCACATGACCTGACCATTGGAAGACCGAGATTCAATTGACCCAGCAAAGTGGACGCGCTCACACTTCCACCACGATCAGATTGGCAAAGCGTGGAAAAGCAGGATAAAAGTAAAAGAACAGAAAAGAACCAAGAGAGCTGCCAGCAAGACATAGATGAGATGACATAGTCTGCGGACAACTAGCAGTAGGAATCAGACGATGGATATCTTTTAGCTCTGCTCATATTCTGCCATGCAGCGCTTCACAAGCTGTCTGGGAAGTCTCATCCTTCTCATACTGCTTACCAAATTTACTTCCAAAGCAAGACAGAAATAACATGCAAAGGATGCCATGCGAGCTCGGACAAGTTGGGCAGCACAAACTTACCCATGCATATACAGTTTGCAAGCCATGTCTTGTCATGTCTTATCTCTTTGTTATCCAAGTAGTCAGACGATGGATATCTTGTAGCTCTGCTCATGGCACTTTAAAAGTCCCGCCAGCAGTCTTCTGACATCTCATCACTCCCACTTGCAAAATGCCACGAAATATCACCAAATCATACCAAATCCGGAGCACATTCTGACACTTGAACACACCACAACCAAGAGGGCCAGAGTGCCAGCAGCGAAAGCAAGACGAGCTTCAGAGCAAACACTCTTCGAACTCAAAAAAAAGATCCGAACAAGCAAACAATCTATTCACAACTAAGAATGAAGGAGTCAGACGATGGATATCTTTTTGCTCTGCTCATCGTTTTGCATCCGTAAATGCAAAATCTTGCAAGCAGTCTCTACTGACACCTCATCCTTCTCCTGTAACTTCTATTCATTGCCATGTCCAGATCTCACACCGGAGGAAACAAGGACAATAGGACCATGAGGACTCCATCAACATTGCACTTGATTTGCAACCCTTGGGCTACCGAACGCCAGGCACGCATTATGGCATGCTCCAACACTAAATACCTTCCATGATCCATCTGCAAGACAGTTTAAAATGGATATGATGTGGGCGAACCTGGAGAGTTTGAACTCTCGGGTCCTTTCAGAAAAAAAAACTCAACTGATCTTCGATAACACTGCAGCCATCTGCCGGATGCAACTGGCATGTCGTGTCCTTTTTTTGTCTGCACTTGTGGTGCACCTGTGCGAGGGGGAGGACGGGGAGGACCGACCTTCCTCCTGGCGCGAAGTCATCTGGTAACGTACAACGGAACCACCGAGCGGACGGTGGAATCAGTGGAGCTCAGTTGCTTTTTGTTAAGCAACACTTTTTAGCTTTAGAACATGCTGGCAATGGAAAATCAAAGAACTGTCCTTCAATGTTCTCAATTTTGCATAATTTGGCAACTGCATGTCTGGTGATTCCCAGATTAATTAGGTGACACATCCAGGTGAGACAACCTCAGGAGCCTGCACATGGTACAGCGCTTGTTTTGCTCCCAGGTGAAGCTGTCTATCAGCATTGTAGCAATGCTAAATCATGTAGCATGTATCATTACGTCAAAATTACTGCAACAACTACCCACTGACAAGAAGTTGTGGAGGATCTCGGATTTTGACAGAGAACTGGAAAACTGCCTCTGCAAGTATGATAGAACTGGCGAGGCACTTGTATGCAATTGTCACAAGTGCAGAATGTTCATGACATTCTTGAGGGTCGGGTGTATAGTAACTATTGTTATAGCATCTTGGCTTTCTACAAATCGTGTTTGACACCCATCCGCACAGCACACATGCAGCGCCTAGCACAGCAAAGAATGAGCTCAGCAAGTAGCCAGCTCCTAAAGTCTGCCACAAGCGGCGGGATTGGAAAGGATGGTGAACGAAGGTCAACGAGGTCAGTGATCAGTGTTGGAAACTGCTTGCAATGTCGCAGCCACTTCATTCACATTGCATCACATTGCACTTAAATCCAGATACTGTTCAGATCTTTTCAGGATGTCGGAATGACAGCGTCAGTCAAAATGCGGATTGATCCTGACTCATGGTATATATATATATATAGTTGAGTCCATATTGAGGTATGTGACGGTACGTATAGTGAACATAGAATGAAATCAATTCTGGTAAATGGCTGTTTGGCTTCAGCACCTTGGTACTATAGTAAATAGGTTTCATGACATGCACCAGTTATGCTACATGACCATATATCATACCATATCATACCATATGTCAGCATTGCACCTCACATATATCTATGCAACTATCTATGCTATTTATGTCCTATATAATTATACAATCTATATATTAAGCATATCGGTGGATTCGGGTGGTCTTTGAACTCTTCGCCTTCGGTAGGCCCAGTTCTAATCGTAGAAGTAGCGACTGCGCAGGCTGGATGGCCACGAATGAACACTCTGAGGAGTGCACAGAGTAACCATGATACTCCTCTTCCACAGGCACCTCCAACGCCCGAGACTCCCGAGACCGGATCAAGCGTAGAAAGGCTTAGTAGAAAGGGATCACAAAGTACGATCAGGCTGCCAGGCTGCATCATGTGCTCAATGGCATGTGTGACACTGTGACAACATAAAACTCTCACGCAGACTGGCGCCGCCGGACGGTGAAAAACTCTCCAGACATCTCATGTCTGATGGCTACTGATCAAAATCGATCAAATGCATCAAATGCATCAAATGCCACCCAGGACACCCAATCAGCGATCTTAAGATATCTTCAGGCCCAGACGGCTGTAACCCAAATCTGTCCACGAGGAATAAGCCTTAGAAGAATGTGCAGTGTCGTGCAGTTCGAAGCAAAGGGAAGGTTGGGCCCTACCAGTCCAGGCCTTTCGTGCAGGATTCAGCAAACAACGCACCGTGTCTCAGGGATTGTCCCATGGTGCATTCAGAGTAGTTGCATGTTGCTAGTGGATTTCATGCAAGTAATTACAGGGAGTAGTTGTTCATAGTTCTGCCAAGTGACTGAAAGCTGGTTGTAAAGGACGCATCGGTCCACTGGATATTTCCACCTCTCCGCTGCCCATCCTTCGGGTGCCACAAGTACACAGCTAATTCACAACGACAACAGCCAAGGCAACTTTCGGCCCAAACTCAGCTGTGTGGTCTCCTTCAACAGCTGTTTCATCTTGTCCGAGCCAATCTCAACTCGACCCTCGGCTGCTGAGCTGGTGGAACCCCGCCTGGAAACTTCAAGAGAAAAAGCGATGCAATCTTGCATTTCACAAAGGGGAACTGTTGGACTCTTTTGGAAAACTAAGGAGACTCATGTTCCATTGGCATGATGATCAATGATGATCAATGATCATTGTTCTGCCGATTCTGAAGTCTGGAAACATCTGCTCCTGTCCTGCGCAAAAGATTTATCCATTTGTCCCATGTGTCCGGCATAACCCTGAGGTCACCAGCCAGTTCCTGTGCACCCATCACCTATTGGCAGCTTTATTGCATCAAGAATTGCATATCTGAACTATGATGAACCATGAAACATCATGAAACAGTCAGCACCTTCTGCTCTCGGATGCAACAATCAAACTAAGTTAAACTATTAACTATTGGTTTCAAAGTCACAATCGTCTTCGACCCAGCCGGCAAATGTTCAATGTGATCGTGAAAGGGAGATCTCTATCTCTGTATCTCTGTGTCTTGAAACAAGAGCTTGAATCAAACAAGACTTTTTTTTGATGCCGTGTTAAAAGTACCTTGTGGCACCCATCACATTCGGGTCACTGGCCCAAAGGACAAAGCATTCTTCTTGATCCCGTAAGATACCCAAGGGATCCCAAGGGGATGTCTGGTCAGCTTGGATCTGGTCTGCACCTTCTGGTTCTGCACAAAGAGGAAGAGTTTCTCCTCCTCGTCATCCTGCAATGGGCCGGTGCAAAGGCTCCAAACTTGGGATTTTCGGGTGAGTTGCCGTGATCAGCCCACCGAGCTGATGCTACCCACATCTGAGGATGCTTCACGTTAGGCCCAACTAGCCCAATCAAATAATAATGGTACGTGTCACTGTGTCAAACTGAGGTGGGTCTGCTCCTTTGGTCAACCATTGCAAGCAAGAGGATACCGGACAACTTGCAACGGAAAACTTTTTTAAACCTGTCTTTCGAGCTCCAGACTTATCTGAAATGCAAGGTGAAACTCGCAATTGCAGCCGCCGGCTTTCTGAGGCTGCACGGATTTCCAGGGAAGCAACCTGGATTTTATCTGGATCTGTTTCCAAAGCTCAAAATGCTTCTTTGGATTTCTTGGCCACCCGTATTCAGGCGCTTTGCACTGACCCAAACACAACCGGTTCAGCAGAAAACTCAGCTTGTCCAGGCATGAATTTGACCTGGCAGCCCTGGCATGGGTTTGTCTGTCAGCACTCTTCAAGCATGATATAATATATACTAAGTATTATATAAATATATTATATATATAAGTTATAAGCCCCTGACAAGACAAACAATGAAAGTCCCCTTCTGGGCACTGGACATCATTTCTTGGGGTCAAAGTCTCGGCAATCGGTTGGTCTCTGCAATGAACTTCTCATCGTTTGATCTCCAGCAGAACAGTGGAATTGCTTCAAGCTCCACGCAATATTGGATTCGGATCAATATTAAATCGATATGCAAGAAACGATCCCCAGTGCACCAAAGAAATCTAGAAAGGCAACAAATCAGAAGGATTCAGAAGGGACAAGCTTTGCATTGTGGCGTCTTATGCGTATCTTACCTGCAACATCCTGCAACAAGTACCACGATTGGAGCCCACCAACTCACGGGGCGCGTCAGCCTCGGTAGAAGACCTGTGCCTCCTGACACCACAGCTGATTTGCAGTTAGGGCAGCTTAGGGCAACTTAGGGCAGCGTAGAGAGCATTTCAACAAACACAAATCAAAACAAGACTCTGACATAGATGTCTGGCAAAATTGTTCGACATTTGGCGGGTACATCTTTTGTCTGCTCTCGCCGAGCATGAGACTCAGAAATTGAAGGCTTTGTGGCCTACACATGTTGCTCAGACTTCTGCCAGCAACAGTCAGGAGTACACTATTCCCATCAGCAAATTGTGCTGACCATTTTACAGATTGCCATGAAGATTGGACAGCCATCAGCTTGGAAAACTCAAGCTTGTAAAGCTTGTCAAGCTTGGCTGGGGCCCAAGATGCTGTTCAGAGCAAATTCGGCTGCTTTTCTGACCGATACGTTCGAATCTAGTTCCGCAACTCGCCGTAGTGTGGCCACGGCATCGGACGCAGCAGTGCCGCATCTGCCCAGAGCTTCCGCCACTGAGCGCCTTACGGTCCACTCGTCATCTGCAAGACATTCAATGAAGGATGGCACCACATCTGCTGCAGCTACAGCACCACGTTTCACCAGTTTGCTGAGACTTTGAGCTGAAGTTCCTCTCACATCTTCCTCCTCATCTTCCAAGGCTTCTTTCAACTGCGCAACTCCACAGGATGCCGCTGCGCCCAGGTTTCCCAAGGCTTCGGCAGCTCCCCACCGGACGCCCCCATCTTCATCTGCCAAGAGCCTCACCAGCTCCGGCGCACACGTCTCCGTGCCGATGTGTCCCAGTGCTCTGGCTGCAGCACAGCGCACATCGTCGTCCTCATCCTCCGCACAATGCAGCAAGGCAGGGACCGCCACAGAAACTCCGTCGGTGCCACGGCCCAAGCGACGCAAACTGTCAGCAGCATTCCAGCGGTCACGCGCACGGCTGCTTTGCAGTTTTTGGACCTGGGTGTGAGAAACAAGTGCACGCAAGTGCGCTTCGAATTTCTTAGGAAACGAGTTTGAGTTGGGTTGCTACAGAAACTTGGCATTACCATCGACCAGCTTTGTTGAAGCCCAATGTGGGTGATCCCGGACATGAGATTGACTTGGCTGAAGTAAATGCTCCATGATCTAAAGCAAATGCACAAGTGTGAAGGCCACCCAGTGAACATGAGTAATGACAGGGCTAGAATCTAAAATATCATATGTTACATGATCCCAGACAGTTCTGCTAAGTATGATTTCAGGTTTGGCACCGACCCTGGAAAACCCTGGATGGCGTGGAACTATCAAGGTGCAGAAAATATATATCTGATGGCCAAGCACTTTCATGAATTCACATGAATTCACTTCATGAATTAACCTGACAACTCAGGCCGGCACAAGCTCCGCAATCTGGCCAGCCACGTTCGGGCTTTCCACTATTCCGTCTTCCGCTACCATTGCGGGCTATGGGGACCTCCAAACAAGGCCGGGATAAGCTTCCTTGAACCAACAGAAGCGGCAAATGCATGTTTTTCGGATCACTTGAGCTGTACCGGTCAAGATCTGAGGACTACTCTTTGAAACATCCACTTGGATGTTGCCTGCAATTCTTACCAAGAAATCAAAGAATAGGGAACAAATGGGAACAAAGTACCCCTGCAGCTCCTGACTCTTTCCATCTCTTTCCCCATCAAGGCAGCCAGCACCAAAGCTCTGACTGAGAATGCTACCGCACCTGAACAGTAGCTGGTGCTGAAGAAAGAGGACGAGGTGTTTTTTCCCCTCAAACTCACACAATCCAGAAATAGTCCCAAGCTTCTGTATCATGCCAAGGATTCGCAACACATCTGGATTTCATGAACAAGGAAAGGACTCCGTTGAGTCTGCAAAGCAACTATACGACTATACTGTACTATTATGGAACTGCTTGGATGAACACATAGCATGGAGACCTGCATGTAACTTACACAGCCACAAGTCCTGAAGTTTTCTATCGCAGTCACGTACAGGGGCAACACCGTCAGACTCGTCTGAAGCTTTTTGAATGTCTGAGTGCTTTGTTGAGCTGTTGACTATTGGTTCGCTAACTTTTCTCGAGCACAGTCTTTGCTATCAGAGGCTCTGACCCAACAGCTTGGCTGCGGCACAGGATCAGCTACTGTGGCGACTGAGTAACTGGAACATACAGTATAGTTGGAATAGACCAGTATGTGTATACAATATATACTGTATATGATCTGTATATGTCTGCATATGATGGTTTTGGCATGTTTTGGCAAAGCATCGTGCAGTGTCTAGTGACAAGTGCAAGGAGGCACACCCCTTCCCTTCACAAAAAAAATACGAAAGCCAGATTTCTATCGCAAGCCTCAAAAAAAAGTAAAGAGAAAAGACAAAAGTGGAAGCAATCATTGATCATAACCAATCTGTGAAGTTAAAGTCTTTGTGCAATTTTGCACATACTGACCAAATTGAAAGCCGGACGTAGGGCTTGAGCCAATGCCACACTTCGTGCAGACTGAGGTGGCCCAACAACGAGACTTCCCCCTCTGCATCACTTTTCAATGGCTCAAAACTGTGTTGTCAACACTCCACAGAAAAGTTTCAGCAAGAAACTGGTCCTGTAGTTTACTGATGTTTATTGTGGTCTTTTCTAACCTTCGATGCAAGACTCCTGCATGTTGTCCAAGAAATACCTGTCACGATTTGCCCGATTTGCCCCCAAGTCGTGAATTGCCATGTCCTCATCAAAGTTGAGTTGAACGGACTCTTTCAGGATACAGTCGCTTCCAGCGTTGTTGTGTACCTTGCACGTAGATTTCAATTCTCTCGATTCGCAAATTCTCTCCAACAGCATCGCCACTTTCAGCTATTGTATCAATGTCAGCACTGCTGAGATGAAAAACAAACAAAAATACCACCAGACCATATCAAACAGACCTTTCTGGAAGGCTCTGGGAAGAAACAATGGATCAAAAAAATCCTTTATCCTGAGAATCGACTTCACCAACGGATACCCAAGGCTCACCCTGGTTCTCATTGTCTCATTGTAGCCGAGGTAGGCTTCAATGAAGACCTTGGCTCATGTCAAGAACTCAAAGGGTCGATAAAATGTTGAACATGTTTCTTCTGCCTTGAAAACAAAAAGTTAAAAGAAATAGAATAAACATCTTTCCTCTCTCACAGGGTGTTCCTCGCAATCAACTGCATTCTTTGTGCGCCTATGCCAAGCCTCCCACGTTGTTTGCGTGGAAAATGTCGGATGAAGGCAGGTCTTCCACTTTCCAGATCAGCAACTGGCAGCGGAAGCACTGGCTGAAACTATCTGAAACTGCTATAGCTCGTTGCCTGATCCTTTGACTCAAGACCGCAAAGGCTAAGCCTTGATGAGCTTGGAAGATCTTGGCATTCGAATTGCATACCACTAGTATCCAAATGTGCTAAGGTGTGGTAAGTTTGTTCCAGAAAGTCTGCAACTCTTTCCTGTTCAGCACCTCAAGTCATCTCAAGCCTCGATGGGTCTAAACCGGTTGGCTGTGAAGCAGCTGAGGCAGTCCCGCATCTGCCACACAGGAAAACCAAAAAATCCGGTGCTGGCATCGACCGTCTCAACATGTTTCAACAGGTTTCAACCCGTTCCATCCCTAGATTTTCTAGAATCTCGCACTGAGCAAACGTAGTTCCAGCATATTGAAGCAGCAAGACATGATGAGCCATCTTGAGCCATCTTGAGCCCATGTGTCCTTTGCCTTGCAGTTGAAGATTTGTTTGTGATCTAAGCCCAACGTCAAAGCGATCCTCTCTTTGAAGGCTACCTGCGCAGCGGACAGGGTCTATCACTGGTAGGAGGCGAAGCTCCAACGAAATCTTGAGCGATAAAATTTGACCTGGTCCACATATTTATACATTGCAAGATTATGAAGCAGAGGGTTTTCCGCCCAGAAGATCTGGAAAATTCCCAGAAATTCTTGGACTATTTCAAGCAGTTCCAATCAGACTCATACAAAACACTGACATATCTTGTACTACGGAGGCGCAAGAATCGGACAATTTTGGCATGCGTTCTCTCATCTTCTGAGAAAGTGACAATCAAACCCTGACAGCATAGTGTGCGGCAATCTTTTTGACTGTGCCAGTCGCGCGCAATGAGGCACTAGGCTTTCTGGCTGCCTGCCTCAGGGCGTAAAGTCTCAGTGTCAGAGTCACAGAATGAAATGGTAAGATTCGGCAAGATGTTCCCTATGTTCTTTCAAGGGATCAAAATTCTTATCCCGGCCCAGCTGGCTTGAAATCTAGAATCTTGATAAATATTCAGTATACTGTACCAGGTAGTTGCCACCAGAAAAAACTGCAATTTGTTTGCCATCGCTGAGTCAATCCTTCTGTCACTGTCGATGGTCTAAGTGTCCAGGCCACAAGAAGGCGCAATACGATGCAAAGCGCAAGCGCTAGCAAGACCATGTCCACCGTGTAATCAGCGTCTGCAAGAGTTGGGAAAGCAGCGGAAAGCAACACCACAGAGCACCGCAAAAATCGGAAAACCAAGGAACGTCTGCCAGATGTGTTGCAGTACCTATGGGTCCTGACTGCAAACAACAACACCTAAAGAACAACAAGCTACACACCATATGGGAAGAGGTTCAGAGTACCTTCAAACAGCCGTCAGTCCAATTCAACTGTTTCCAATGTTTCCAATGTTTTGCTCTATGTCATGACAAACAAGCCTGCTATACAAGTACCATGATGTCATCCATCAACTCACTCTGATCATTGTGGTCCAACATAGTCCAATTTGAACTTTGACTGTCACAATCCTCACCTGAAGCTGATCTCACCGGCCCAGACTTTGAAGACTCTCCCAGAATCTCCTGCAGATTCTTCCGTAAAACTGCTGGAGTTGAGGCAGTTGAGGTTCCATGGGTTCCAAATTGGACCAAAGACCAGGAAACATCCATTTCGATTCTGTCTCACAATAGTGTAGAAGCTGTGTTCATGTATAACCACACCCAACTCATCCGCTTTTCAAGTATCAGCATAGTTCCGAACCAGGCACCTTTACTTCTTCAGTGAAGGTTCATTTCTTAAGATTGGACAATCCACATGACCTGATTTGTAGATGTTTACGTCTAGCGCACAAGCCATTCCCCTCCCAATTGCCAAGTTTAGAGTCTTGATGGTGCATTCCCTCAAGTGGGAGCAATAGGTCAAGAATGGAAAGCCCTAGTCATGAAAACAACATTCGACGCTCCTCTGACCAAGTCTTGAGCCGATCCTTCATTCGTTTCCTTGTAGGGCAAGCTGCCCAGTTGCGGAGGCTCTTGTTTCAAAATGTTTCTTATGGATACTGTAAGTCATCTCTCCACATACCCCAACATTCCTCCAACATGGATCAAAACAGGCTACCCCACTTTGCCACTGCAGCAGAAGGTAATGGAACATATTATGTC
Organism: Symbiodinium sp. clade C Y103; assembly: GCA_003297045.1. Taxonomy (NCBI): domain Eukaryota; class Dinophyceae; order Suessiales; family Symbiodiniaceae; genus Cladocopium; species Cladocopium sp. clade C. Next base: position 240,654 of record BGPT01000393.1, read on the forward strand.
TCATTGATTGAACTCGTCATCAATGTTATTGTCCGCCTACTGAGAACAAAACCAACACACGCTGTGTCTCAGATAAGTTTCGGGTGAAGCTGGAGTTGGCGAATCTGCTGTCCATCCTGATGAAGCCGCAACTAGAAACATGATTGAATTGTTTTACAAGCTGCACACAGTTGCACCCTTAAACACGTTTCCAGTATCCATTGTCCAAACAATGGCTGTAAGATGCGGTAGTGACCATCTTAAATCAGCTACACCGTTATGTCAAGAGTCCCTCAAAGAGACCACGGGCTCAAGGATGCTGAAGGTCTATTGGGCTATTCATGATAAATCCAATCGAAACAGATTGAAACTTCATCAAAGCAGAGGCATTCTGCAGGTATTCCGTAGGATTCCACTTCATGATCCTGAGGCAATCTCACACCTTTCCTTGTAGTAGCTGATTGTGGGATACACAGCGACCTGCTCCTCGTTGCAAAGGACCTTGTGCCAAATGACCCCTTGGAGGCTGAGTGTCTGACCCTCCTACCTTGCATTCATAATGGCTACCTGTACTCCTGCATGAGTTTCATGCTACTCAATGCTATCGGAAGCATCAGCATGCATCAGCCCTCTTTTCTGCAACAGTTATACTAAACACATCCTCTACTGCCTGATGCCGAAGCACATAAAATCTTCGGTCAGAGGGAGTATGATAGAATCAGACCCTTGAGAGTCTTAAACCAGTTTCCGAGCAAGGCGCCAATCAGTTGATGATCACTGCTCAATGAGTTTCCGTCGGCTCACCGCGTGTTTTTTTTCGGAGAGAAGGTGACAATCGCTGAGGTTTGCAGACAAGTACACTTAGGTAGGATTTGGAATCGCTTTCTTTCGCAGGAAGACTCCAGTCTGCTGACAAGTTCCTACACTGCCTCACCCGCTTTGCCCGGGCCTTGTCAGTGGCACAATCCACAGTTGCAAAGCGCACCTTCGCAATAAAGTCCTTGCAAAAGACGAGCAGTCGAATTTCAGTCTTGGATCATCTTGTCAAAAGTGGAAGCACGCTTGCCTACAGTGAATGTCATCCCAACAAGATCGCATCCTCAAATTTTGTATGTCCAAACGTAGCCCAAAAATCAAGCTGCAGACTGAGCTAGGTCGGATCCAGGTGTCAACAAGAGGAAGCGCGGGAGCACTGGAGTGTTTGGGTTTTAGACTGCATGTTTTCATTGCACGTTCTCATAGGTTCCTTTGCCATGTTTTCTCGAAACGGTCAGAACCCAGCAGGTCTGAGGTTGTTGGTTCTAGTTGAAAGGTGAGAAATCAGAAATCAGTATGGTTGAGCCAATTGAACAAATTGGTGGTTGTGGCTTCTGCAAGGTTGTGACGTTAACAATCAATCATTATCAAACAATTCCCAGAACTTGCAACCAATTGGAAGGACAAATGGCCCAAGGCCATACATTTTGTTTCCGTCTGCAAACAAGTTTACCAGAACTTTGCATGTAGACTGTCTGCATAATGGGTTTCTCATTGTAATAAGAAAACTGGATTCCACCCTTGTCACTGGTTTGCTGCTGAGACCCTGTCCTGAGTGTTCAACTTGCCCTGCCACTTTGCTGCCAGCCTGAGTCTCAGGGAAAGACTGGAAATTTATGAAGACTGGGAAGACTGGCCAGTTTGATTGCAGGACCTACTCGCTGGCCAACACACTGGTTCTGTGTTGTCCTCTTGAAATAGTTGTTCTTGCGACAGTTCTAAGATGGCAAACCTTTTGACCAGAGATGACAAAACGGCCACAGCACTGCATCCATCACACAATTGTTTTCAAGGATTTTTGGCAGCTTCCAAACAGATTGATGCGCAAGAGTTTGAACATAATTAATGAGATTAAATCTAATGATTGTGACAATCAATGCTAGGAACTCCTTCTGCTGAGCTGGGAACTGTTCAAAAATCACGTGAAGTTCTTCGCAAGGCTCCCACCAAGAGGCACAGAACGCAACCATCCACTGCTCCGCCCCTCCTGCAGTCTGGATTTCAGATCAGCACTGAGCAAGATAACCAATGCAGCAAAGTAATGTTTACCAAGTTAAAACATGCAACGAAAAAACGCGCGCGCACACACACAAAGAAATGAATAATTGTAACATCATAGTCAGTCAGTTATTCCTATTGCCTATTGCTCTCATTCTTACAGGTCCAAATCTTGGCCGATACAGGACATGATTGCAAGTTGTACCCTACTGATCATTCAAAAGATGCGCGATGAAAGTGAAAGATTGAAAGATATTGAAAGATATTGAAAGATATTAAAACTTGGGGAATACCTGCAACTTGACGTGACAATGTCATACAACGTCTGCACCTCCCATGGCTGTTCGAGCATTGCCACTAAAGAGAAGGCGGTTCAACGTGGATGTGTGCCTGGACGATGTCAACACTCAGCATTTATCGAGTCCTACTTTGTGCCTTTGATAAACATGAGTGAACCAAAAGTTGCAGAACATTCGACGATATCATCAAAGTCTGAGATACCTTGCCACAAATTGATTGATCATCAATCTTGCGGAACAAAAAATATCAAAAGTATATCAAAGTTGTCTTTGCTCCGGCATCTCAATGGGGAATATAGCAGGTCATCGAAGGAATAAAAGGCACTCAAGATTAGCTACCCTGAATCAGGGATACCATGAGTTTCCACCAACACTAGACTTTGCAATCGGCTTGGGCTGCAACCTCATCCGTTTCTATACTGCATCCCTTGACGCCTTGAGGGCGGCAGCATGGCTGCATCTTCAGGTGCCCACGGGTTGATCTCAAGCACCTCCACGGCACTATGCAAACCCAATCTGTTTGGTCAAAGTGCAGCAGTGCAGAATCGCAGGTTGCCTCAAAATGTCTTGTTTAAGGACATGAGCAAATGACATCTAGGAAGTCCTGCGGAAATTGAATGTGTTTGTGCGTTTTGCCAAGTACTTGACCACAAAATGAGTTGCCTATCCTACTCGGTCTAGCGCGGCTTCGTGCTTCTTCCTGAATTGTCCGTTTTGGGATGGTTTGGGCATTGGGTTTCAATCATCTTTCCCAGTCTACATTGTACAACAACCCAATTAAAACAAAAGCTGGAGACGAGACAGCAATCTCAGGACTCACGATGTCAATGCATTTGAAGAGAGGCATTGATAAGCTCAAACTGTTAATTATATTTATATAAAGATTGGAGGGACTTTCAGAAGAGTGCTGAAGGCCCCAATAGCAACCCTGCACTGTTGATTAAGCTGAATAGTCATTCGCTAAGCTAAATGTGCTTTCATCATTTTTCATCACTACATGATTAGCTTGACACAACTCCTGCACAGCGTAAATAGTACTACCATGATGGTCCAACACCTGAATTTCAGAATATGAAATTGCTTGCTCGCGAAAACCAGAGTAACAATGAGAATCCTGAATGGTTTCAGTCTGTTTCCCATAGGCAGTGGATTACCTGCAACAAATACTTGAGACAGAGAGCCTCAGCACCAACAGAAACAACCAGGAGAAGAGCAAGTCTATGCGCCATGGCAGTACGAGGGATTTCGCTGCAACGAGAGCGCGCGTGAAGACCGAAGAAGGTCAAGAGACCTCTTCGAAAGCTACATCAAAGCAGATCGCCAGCTGAGCCAACGCCAATTCGTTGAGCAACGTGATGCAAAACCAATTGCTTGAACATGCTGTGGTCAAAACTCTACGACTCTACGGTACAAGGGCTTGCAGTCGACCTTGTAGACTGCCCAAGATCCGACTCAAATGATTCGTGTGTCACATACTGTCTTCAAATGTCTTCAAATGTCTTCAACCATGCAGAAAATGCTAAGACTGGTTTGTACAGCTGCAAGAAGATCAATGATGCTCAATGAATAGACGTGTGTAAGTTATCAGCAATTTTCAGGAATCAACTTTGAAAATGCAAGCTTCGTCGAAGACGGAATCGGGGGGCCCAAGCACCACAAAGCAAAAGGCAATGATCATCGCCTGGCGACATAGACCGTATTGTTTGACAGAACTCGTCGAGACTGCAGTGTGACTTTTACAACTGAAAGTGAAGACTCTACGACTCTACTGGCTGGATCCCTGAACCAGCTATATCAAGAGCTCCAAATCCATGGCAGTTTCTCAGGCAAAGAATCTCACTCTGCTTGCTCAACCATGCTTCAGCAAGCTAATCAAAAACCTTCTTAATCTTGGCGGAAGGGCTAACGAAGTTGCCTTAGTCGGCAACTCTGCCCTTGATGTTTGGAATATTCTAAGTCAACTGACCTTGTTGTTTGTGCGTGTCGAGGTTTGGTACGGTACCACCAATAATTCTTGAGGTTGGATATAGTGAAATACTATGTATAAGCGATATGATTTGCTATTATGTGTTTATTCTCTAATCGACTTGTTTTGGATTGAACACCCTCTCTATCGCCTCTCCCAAAATTGTATTTATTGGGTTCGTCAATGTTCCTCTTATAGCTAAAAAGAAAGAAATATAAAGAAACATCTTGCGCTCACATGCCATAAGCAACACTCCAGCAAATTCGTGAAAACATACAAGTTGTATCATTACATTACAAATAGCAAGTTCGCTTTTAAATCATGACCGGTTCAGATTTATGAAAAAATTGCTTAGAGGTGCAAGACCAAGAAGCCCATTTCAGCGCGTGGCCAGCGAGCCATCCAAAGGATTTGACCAAGACCTGAGGGTTTGGGTTGATTCCCTCAAGGCCCTCAAGCACATGGCCACATGGCCCCAACAGAGTTCTGAAAGATCTAAACATCTGAATGATGAAGTTCCCAATATGATCAAAATGCGAACTTCGAACACACAGGCACGCATGTTGCAATGCATTATATTATGCGGATTCTCATGTCCTAATGCCGATTTTGCCTCCGCGTGTCTCCCGAGGTTCCAACTCCAACGTACATTGGAAATGTCCAATCCGGCAACCATTCGATAACCTCAACGCAGAAGTGCAGTCTCTTCATGCGCTCAATTCTCTTCGCTGCTACATGAGACAGCCTTCCTAGCATGTCCTGTGCACAGGAATATGTTTGAAATCAAGGAATACCCAATTGAGTTGTCCCATTTAAAAAAATGATGCAACTTGCAACACGGATGCTTCAAATAGATCAAGATACTGCGCTGATGATACAGAGCAGCATTTTCAATGTTGTGGTCTTAGATGCCATGCGACAACATGCTGAACCGGTCTGTCTAGCTGGCACAGTTGCGGACCAGTGGCTAGATACATCAGCGCTACGTTGAAGAAGAACATGCAGAAATAGAACGCCTAGCGGGCAGCAAACACAGTCGGAGTCTTGCATCAAAGAACTCTCAGCTAGGGTGGGTTATGAATTGGATGTAGTGATCGGACCATGTGCATTGTTCATACTCACTTCTGCATCGTTGAATGCTATCCCAACTCCGGCCATAATGAGACCCATTGTTGCATGGGAAAGTGCCCGTATCACTTCAGTATGCAATAGACTAGATATTGAGAGTGCCTTAATTTATCAGTATCAAGAAAAAGGATGACAACTCAAAAAAAATGCAACTTCAAGCGCTTGCTAGAATCAGCAGCAAGAATGCCAAATGGGCCTGGATCGGCGTGGATGCTTTGAAAAGATCTGCTTCTTATGCACTGGGTGTGCATGGGTTCTTCCAATTTGTCAAGGGCAAAAGCTGTTGCCACGAACTACCAACCGGTGTGGCACCCGAAATGACTGCCTGGAAGAAGAAAAATATTGAAGGGGCAATTTCCACCGATACTTATATGATCTTATATGACAGGATTCATTATTCTTGTTCACTGTTTACGGCGTTGAAACATCCAATGTTACCTTCTGCCCACTAAGGAAGCTTTAACAAAATCACACTGGGACAGGTCGACAGGCACAGCCTTAAACCAGAGAAGTAGAATGAAAACTTTAAGTCAAGATGAAATACAAGTCTTGAGTCAATCTTGTCCAAGACATCAATGATGGCCCCCAGTGACCCAGTGTGTGCAAAAAGCACTGAAGATTCTTCAGCTGAAAAAGAGGATTGAAAAGGTAGATCCTACAGAGACGTTCTCTTTCAAAGTAATTTTTGCCCTTCAATTCAAAACCTCCAAAACTGTTCGGAACCATCACGCAGCAGCCAGGGACTGGTAGTGACAATGACAAAATCCACCAGCATAAAACTTTGATGCTGAAATATTGCTGTTGTTGGCTTTCAGCAATATCAATTCTGTACGGGCTTCATAATCTATCCAGAAATACAGTGCCAATATATGCCAGTAACAGAGTGCTTTCCTTCCCATCATCTTTCGCATGTTCGCCCATCCCAACGCGCTAGACATAGACTAGGAAACCACGCAGGTAATCGCTGTGACATCCTGCAAAGTGCGCAATGGTCATGGGATGTCAAGGGTATTCTATGGTATTCTGGATCGAGGCATCAGTGCACAGGTCACTCGTCCCTTCTACCGACAGCTTAGCCATGCCATTCCGTGGGAGCCACATGCCATCACTCTATCACCACCGCTATTACCTCTTGTTCTCTGAGACAAGTATAGATAAGTCTCAGACCCCAAAGTTATTGGACAGCTCTTCATTGCATCCACAAGACACGGCACGCCACGCTCAATCAGTCCATGATGCAAACTTCCGCGCTCGTGGCGAAGACATCCCAGCACAGTAGCACTGAGCGGTGGATGGGTCACGCCGATCCCGTGACGGGGTCTGAATGGAATTGGATTCACCGGAGGAACTTTTCGAACTTGCAAAGGATGCCGGTATGTCACAAGCAAAGCGGGTCAGTTTCTGCCTAGAAATATTGAAGCAACACTTAACCTCTTGAAATCGCTCTAGGTGGCTGTGAAGATTAGTTCACGAGTCATCAGACAGTCATAACCAATTCCAATCCAATGTCTCAGGATCTCTTGCGAATCTTTTGGCATACGGCGCAGACATGTGTGGGCATAGTCAGTACGTATCAATACATACGTATATGTATGATTGTCTGTTCTACATTAGGTAGGTAGGTAGGTAGGTAGGTAGGTAGGTAGGTACGTAGGTGCGGAGGTGCGGAGGTGCATAGATAGAGGGATAGATGGGTAGGTAGGTAAGTAGATAGAGAGAGAGATAGATAGATAGGTAGGCAGGTAGATAGGCAGGTAGGGAGATAGGTAGGTAGATAGGTAGGCAGCTAGGTGCAACCATAGATATTGATAGATAGTCTTTACCAGCCCGCATGGTGCTCGCACACGATGCATGACCCACCCACTGGGTTCATCTGGCTGGTAGACAAAAGAGCCATACGCAGGTGATGGTCGTGAAGATCAAGATCCACCTCAGGACACATGATTTTTTTCAAACAACTGAGAGGAACGGCACGTCTCTCCGAGCTACAACCAGAATTTCACACCTCAACTCAGGAGAACAAGATAAGAAAATGATAAATTGACGCACCGGACTCCTTTTTTCCGATAAGCTTGCCCATCAATTTCAAACTGCCAGGATGTTCAAAAAAACTCCGGATGCTTTGCGATGCGTCCTGTCGCAGTTCTTCAGCATGTCAAGACTCTGTATATCTCTGTATCTTCAACGATCTGCAGCTCTCAGGCTTGAGCCCCTGGTACTCTTCGTCGATGTCTGCCCTTGCAGATAGGCCCACTGCTATGCAAGGCTTGCAACGCAACATCCTTGAACAGAAAATCAGATTATGAAATTGATAATACTTGATAATAAATCTAAGACGTCAAGAGTATCCCAGGGTGGCGTGTCCTTCATCATTGGGATGCTTTGATTAAAAGAGGTTCGCTTTGTGAACCTGGAGAGTCTGACTTTGAATTTAAGGGGGTACTTGAAACAGAACCGTATGGATGGATTGCAGTAGGAGCCGTACTGTAGTGGCAATCATTTACCTGTAGCGGTGTTGCACTTTTGTAGTGTGACAGCAGCATCTGATGCAAAACACGACGCCCACGGCACCTGTAGTGTAAGACTTGCATCGGCAATGGCTCTTTTGTGGTCATATACTCCTTGCAAGGTGGCACCGGGTGGAACTCTGTGGTCGGATTGGATAGTGATGGAAATGTGATGGATTGGCTTATCTGCGGATATTCTGCTGGTCAATAGTCCCACAGCCATTGACGGTTATGTCATGACTATGGCATACCTGACCTGTCACATCCTTGCCATTTCTTCCATGCACTGTACGACCACACTGACTACACAAGCAGTACCATGCACTGTGATCGAGAATCAAAACATGCACAACCAAACCCTCCCACTTCCAGAATCATGTCATCCCATCTACAATCAGAAACCATGAATTGGCATCTACTTGAGGCCCAGGGGCAGGGAATGAAAGCTAGCTGAGAAGGTCAAGTGAGAAGGAGGAAGGTTTGCAGAAAGAGCAGTGTATGAGGAATTGGGAGATACGAAGTGGAGAGAAACTCTGCTGATGCTGATGATGCTGATGGCGACCATATGGCGACCATGTCCCAGTGGGGGATTGAGCCACAACAAAACTACTTCCAAACAAGCCAAGGGAGGGTTAATTAAGTGTGAAGGTTGACGTGATTGTCGGTTCCAGCCCCCTGCCAATACCTTGCTAAGGCAAGAGGGAGTTCAGCAAGCAGAAGCTAGCTTTGGTGCGTAGATCTAATCTAGATCCACTATATTGACATCATTTTCACCCCCAGAATCTTCTGAATGAGATTGTGATTCACAAAGATTAACAATACACTGACTGTCAGAGCTGAAATCTGAACAACTTTTGGTAGCTCCTCCATTGTTGAAGTGTTACTCCTCAAAGCCTGTGCTGGTGGCGAAACGGCAACTCCTCTACAAAATATTCTCTGAATGTGTCTTATGTGTCTTAGAAGGGAGTACAATAAGGGAAATCTAGAGGGGATACACAATAGGTGTACAAATCAAATGCAAAAAATGCAAAGATTGCGACATCCCAGAGCCCCTCGGCAGAACAGCACCTGCTGTCCAAAGAGATTGCACCCGAGATCGTCTGTAACCAAGACTCAGAAAGAGATACAGAGACTGCTCCTGCTGAATCCAAACAGTGCCGTTTGTCTGTAAATCTTTGCGGCGTTTTGTCTTGCTCACGAGAGCGCATAGACTGCTGTTGGCTGGTTTCTGAAAATCATGAACCGAGTGGTTTGAAATGAAGGAAAAAACCTACAGCTAGCTGACCTGTGTGACTTGTCTCCACTCAACTTTGAGCCGCCCATTTTAGTGCGATCATGTCGAACACGCTCCATTCTTGAGCCAAATTACCTTGCGCTTGCACTTGTACAGGAGACACTTCCAAAATTAAGCCCCTGCCCCCTGCTTAAACTAGCTGACGAACCTGTCACCCTGAATCCAGAAGTCAGCAAGAGTCGGGAGTGAAAAGGCCCAACCTTCTCCATTCAACTTTCTATACCCAAATGTTTGCAGCCCAACTGCCATACTGCCAATTTCCATGTTCCTGGAAATGGTGTCTTCCTTCTTTGAAGCTAGGTCTCGGTCTCGCCTTTTCCCTCTTTTATCTGCCACACGGGCGCAGCATCGAGATGTCCTTCAGATACAACTTGCAACATGTGTCCAAACATGATATCCAAAATGTTTCTTCGAATTTCTAATTGAGCTGGCTCCCAGAACATCAAACAGCAAACAGTCAGTCATGCAAGTCAATCATAAAATTCTGGGTTGACTGTCATATCACAGACTCAGCTTGGCCACTGCGCACCTGTCAAAGTCCAGCACCCACACGGCGTTGACCTTCACCGTTTTGCAGTTCACGCGAAGTAACGGTTGAGACAAGCCGCCACCCGCTTGCCAACGAAACCGGGACCGGGCCAGTGTTTGTCCTATGTTTGGCTTTGGGATGCGTTGGGAAAAAACGTACTGATTGAGGAGAATCTGACAAACTGGCAAACACATGAAAAGTTTGCTGCTTTGATTTTGTGTTGCTTCGTTTTTTTTGTGTACTCCCCTGTCTTGAGTTGCTTGCATCATTCAAGCCGAAGATCTGCTTACACCCCGCTCGCTCACTCTTCCAGAAAAAAACTATATATTAAAGATAACTCACAATGACCTCCCCAAGAAGAGTGCATAAGCACTGCCAGCTTCATGATGCCTGTAGAGAGAGCTGCTGCCCACCCAGCGCAACGAAGTGCCGGCTCTATGTCCTTGCAAGCCAAAGGAGTGACCCAGCGAGTGACTCAGCTAGCAGCCATCCGTTTTCTGCGCAGTCCTTTTGGCTCCGCAGTCCAAGCTGCAAAATGTATATCACAACAAAATAATTGGGTTGCGCTCTTGCGAAGTTTTCTTTGGGTTTTGGCTCTAGCTTGATGAATTATTGAAAGAGACTCCACTGATCTTGCTAGGACAAGTTCGCATCCGTAGCTCTCCGCAGGAGTTATCGGAGTCAATAAAGATTCGGCCCCCCTCTGCTTCTGAACCTTCCAAGGAAATCGAAACACTCATAACCCATCTGACACCATCTGACACAGGCTCCTGAACTTGGAAGGCCAGTGGACACCTAAGAGGATTTGGCGTAGCTGTTAAAAAACGTGCTGCAGCTTGCAGCTTTTGAATCGGGTCAATGGAAGCACACCGTAGTCGCTTCCCCAAAAATCTTTTAGAAGACACTTGAACAACATTGGCCACTAAGTGCATAAATCCAGGCTAGATGGTGAAAATTGCAACCTAGTATTCATACATCCAAGGGTGTCCAGTCCCCTTTTCCATGTCATGCCCACAAATTATCATGAACATCCGACGTCAGTTGCATGATTTTGCGGTGAATCATACTGTTCATCAACCAGCAAGTCCAGTTCAAGCATAAAGATGCATCAAGAGCAAACACAGAAAAAGTGTACTGCAAGCAGTTTGCATTTTGGACACGACATGTCTCCGTCTTTTAACAGACTCTTCAATCTCACCACATGTCATCTATCTCCACTTCCCCTGAGGGTGACCGACTTGGCACCGCGAGCCTTCAGCTTAGACACCTGACAGGATTCTGCAAGGTTTGGTCATGACCACACTAGACCAGTATTACCTCACCATGGCTCACTATAGACCTGCATCAGTTGGGCATGTTGTGGCCTTGTACCGATTTCGTTTGTACATGCTAGTCACCATTTGGTAGCAAACATATTGGGATGAAATTCGCGAGTTGAACAAGTCTCAGGATGTAGCAAGCTGAAATTCACGAGCTCTCCAAGGAGAAAGTAGCTCAACTTGGCTACCCAGAAATCATTCAGAAATCCAGACATAGCAATGCGAGAATTGGACGCTCCATTGTGCCATTTCATTTAGCTTCCCATCAAATGGAGAGTGGATAAAAACATGTTGAAGGCTTGCCTGACGCTCAGCTGCCTTCAGTGCTTGTTGATACGCCTGAGATCCAAAACTGAACTTATCTGTGATGACAAGGCAAGGCAAAGAAAGGTGGGATGTCTTTCAACGGTAGTGAGGCAAAAGACTTTGTGACTCCTGAAATGAACCAGGAATATTTTTTCTGCCCAGTTTCAAGTAACTGACTCTCCCAAGTCCAGCCTTGACCATGCCCTGATCCAGGAATAGCTCCGGGTCGAGCTTTCTCGCTGTAGGCTGCATCAGGGTTACAATAGTCAGTAGTCACAGTAGTCTGCAAAACATCACAGAAATTCACAGAAGCTCTGGGTGAAAAGTTCGCACGAGCTTTGTGCCTTGAAGAAGGGCTTCTCAAAGAGCTTGGCCAAGGTCGATACGGCTGGCAACTGCCACGTGCTGATCAGACCCAACAAAAACTGTGCATTGAACGAAAGCGGAGTGAAATCGCATTGAGTAGTATATTGAGTTGTTTCAGCAATCTATGCTGCAGGTGTTTGCGGTGTATATTGCAGTTTCTGCCACAGATCATGACAGATCTGATTGCTACCAAATGCAAAAGAAATAGCCAAAAAAGAACTGGAAAACATGGCCACGGCCACTTCTTGACACCAGGGCTCCCTACATGATGCCGAAACAGCAGCTGAATCTCCCACAAGGAGCTCTGGGCGACCTGTCACAGGAGGAAACGATCAGCCATGGTGTGGCACCACGAATCACATGCTGACAATATCTGACAATAACATGTCATAATATTCCAACATTAACTTCATTTACCTTGGACTGATAGAGCTTGAGGGTTTGTTGCATGCTGAAGATGTCCGAACATACGCAGATATTCCTCTGGAGATATTCATTGCCACAACTCAAACGAGGCCTGCCAGCGGGCCTGCCTGCTCGCTGGCTTCTTGTAGATTGGCATCCAACTCAAACGGATCCTGACAAAGTTCGTCCACATGGGAGTGCCCAAAGGATCACAGAACGGTGGTGCGTTGAGATCAGCGCGATTCCTTAAACCCGCGGGATCGAGCTTGATCCTTTGAAACTTTGGACTTAGAATTTACATGAATTTACAGATGCAGTTTCGGGGAGTGCTGCCCTGTACCTACTTTCAAGAATGCAAAGCTCCCAGCAAATTACTCACTCGGATAACAACAAGTAGGTGTCTCATGCGTACATATATATATATATAATTATATAATGATTCATCAATGATATATATATCATCTACTGTATACATATGATTACAAGTGTACAATATATTACAATATGGTAATATGGTACTAATATGTACTAATATCCACAGAGCATAGGAAGAGACGAATCATCCACCGTCATCAACCGTCCACGTTTAAAAACGCCCCCATGACGTGCGAATCACAGCGCCTTCATAGCTGCGCCTCCATGGCCATTGGGGGTGGGGAATGGTGGCGCAAAAATCCTGGTGCAAAATCCAATACAGTAAACTCAATAAGTTTCAATCAGTTTCAATAAGCAAACAAAAAGGACAATTAAAACAAAAATAAAAAAGAACATGCATCGTGTTTTGAATGCGCAATGAAAGTCGACCTTTTCACACTGTTCCGCAGGTTGATCTCCCAAACAAACCGGCCCCTGAAGCACCCAAGATTCCTTCGTACCAACTTGCGAAGTTTTCTCAAAGTGAATTTTCAGGACTTCTCTTTCTCCGTCGAGAGACCAAAAGCTGTCCCTTTGCCTTCTTCACCCGGTCTGTGCAGCAAGACACTGCATCGGCTGTGATTCCTGGTGGCATGCTTAGAGTGGTCACGACAAGGTTCAGTATCACACCAAACTTCTGAGGACAAAAGACCTCATTCCAACTGTTTGATTTGTTTGAATACTTTTTAAGGTTTCACTGCCAGTTTCACTTGCCGCCGCTCCTCTGAATGAGTCCATAGGCCACTGCCAAGAGCCACATGATGGTGCCAGGCCTGAGTTGGAAAGAAGGGAAACTTGCTTTTGTCTTCACAAGGATCGTGACCATTGATGAACCGTAAAGTAATACAAATTGATCTGAATTGATCTAAATGCAATCTTAAGTAAAACCTTGATGCGGGTCAGTAGCACATTCAGCCCAGCATGCGTGAAGAGAGAGTCTTCAATTCACTTCAAACCTGGTGCTCCTTTGGTTATGCAGTCATTTTTGTAGCCTGTAGCCTCATGTTCTGACGCGTCCCTAAGATCTGTGCTCGCTACAAAGGATGGCAACCCGCAAGCCTAAGATACCGCAAAGAAGAGGATGGCTGTGAAAAGATGTGAAAACATGTGAAAGCAAAAAAATAGGTTCGACAGGCGGAGGTATGAACATGTATGAAAGATAGTTGATATGGAAAATGGAGCAAAAAACATACTGTCACTTAGTTGGAGCTATGCATATGCCGCATGTGAATACCAGGAGTGAATGCAGTAAATGTAACGACAGATGCAAGCCAGGCAACATTTCTTCGCAAATGCTGCGGCAAAGCGAGCAGGCCTGGGTTGCAACATGTATCAAGGTCTGCATACGGCTTAAGTTCGCTTAAGAATCTTCCCAGATTCAGATTCTTCGATCATTTTCTGTGTTTGGTGATCTTCCATTCTGAGTCTCTGAGTTTGCAGCAACAACGCACTGGTAAGGGCTGCGGCCTGAAGGCTGGCATCCCACTGCAAGAACAAGCGACTTGACTGGCTCCCCCTTAGATATCCTTAGAGTACATCGCGTACATATACTATGCTGGGATGTGCTGCGTTGAATCTGTAGGAATTCTCCGCACGTTGTCACGCGAACACCTCCCATTGCTATTCAACCCTTGGCCGCATGGGTATCGGAGTGTGTAGCCAATATCTTGATGTTCACAGGTGGCATTGCATGGTCTGTGTGTTCTCACTGGTGCAGGTCTGTCCTAGGCTCTCTCGGCAGACATGTGGGTCAAGTCTTCAGTCAATCAGTGACTGTAATTTACATTTGGCTTCAAATAAATCAATGTGGCATAATTTATATTCCAAACTTGGACTACACAAGTCGTGATACCATCGGGTTGCTGTGGCCCGCACTGCCAACCTCTGAAAACGTGCGCGGCCTAGTCTTTGCACGGACCAAATCCCATGCCATTAAGTGGGTGATTTCTTCTACAAAGATCTACAGCTACAAACTGTAGAGTCGGAATCTGTGTTCAAGACATTTCAAACCCTGGAAAAAGATGGTTGGAAGATCTTGGAAGTAAGGTGCAGACCTTTGAGAGGTCACCAAAAGGCAAAATTCGTTGTTCAGTCAGCTGTCTGAAACGAAATCGAACCATTGAAAACAGATGCGGGAGCAAGTGGGCTCTTAAACCAATATATGAGTGGGAAACTGGCTATAGCCCTCGTCGCTATTGACACTGCGGAAGCCCTGCCAGTGTCGAAACAAGCCTTATATAATTTATTTGAAACTGAGTTATGGCTTCACAATGCGTCAATGTTCCTAATGTATCGTACTGAATAATGCATTGTACTATTGGCTCCCCCGTATTGAGATCGGACAATAAAAGTCTTCGTGTCCAGATCAAAGGTCAGGCTCCCAGGCGATTCAGTCGGAAGGTCGCTGGCCGCAGAAGGCTGTAGAGCTGTGAATAGAACCTTTGCAGCGCATTGCCAAGCAATGCCAAGCATCTTTATCTGTGTTACAAAGTATCAGAACAAGGCAAACAAGGTAGACTCAAAAATAGCCTTTGCAACAGGAATGTTTGAAATGCAACACATGCACCGCAAATGCAAAGTTGGCCTTGCCAAGAGTTTTCAGGTGCAGCCACGGAGCATCCACATGTCAGAACTAGTGCTCAATCCTTCTGTAGAGTTCGCTCATCATATCCAGAGCATGAGGTGTCGACTCTCCGCATGATGAAGACAGAGTTTCTGGATCCCCAAGGCCATAGCGTGTGAGCCTCAAATGGGCAAGACAAGTATGATTCTCAACCTGTAAAGTTGGCTAAAGACTCTCTGGAAGGCGAGCGAAGGGGCTTCTACCCAAACCAATGTGGATATGGATCTAAACCTTGTGCAGTACTTTACTGAACATCTACCCACCACCCATTAAAATCATTAAATCTGTCCCCGATACAACACAACAATTATCAACGCAAGGAAGTGGGGTCCGCTGAGAGTGGGGTCCACTGGGCTGCAGGCAACAAGAGGAGGCCACTCAACGCCAACACCGAGAGTTCCAAGGATCCTGGGTGATTTTGGATGTTGATTTCTGATTTTTTTCTGTATCCACTCATGTTGTGTGCTCAAAAGGTTAGGATGACACTTCTTGAAACGAAGAAATATGGAAACAAATAACCTCTGTGTTTGTATGTGCAAGAGTGTATGACTGAATGACTCCTAGAAGGGGCATGAAACAAACATAATTTAAATGAATGCGGCCGTTTACAAACCTGGATATTCCCCGGTTTTAAAACATTCCCTAGCATGGTCAAATTCAGTACGGGAAACCATTGGCTGTGGCCCCTCCAGAATTTGGAGATTTTGATACATCCATTTTTTTTTGTTTTTGTTCAAGACATATTGCATTTGAAAAAAAGAGCCCTGCATACTATATGGTTGAAATTCGCTTGAAGGAGCGCCTGCATGGAAGGCTCTGAGGTAGAAATCTGCAACCATCAGAGGCCGACCTCAGCTTATGAAGTGTGTGAACGTGTGTGGCAGATGCAAGTTCACACCTTCGGTGGCTGGTGATCCATGCAAGAAGTTCCTTGGAGAAGTTCACCCTACTCACAAAGCAAAGGAGGAAACAGGATGAAAGAGGTTCAAACGGCAAATACAGGGAGCCATACCGGTTGATCAGCAGTGACAGTAACTAAGACACCTAGTACGTTATTGGCCTGAAGCTTGCTACAATCACTGCTATCCATTTCTCCAATTGGATAGTCTTGCGGCATCTGACGGGGAATTACGTATATAAATATAAATCACCTGAATCACTATGTAGATCTTTGACTTTGAGCGGTGGAATAAAAGGTCAAAGCAACTATTGATCTTCTAGCGGCGCTGCAGCCCCCCTCAGGAGTTCTTAGGTCCACAGCCCATGTGCGGAATGACTTTGGTAGGTAGAAGCTGAAGCCTCTGTTGAGGTTGGTGGCACCCTCTGTCAGAGTCTGGTTAAAAAGTTGAAACTAACCTTTGAGAAAAAACAAATCTCAAGAAGAAAACTGAAAACGGATCTTCCACTATCTTCAAAATTCTTCAAATCCCCATCTGTTTGGGGAAGTCTGGACAATGGCTTTGATCCTCATGCGTGCAACCCCACGCTAAGAGCCGCGCAAGGAGGTGCAATGAGCCAACGGCACGCGCAGTCCAAGCCTCAGGTGAACACGAGCCACATCGTCTGATAGGTTGCAGAGCGATGTGGTCCATGATGGTCCATGATGGTCCATGTATCTTTCGTTTTCCTCTGGGTTCATGACAGCTTTAGCCAGGCTTCTTGAAAGAGTCGTGCATATTCCTTCCGATATTGCTTCGAAGACCTGCCAAGGCGGTAGGGTGATTCGGTTTCAGCAGCAATTTGTGAGTCTTAAAAAAAAACACTTCGCAAGATCTGCCACTTCTGCACCTCGAAGTTTCAAGCCACACGTTGTCCATCTCTTCGTCCTCCGTCTCCTCCAAGGTTGGGACTCTCCAGGGACACGCTAGACACGGAGACACGCTAGTGGTAGACAGCGGTGTTTTGTGCCATCCAGAGCGAACCCAACAGGGCTCCTAGTCAAATCATGTCAAATCGGAACTTTGATGCTCCTTCAGTTTGGAGAATTGACAAACGAGGATAAACGTTTCCTTCTAATAGAGGACGCCACGAGCGGTCATCGAAATCAGCTAAGGTTCAACAAGCCAAGTCTTGATATGTCTTGATTAGTCATTGGATGTCGTTGGCTTCCTTTGAGTCTCGATAGTCTCGGAACCTTTTGACCTCTTTTGACCATTTTTGCTCGGTCTGGTTTTATCTTCGCTTCTACTCCCCGCCTTGGCGGAAGATTGTGGCTCACGGACCTCGAAACAAAGCCACAACGATCTGAGACTGTGCTCCCCAGGGCACAAACACCAAAGAAGGACAGATTTAAAAAAAAAAACAGACCCAGAGAGAAAGCAAAGAAAAGAGATACTTTGCACAGGATTCCGTAGTTTTCCATGTATTCCATAGTATTATATGGAAATGAATGAAAATGATGTAAATTGTATTCCAGAAAAGCAAAGTAGTTCCAGATGGTCACACTATGCCACCCTGCGGCTTCTAAAGAACCATACACCACCGAATAAGACACCACAAACGCTGGGCCTCCTTCAGAAGAGCTAGGATTCGCTCAAAGATCTCCTCATGCGTACGTCCTCGTGTCGCGGGGTCTCAGTTCGTCGTCTCCATTCTGTTACTCTATTTGTCCAATATATTCCAATATGGATACACTATGGGCCCCTGTCTTCCCTACCCATGTTAAACCTGCATCAATTCCTTTTAGATGTGCAATGGCAAAGGTCAGTGTTGCATGTTGAGGACTGGATCATCCCCAAGGGCATTGTGTTTCATGCCATGCTGGGAATCTCGTGGCAGCGCAGAACAGCACGGCCTTTCTGAAAAGCTGCCTCCGCCTCGGCGCAGCTTGGGCTGAGTGTGCTCTCGGGATGGGCCAAGACGAGCCAAGATCCGAACAGTTCTTGAGGATAATGGGTAAATCATGGTAAATCATGGTAAATCGGTAAATTTAAATTGCGTAAGTCATAGAGCAATTGATGTGGCAGGATCCACACGGAAAAGTGGGCAGCGAGGGAACTCACCGAAGTTGCAATCTCTGCCACAAGTCGGAGCAGCGGTCCCCGCTTCCAGTTGGACTAGGGGTTGTTCACCCACCATGTGCCATTCATGCCCCGTCGAATGGCAAAATCAAAACATATTTCATTTGCTCATATAAAATATCACATTTCAAATTTCAACACTATTTGCTGGAACTGTGTTGACGATACTCATTTAATTAAAAATAAAATAAACAGTCAAACATGGGCAAGCAATGGTCAGTACATGTAAGCGCTATCTTTTACTGAGTCAGTGATTGGAACAGACTTGTCTTATCCACACAAAATGCTAATTGGCTTGACCCAAGAAGAGTGCTTTCTTGAATTCAGCAAATCATGTCAGGAACTCTGCAAAGCACTTTTCTTTGTTCAACGTCGTGCAGCACATGGCAAAAAAAAAACACTGTCGACAGCTTTCACATTGGCAATGGCTGGATCTCCGCACGAAGGGACCGTTGAGTCGCTTTCGCTTGGCCGCTGGAGTTTCACCCTGCTGAGCAAGCCGACACAACACCCGAGCTTGGTCAAACATGTCTCAGTGTGACGATGCAATGCAATGCGATGCATGGAATCTCTTCAAATTCTGTTCAAATCTTTTCTCGGTTGCGAGGCCTCGGGAGTGTCCTCGGAAGTTCGGACCTTGCAAGAGAGACAGCTTGACAAGATGGGAGAGATGGCAAGGCACAGTTTCAAATGTTTCAAACGACAAAAGTTGTGAAAGGTGCGCGGTATCAATTGCCACCCTACTGGAATGCAGTTTCCTCCAAAAGAATTGCTGCACGCAAGTCATTCCAGTCTCCTTCGGTCTATATGCTGCAGGCGGAGGTGATTGTTTCAGTGACACTTCCATTGTTTCCTAACTCCATCAGTAAGCCTTTACAGTACATAGGTGCAAGTCCAGGACATGTGGTTCTCAGGTCTGAGTTTGCCGGCCACTGGCTCTTTGGGTAGAGCTTTCCCTGCCTACCAGGACTAACGCGTTTGATTTCTTGCAAGTACACTGCAGGGCTGCTAGAAACGAAATGGGCAATCAAGTTGAATCTATTGCTGCAGCTATCTGCAGCTGTTTGTCAAGCTACCTAAGCTGTCACACCCTCTAAGCGGCCGCAAGCCTTCCTAGGTCAGCTAAACAAGGACCAAAATCATGAGCACAAAGTTATTCCAGTGATTCCCGACTGCGATTCATTGTGGTATTTGTGAGTTCCCACACTTCCCGGAACCATTGCATAGCCATGTGCGGGTTGCCTGTTCCGCACAATTCCTCAAGTGACTCAGCAAATAATGCCTCATGGGACACCACGGATCCCACAATCCAAAAATCCAAACTTTCATAGCCTACATTTGCTTTCAGCAAGCGACCCACAGCAAATCTTTAATGAATCCCCAAACACGGAATTCATTTAAGGCAGGGTGATGTAGTGCATAGCTGCATACATAACTGTTCATGTATCCTGATGCATGTTTGACACCTCTGGAGGAATCACCACATCAGGCTGAGCATCTCAGTAGAAGGCCGAATGTCTGCATAATTGACCACATACTCCGACAAGATGCATTCAGCCTTGTGGCAGCTGGGGGCAGATTTGTGAATTCAAAGCTCGCTGCCAAAGATTTAATGTGCACCCCACAGTAGTCCATTTCCCTTGATTCTGCTGGTTAAGTCCCAGAAAAAACTCCAGCGTTTAGGTTTGCTACAAATGGAGTTTGGATCTCAGACATCTCATATGGAGGTTTCCTAAAATAGGGGTACCCCCAAATCATCCATTTTAATAGGGTTTTCCATTACAAACTATCCATTTTGGGGTACCCCCATTTTAGGAAACCACCATATACAAAGGCTCAACATCACGGACATCACGTGGCTGATCCACTAAGACTCCGGACGACTTGGCTGTTCCACCTGAACACTCAACAAAAGATGCAAGAAAAAGAGTCCATCAATCCATCCGTCTTTGTAGGTGGCATTCTTGACGCAAAAATCAAGGCGCGGGCGCGGATATGTGATATTTGAACAATTTGATTGGAACCTGAACCTGGCCATATGTTTACAGAATCTCTGTCCTGCCTGGGTGCAAGCAAGAGCTCGGTCAACAATTCTGGAAACCGAGAATCTATTGGTAGGAGCCTTGGGCAGGAGGCAAGGAATGAAGAGGATCAAATTGCGGCTACATTTCACCACGTTCCTCTGCCATCTTGGATGCTACTTTTGCTGCTGCAAACTCCCAGCCCAACCCATTATGAGTCAATGGGCAATCCTGACAAAAAAAGTGGGTGGTATTGGATTATTCGATGGCATGGTCTGATTGACGACTTCGTCACAACCATCGCTTTTGCAGATACGCACGCTAACGACTCTCCATACATGCGATACCCTACGACAGCGTTGTCCACGGTCTTCAAAGATGTGCACTGTGATTTCGGTAGGTCAGATGCAAGCGGCAACAAGCTCCGTGGGACTCCGTCGGGCTGCTTCAGATCTGAGGTGGGCTTGCTTCAGCTGGAAGTGGAGCTTGCCGCTGAAACTCTGCAAATTGAACAGATCTTTGCGTTGCAACGTCAAAAGCAAATGTGGGCACATTTGAGGTTGACGAACAGCGGCCGGCTTATCACAACTCATCTATCAGGCGCTGCAACCACGGCTGAGGGTGTAGCTCTTTCAAAGCACCTGGATGACGTATTCAAAATCCAATAAAGCAAGAAGAAGAAGAAGAAGACGAGGAGGAGGAGGAGGAGGAAGAAGAAGAAGAAGAAGAAGCATAGCTTTCTTGAAAGGTCAAATGAACACGTGTGATGGCTGGTACACACTGCAATGATCTCTTTTGCACACGAAAAGGCACCTCTGAATGCACTCTGCAAGTCAGATGCTCTGCCAGTGTCATTCACAGTGAGAACTATTTGGAACTCTGCTTTGAGGAAAGCCATCCTTGTTGCTACGATTGAAGCTGATTTAAAAAGCGATGAGTCTGAACCTAAATCATGATACTTATGATACTTCTGGCAATGCTGTGAGCTGGAAGTGAATCGCCGAACACTCAAGACTGCCCTTTGCTGGGATGAATTGAGATGCCATATGATGCCATACTGTTTGAAGGTTCTGTACGAAAGAACCGGGTCCAAAATATGTCCATTTCATCGCCCAGCAGCAAATCTTCCCATTCAACTGGAGTACCAGAATCTGATTCATTATAGAACTCTGCGATTGCGGCCACTCCACGTTGGAAATCTCTCTGCCACGCTTTGCAGTCCGCTACAAACAAACCTGAGTCAGAGAGCAAAGTGTCTACTTAGTCTACTTATGTCTACTTAGTCTACTTAGTCTACTTATCCTTGGGCTCTCTGTACAAAATTTGGAGAACTTGTGGGGTGCTCAAGATTTCAATTTTTTGCTCAGTCGCTCGAAGAAATGGCCATTGTCATCTATTGTTTAGTTAGGCTCAACCTTTGTCGTGGCAATTAATTGTTTGATATTCTTTGAACTTTTCTGAACTGTCATTGTTTATATTGTTCTTTGAAGTCTTTGTTGCTTGACTGATGCTTGACTGAGGTCGAAGAGCAAACTTTGCAGGTCAGGGGAAGCTGCCCACAGTAGATGTCGGTTTTCTGCGCCTTGATCCAACTCATCCTGCATTCTGCATGGTAAAACATTCCGGAGTCCACAACACCGCGCTGTCCATCGGCAACTCCTT
The DNA here is from genome assembly GCA_003297045.1 of Symbiodinium sp. clade C Y103. Lineage (NCBI taxonomy): Eukaryota > Dinophyceae > Suessiales > Symbiodiniaceae > Cladocopium > Cladocopium sp. clade C. The sequence goes on from BGPT01000393.1 coordinate 262,526, forward strand.
CGCCATGGCCAATGGTACATCCAACGTTGCAAGTTGCTGGGTCATCCGCAGAAAATTCGATGCAGCAAATCCCACAGGTCTCATCTTCGCCCAGCCCATCTTTTGGTGGAAAGTCATCTTTACTGATAGAATGCATCTCAGCAAGTCCACTAAGTCGCTCCACTGCTTTGTGTACACCACTTTCATCAACCAAAAGAAAATGTTTATGCCAGTGCAGCACGTCTGAAAGGGAGAAGCAAAGTTCACAATATTCCGGTCTACTGTCAAAGCTGCTCTCTGGTGGCAGCACCTCACATTCCATGCACTGAAAGCGACGCTTGGGTGGAATCGTAGTCAAGGATGCCCTGCAGTTGGAACATCTGATACATGCACAATCTGGAGAGAAACAACACAGCGATCCACCTGAATCGAGGTGCCGCAGCAAGGGACTTCTTAGGAAATCTGTCAGATGTTGATGTATTGAATTTATTGTGTGGTAATTTGCTGTATGGTTGAGACGATTGAAAATGCACAAACAAACATCAAAATAGCCTGCAATCCAACATGTCTAATTGGAGCGCAGCCACATGGATCATGGTAGAATTTCTGCCACCTCATCATATTGTCGGAGACTGGCCGTTCTGGGAGGTTTTTTCGCCATTCATCTCCTCCCTCCAGCAGCCGAAAGGCTGTCTCAGCCATGAGCAACAAGGGAAAACTAAGTCACAGGCATCGACATCATCGACCAGTCAAAGCAATGATGTTTGAACAATCAGTTCTCATGTGAAACATCATCGATGAATATCAACAATCAACAAATCATTCTCAAAACAAAGACTTCAGTTGCCATTATTGCAATTAGTGCTCTTTGTGTTTTGACGACCATTCCTATTCACTACAGGTGCTGGGTTAAGCTACAAGACTGTAGACCTGACCGGGCAACAGCTACAGTGCCGGAAAGATACGACTCTTGCAAAGGTACACACAGTAGTTGAAGTTGAAGTATTATCAACTTAAAGATTAGTCAAGTGGTGCTATACATTCAATGCAGCAAAGCCTTGTGTTATTTGAATTTGGATTTGATTCACGCAGTCTACGACCAAGGAAGTCTTGCACGGAAATGAAGGTTTGAAGGTGGCCAACACTTGTGACATTCCCGTTGCAGTTGGCCTCCAAGCTTGTGTCTCCAGCTTTTTCGCTGCACTTCTTAGGCGCCCAAACCCGAAGAGCCGTGCAAGTTCTTGTCCTAAGCCACCGGGAGGAGATTCCAGGAGATGAGTTTGTGGTGCATAGCGTGAGAGATCGTGGGAGCAAACGTAGGGAGTTGGGGAGTTGAAATAGCAGAAGGGCCTCAGAAGGGCCTCAGAAGGGCCACTTTGATCTTCTTTGTCTGCCCATCAAGGGTCAGGTTACTTCCGCAGGACCTTGTGTTGATCTTGTGTACATGTACAGTTATTCCAAGCCACACAAGGAGTCAAATCACATTGCTGCAAGTTCTTAGAGCGTATAACTTATGAACAGTGGCTCGTTCATTGACTCGCGGACTTGCCATGCTCTGTTGCCAAACTAAGTGACTACAGTTTGACTGCACTTTGACTACATGAGCACAAGATGTAAAGAATGTCAACAGGTAGAGGCAGCAGAAGCAGCATCGTCAACCGATGTATGAATGCCAACAAGGCCTGCCTTGCTGCGCAAATGCATGAGTGATCATGAAAGTAGAAAGGAAATGAACGAAACATGGAGAAACATTCACTTTCTGGGCTTTGGGTTGGTGTAGCGGGTGAGGATTGTTCTGTCCCTGTGTCCAGGCACCCCTGCCGGACATCTTGGTGGACGCGTTGATTTCCGCAGCCTGCCAGGCAATGACGGCAACTTATCGACTCCACACATCAAAGCAAGACATAGGTAGCGGTTAGCGCATGACAGCGCGAAACAAGTGCCACGAATTGTGCCACAGCTGAAAGGCATTGGCCCACGAATTGTTCTCAGATGGCATGCTTGTCTGTTTGTACAAGACTCGTTGCCAAAATGATGCTGGAATCTTCAGGCTCCGCAAAGAGTTCAAAATACTCAACTTGGAGACTGGTGAGTTGCTTGTGGAAGAATCAAATGTTTTTCCAGCTGAGAACTGCCTCTATTATATCTAGATAAATATTAATACACACATTGTCAATAGCTGGCTTTAGCTTACTCGGTGCCTCATCTTTCAACAATGACAACGTGAGCCGAATGGCGCCTTAGAAAGGGATTGGAGGTGCGAGGGGGTTAGCAACTAAATGATCAAACGCCAAGGAACACCTGACCTGATACAACACTGAGCACAGAAGGGCCGAGCTCGATCAAGCCTGAGCTACTAATCACCGTGTCTACTGTAAATCTCAACGTTGCACCTTGGCTTCCAATTCTTGGTTTCGCACCAAGCTGCGCTTTCACCTCTCCGGATGCCGCAAGCTGAAGTATCAACTGACGCAAAGCCTCAGCGGCATGGCAAACCGACGGAAATGGAAGAGGTGGCAGATCTGTGGAATGCTTGACTGACGCTTCAAAGAACGCACATTGCAAAAAATATGATAAAACATGCCCTGCCAAGCGAAACGGCCAAGCGAAACAGGGAGCGCACCTTGTTGTGACCCCGCAGCCACTGAGCAAGTTCATGTAAGCCTTGATCGGTATTGCTCTCAGGACAGAGTCATCAGGAAAAGTGCCAGAGACACATGCCTTGACTTTGAGTTATTCAGAATGGTCTTTAAAATATGCTCATATCATCTCATGTCTGTTGTTTCAGGCTGAAACCAGTCTTCCTAAAAAGTTGATACCTTTCACCAAGCAATTTTCCAGTATCCCAGTATGATCAACATCAAAGGTACTTTGGACATCCAAGGATTGCCAAGAATCTAACCAAACATCATCAGCGCCCTTGAAACCAAGCTGCGTGCAAATCATGTCTGAACAACTACGGGTGCCCATGCTCCAGGAGTCAAATGATTTATACTCCAGGAGTCAAATGATTTATATTTGAACACATGCATATGTTGTATGTACTTTACTGCAATGCAATGGAATATCATGTAACGAAACGGAACATAACGCAACGCAGTGTAACGTACAGTAATGTATTCATATGTGTATGTATATGTATGCATATTGTGTGTATAGGTGGGTATAGGCATGTATAGGGATGTATAGGTATATATTATAACTACATACGATACATCTATAATTATGGAATATGCATACAACATATATATATATTATACACCGTATATATATATATATATCATATACACCATATATTGCCATATATATATATATTATAATAAGTTATTATGTAATATATTAGATATGTACATGTTATACATGAGCTATGCTGTGCAATCCAAGGGAGTACTATCCTATGACATTTGGGCTGAAAATCAATGTATGATAACGTATGTACATGAGCATGTTCGCCGCAAACCCTAGGTTTGCCCACCACTGATTCCGCATATCCTTTGACATGCTCAAATCCCTGCGTATGGCTAGCTTTGTTTAATTATTAAAAAAAAAAAAAACTAATACCCTACAGCCCTAAAATCCGAAACCCTAACACCCCACCCTAAATACTAAAACCCTAAATTCTGCAACCCTAAAAGTTAAAATCCCTGCGGATAATTAGCCAGTGTTTTCGTTCGTCCTCTGGTGACAAGTATGTACGCAATATTGTCTGGGTTTGTTATTTGTAGCTGGGCGAACGTATAGTTTGGCCCTTACATGTTTCAACACAAGGTGCCAAAGGTGCCTTCGGTCTCAGAGTCCACCGCTAGTCGACGATGATGCCTTGCTGCGCAGTGCCCCACAGGACGGCATCTTGCACAGGATTCCACGGCATTCAAATGCAATGAGTTCTCATTCCATGAAGAGTGTATAGAAGTGCTGGGGATATGCAGCTGTGTATATGCACCTCAAACCAAACAGGATCTTAGGTGCATCTGGGATCCTTGCTCACTACAGTGGTGAACAAGAATCAGAAAGCATCTAACTTTTCTTGTAAGAATGAATAAGAAGATAAGTTGCATGAAGGCACAGGAGCGCCACATAGTATCATGAGGTATCATGATGTATCATGCGGGGTGCCCACTGACCGGTGGCTGACCCATCAAAACAGGGTGTCCATCCGTTCGCCCAACACGTCATTCTTCAGCACGGCTCGGTGAGCCCTTAGCATCCGGGCGCCAAGACCTTTCCAATCGCAGAAAGAGCTGCAACCACAACTCCTTAGAGTCAGATGACACGCTGGCTCCATGGGTGCACCGAGACAAAACCACAGCTTAATCAAGAAATATCCAGAACAACAATAGCAAAAATAAGACTTACTGTAAATATTCATATCAAGTATATTTTCACAGATTTGACTGCACCAAGATTCATCGATGAAAATAGATGCTAGCAGCGTGCAGCAACCCGTTGATTGCAGAACTGATTTCCCCACCGCGAGCTGTTGGGTGGAGCGCACCATTATAGTAGTGCACCGTCTAGAGTATGACAAGAAAACAAGAGGCTTTTGTGTCTTTCAAAAAAGTGCAAGGTCAAGCAGTTTCAAGCAATGTCAAGCACTTGTGGCTACCCAGGACGATTGCTGCTAGTCACTTGGTATCACTTAGTCCTTGTGAGGGGAAGGAGACGCCATGACAGCGATGAGATGCTGAAAACTGAGTTGCCAAGCTCAAGTCCTCCGACTCACAGAGCGCAAAGAGTTTGGTGATCTCCAGCGGTTTTGATGGGCACCAAATTGGGAGATCAAGCGGGAACAAGAAGATCATCACCATGAAAACGCAGAATCACAATAAAAACAATTAAAAAGGCATAATATGCAATAATCGTCGCTGTCAAACTGATCACCGCAATACTCGTTTCTGTCATTGCAACCAAATGTACTAAGGGTACGGTAGTAGATGATAGTAATATAGATGTTTCCTAAGCATTCCTGAAAAATGAGAGTGCTGCCAATGCAACCGGTCATGCCTCGTTCAGGTTCTCATGGCTAACACCAAGCAAGAGCCCCCTGCAGAATGTTCTGTCGCATGTCCGTGACGGAAACCACCAATCTACCGGGTAAAGCTCAGATCACTCCCCAACATCGCGCACTCAGGGCAGAGGCCTCTGATATGCCAACAACAAACCCTGATCAGAACAATCTCTTCCTAATCTCCAAGAACAAAACATGCCAAGGACACTGAAGCTCTGAGACTTTCTCCATCGGCAGAAGGCAAAGCTAAATTCGTCTGGCTGCCCCTTTGTGGCAACTTCAATTTTCAAGCTCTTCACATATCAGCATGAAAGAAATGGACAGTGCTACTACTAGATTCTGCTAGATATCATCAGACTACGCTCGGAAAAAGACATGTGTGAGAAGAAACTAGTCGGAAAGCTCAGCATTCAGTTTACGCATCTTGTTTGTGCACATCCAGCTGCGCTAACGGTGTGGTGTTTTGTATACGATTCACGTGATTTAACCAGTACACAGCCAAGGAGACACCCAAGGCATCCCAAGGCTTTGCAAAACTGTGAAAGCCGGGTACCTAGGCATACTCAGGGTATTTTCACGTTTGACCACTTGAGCCAAAGATCTTAAGAGGTTTTCGGAAAAACTGGCACATGCTGAAGGCATCTGAAGGCAAGATCATACTATGACGATAGGATCCTGTGTCTCAGCTCTCAGGTTGCAGCCTATGAGGATCCAAATGGTCTGTGGTCTGCATCAATCTCCAAGACCAATGCCAATGCCCTTCTCAGATGACTCCGAAAGGCTGCTTCTCTTTTTCCACACTGTTTGACGCCAAAAGGACGTGTGCGGGATACGCCAACATCTGTTTCGTCAAGAGATCTCCGGATAAAGCAGGAGAAGGGTCCAAAGAGCATTGTGCAATGAGGTTGCATGCTCCAAAGCATCACGAACACAACTATCAACGAGCAAAATGCCGACTTTAAGTTTGATCTCCAAGCACAGCCCATGCCACTTCAAGTTCCCCAGATGAAGACCTCTTTCTGAAACATTCGATAAGATATCGATAGATCAAAAGATTGCCCTTGCCAATTTGCAAGGAGTACGCTGCAATACGCTGCAAAACGTCGAATCGCAGTTCCCAAGGGGCTAAGAGGCTAGAGTACGAACACATTCGCACATACTACCGTGTAGTTGGAAGACAGTTGAAGCGTTGAATATCTGCTGATGACTGATGACTACGAAAGGGTTGCAATACCGAGCCTCAACCTTCGGATTTCGCCAGCGCAGATCAGTTTTCTGTGGCAACGATGAGGTGGACTTCGTCCCAGTTTTAGAGATTTATAGAGCTTTATCATAGGCTATAGATGGCTATAGCGGTTCACAGGGTCCAACATGGAACAAACATCAACATTCTCAACTGGAACATGGCCCACAGCGTGGGATCACAGCGAGCAGGACAATTAAACGAAACATCTGCGGGGTGTTGCTAAATTGTTGCCACTCGGGAGTGTACAAAGAGCATGCTCGTTGATGTGCCAAGCTGTGCAAGTGAATGCATCCGGTACTTTAAAAGTGTGGATAGACTTAGATCATTTTGCGGAGCAACTCCATTGAATACTTAGGGTTGACCAGGTTTGAAACGAAGGTTGAGACAAACATGTTTTACATTTGCAGAGACGGACTTCCCAGAGTCTAGTATGTGCTATCGTCATCTATCGTCATCTTTCTTCATGACTTTGATTCTGATATCCTGTCGCATTTGGTCCCTCGAGGAATTTCTCCGTTGTTCCTCTCCTTCCGAGGACTCTCAGGAAGAGGAGAATGTTTGACCAGGGGAGGAACCTGTCCCTTGAAATGAATAAAGGAACATGCGTGTTCTGTTGAACACACGTAGAGACAATGGTATAATTATTTCTATCAATATCTATACAAGATTATATAAGTATATATATATATGTGTGTGTACAGATACGATTCATGGTGCATCATGAGTCATGACCCATGGCAGAGCTTCGAGGAGTACATGAATCACGGTGGAGTCATTCAGAATCGCCTGACAGGGACAGGACCTATTTGATCTATTTGTGTCAGGATGTGTCAGGCAACAGGGTCGGAATCCAGCGCAGCATCTTGCGAAGTCACTCCACGGTTGTGCCTGGAGCGCCTGCAGGACTCGACTTCAGGATGGACTTGAGATGTCTGGAGAGGGCATTATGAAATCTACATCCAATGCCTCCAATGTATGTGCATTGCATACAGACCCACAGCATCTCACAAGCATCCATAAAATGCACAAGCCTTGAGCACTCACTTCACCTGCACCAATCACAGGCTCAACTCAAGGAAACTTAGTAACTTAGCGCGTACGTGGAAACTGATGTATACCTACCACCTATGCGATATGCTCACGCAACATCTCGATGTAAGTCCAAATGCTCTACATCCTTAGAAATATGTTTGAAAAACATGGAAAGACATTGCTGTGCAACTTGATTGGTGCAGAACCGCCAACGATCTTTCCGAAATACGGGACACTGTATTGGGCCACAAACGTAGTCAAGCCGCATCAAGCCACACCAGTTGTGATACCATTCGGTCCATGTCCAAGTGCATACCCGGCATAGCCACCTCCAAAACATGACCGATAGCCACAGTGGTCTCCTCCAAGCGCAACATCAGCATACCCAGTCCTTGGCGAGACCGGCGACCGACAAATCCGACAAGGCTTTGCCAAATTCAACTTGCACTTTGAACTTTCGGAGATTTTTTGATGTCTTGTTGCACGCCTCTTTTTTTCTTCCGCCATGCAGCCATTGCTGCGACTTGGCAGCAAGTTCCAAGGCTGCTTGGGCACATGCGCGCAACCGAGTCAAAAATAAACAAAAACGTAGATTAAACGCTGGCGTGCGGTCAATAGGATGTTGTCATTTTGAAAATCATATCCTTCATAGTCCGTATGTCTGAACATGTTGTGAATAAGTTCATTTGATTTGAAGGTCCAATGCTGCCTAGGTCTGCCGACCCTACGTTTCCCAACATCCCTAGGCTCTGCACTGCTACTTTTGTAAGTTACTTGTCGTAAAGGATCATTGTCTGGAGCTCTTAGAATATGTCCAGCAAGTTTAATTCTCCGCTCATCAAGAATCTGGGCAAAAGGCTTCACACGGTCATTCCCTTCCGGATATGCAATTTGGGATGCTCTGTCATAAACTCACTGGTTTGTGTTGCTCCTGTCCACATAAGTCAGTAGTTGTCATCTTCAAGATTTTTCTGAGGCCCCTTAAATGGAAGGTATTCAACTTTCTGCGAAGAGAATTGGTCACGTGGACCGTTTCCAAGCTATATAAATATAAAATAGTTTGCTTTTGATAACAGCATTGTATATAGTGAGTTTCCACTTGGGGCAGATCTTCCTCATGCATTTCATTCTGTTTGAATATGTGAGAGGGTGAACCACTGTTCTGTTGAAGAACCCCTTGCATGGAAAACCATTGGGCTGGTATCCTTGACTCCACTGATATGAAAAACAATGCAGACTTTCAAACAGGGAAGTTCATCACTGTATCGAAGAGGAAAAAGGATCAAAAAGGACTATTGCATGCATGTGCTGCTGGACCCCCTCTTTAGATCTCTTTAGTCTCTACGGCCCTTCATTGGTATTTATTGGTCCTTTCAGCATATCATGAATGCAAGAACATATCGTGAATATGAACATGGCGAACTTCGTGAATAGGTTGTGGACGTGAAAAGCACGGTGATTCCAATGTGTGCGGATAGGACAACAGGTGACATATGTCCCAATCAGCGACTGTTGGGCCAAGAATCGGCTGTCTGGTGATGCACAAAGTGGCACCTTGAAACGCTGGTTGAATTTCCAACGGAGACCCCGGAGACCCCCAGAACCCTAGACACGTTAAAGTGCTGGCTCCATCATCCATGCGCATAAACTAGAAAACTCACATTCCTATGTGTACCAAATCTATCCAAGACTACTATTGAAAGAGTGCTTGAGCAAAGTCGATGGGGGAAAAAAACGAAGGCTCTGTGTGTGAGTGTTGGTTAGTTGAGAACCGGCGCTTTGAAATTTAGAATTCTTCGCTGCAATGTCTATGTTGTCCACATGTGTGTGTGTGTACCAGCATAACAACCCTCTGTATTTTGGCCCTTTAGAATCTCGCCTCTCGAGACAGCCGCAGCATGACAGTGAGCCGCTGGCCCGCCTTGTGACAGGTCCGTTGAAGTGTCAAACATCAAACCTCTCTTTGCGGTTTAGTCAGAACATCTCCAGAAATCTTCTAAATATATTGACTTTGTTGTGATGCCATGATGAACATTGCTGACTTTGCTTCTCATGCGATGTATTTGGTCATGTCGCAGTCCAGCAGCCCCTACAGGTCACTTTAAAAACTGAATCATGGAACAGCCAAAAATGAACTGATACAGCAGCTTTGTTTCTTCAGAACTCAGCCACTTCTTTCAAAGGATACTTAAAATCCTAAACCCACAACATCCTAGAAGCTAGAAATATGTTCATATTTTGCATACGGCAACATACAGCAAACACGCGAGGCACATAGCCGACGTAGCCACGAGATTTCCAACAGCACACACTGACCAAATCTGACCTTCACAACTTTCGGCTTTTCTGTGGTCACTCCAGTAGACCAGTCAAAGGCGTCCTGGAAGGATGTCAAGGCTACGACACCCGCATCAAGCAGGCAACCATGTAATGTGTAAACTATTCTTAATTTGGTCTGAGGATGTCTGAGGAATATTATACCTCAACGTACTACTAACATGATCCAATGATCTAACATGGTTTAATCATGTTGAATGTATAAAATTAGTCGAAGCCCAAAGGTCCAGAATCTTCTCAATCTCAGCTTCAACTGTCGCTGCATGGACCTCAGATGGTTGAACCTTCGACATCGAAGGCATCAGACTTTCCGTGGTGCATTTGAGTTGTGTATTTGGACAGCATGCCAGCAGTGGCCTCAATGCTACAAACTGCAGCTATGGCCACACACCACAGTACTTATTCCATCCTATTCCCATGTTTCCCTCAAAATTTGCTAAGTAAGCAGACATCCTGCGCTCTTTGAAAGCGAAATGATGCCAACCTGCTTCAGCCAAATCGCATGCAAGACAGCCTTAAATCCAGCAGTCAACGGCCGTGGCATCTCTATGACTTCCATTTTCGCTTTGACGTAATCGCTCACCTGGCTGCGGTGGGCACAAGATCTCTAACTGCATAGATGTCTATGTGCCTTGAAAGGTCGGTTCACATACCCCAAACGGGCATGAAACAGATCAAAAAAAAGACCCCAGGCACTTTCTCACTGGACTTTCTATTTGTCAGAGCCATGACCTACAACCAACCCACATAATGAGGGAATGTAGTTGCCAACGGCGCTGCAGGGCACCTGGGTGTTTTGCTGATTTTTTGCTTTTTGGCTATTGGGGGGTGGTGGGGAGGGTTGGGGAGGGTTGGATGGGGTTGGGGGGGTTTGGGGTGGGGGGGGGCATAATAACGTTCTTGTCGTTGCGTGCTGATAACATCATTCTCTCACTGCGCTCTTGATGCTACGCTGTGCACATGTTCTTGTAATTTCTGGATGTTTCTGGGACACTCTTCATGCTACTCTGTGTGCATGCTCTTGTAACTTTTGAGACGCTCTTGATGCTACGCTGTGCACATGTGTTTGTAACTTTTACGATGCTCTTGATACTGCGCTGTGCACATGTTCTTGTAACTTCGAGGTCGCTCTTGATGCTACGCTCCGCACATATTCTTGTATCTAGTCACCCACTCCTTGAAACTAGTGGAAAGGGTATGGCAATGGATGTGGCGCAGGACACACCTTCGAGGAAACAATTCGCAGAAGTTGGCCATGAGCAAATTGTTTCATGGATAGAAGCAGTTTTTGGAAAGAGAAAAAAAGGCGCTGCAAACTTGAAACCGCAGTTAAAGTGGGAATCGCACACTGAGGCGCCTAAAACCACCAGGCGCCTCTCAGCGCCGTCCCTAGTTGTTGGGATACGTGGAAGCATTTGAGATTCAGATGCGTGGAGACTGGATGAGCCTTACAACATAATGTAGACCTGAACATATAGGTACAGAATGGTACAGAAAGTTGTGGTGCTAATAGGCTGATAGAGAAAATCATGCCAAACAAGTGAAAAAAGATTTCTGAGGTCCAGCTTGGGGTTGCTGCAAGTCATTCCATGGCCAAAAGTTGCAGTGTACAGTGTACCTTAAAAGTATTGTGAAATCATCTGCTGCACTTCAATTTGTCAAGGATTGCTCCCCGAGTTAAAATGACCATTCCGTCTCGGTCCATCCTCACCCCAGCACCACCAGCACCATGCCTGCAAGCTATCTGCCTCATGAAGCACTGAGCCCCGCCAGGCATGTCCGGTGGCACCTGGAAGCTGCAACATCTGTGTCAAAGCTGCGCATGGAAGATACGGAAGGCAAGATATGGCAAGCTTTGCTGGCAATACCGTCACATACCGTGAGCCTTTCCAAACCCTGTGACTTGTCGTTTCTCAAACTTCCAGCCTGCGGTGCTAGGCCAGTCTGGCAAGTTCCCACTGAGCTGTATTTCCACGTTTTGCCCGCCTTTTGCCTTGCAACAGGTGGAAAGTCTGGCTTGCAACGTACAAGTCCCTTCTCAAAAGATTCCAACTAACAAGCCCTTTAGATCCCTTTAGCCCGTCTTCTGGCCTACACATCTGACTCCTGACAGAAGAAGAAAAGCCTTCTCTGATCTGTAAGCAAAAGCAATCAAAACAAACAAAGCAGGCTCTGACAGATATGAGTCATATGAGATGTAATTGTCATTGCTCCAACCTTGCAAAATCTAAATCGTCTGCATTCGTCTGCGTTCGTCTGCCATGTCATGGCTGGCCTCTTGCAAAGGCATGGGCTGCCTGGTCGCGGTCTGTAGCACCTCGATGCCAAGAGAGGCGTTGCCAGGCGCCAAATTCCATCGCTGGCCAGGCTGCAGAACTCCTGGAAGCTCAATGAGTTCCATCTGATCGCCAAGGAAGGTGAGCATTGGTGGAACTCATGAAACATGATTGATCATGACTCCATGACTAAACTCAAGATCTGCTCCAGTAAAGCTGGCGCCTTATTCCTTGCGGCTTGATCCTAACCCTCACTGGGATACACTCCGACGGAAGAGTACGCATTAATTGATGTCTTTCCATCACTTGCGCGGCCCAGCTCCTTGTTCCACGCGGCCACGTACACGGAGACCTTTCGCCGTGGTCAAGGACTCGAAGAGGAGCACTTGCAAAGCTCCAGACCTGGCTGAAACGAAACCGGCTGCAACACTGCGTTTTCCTCATCAAGAACTGCATCAGAAACATCTGAGAAAACGGCTGGGAAAAGAATGGAAAAGAGCTGAGAAGGGGCCGAGAAGGGGCTGAGACGGGGCAGTTTGGGTTCATGGTGCCATGCTTCGCAGCTTCGCAAGCCTGGCATCTTCGCCCTTTGTGGCTTCATCCAGGCAGTGGAGCAAGGAGCCGCCCGAGTGCCAGGTGGCCTGCACAGTGTACCCTGCATAGGACATGTGAAGATGACCTAAGATGACTCGTTGTGGTAGTTCATCATGTTCATCGCTGCTCATTGGTTCAAAGCTAGTCTTCATATTGACTCCAGGTACCAGCCTGTCTCACTCTACCTTGCCCTTGTTTCCCACTCAAACACTCTGAAACCTCTCCCACCTTCCGGGCATCCAATTGATTGGAGAGTCCATCCACTGGCACAAAGACTGCAGCTGCTTGATTGAAGCCTGGGCAAAACAGTCCATGATTTGACGAGGCAAACCGTCTGTTGAGGCAACTGATTTAACCCACAGTGGCTTATTGATTCATCACCTTGAACAGAAGGGGGCAGCCTAACACGTCATGCCTGTGAGTCTCATGAGATTCTTGATAGAAAAAATGAAGGAAAATCTGAACTTGATAGTGGGCACGGCTTTATTTCACTCGTTTGTAGCTGATGAAACCAGCTTCACTGGACAGCCTCCACCCCTCGCGTGGCCTGCATTGGTAAGCACTGGAGCCAAGGCGGAGGCAACATCGTTGAATCGGTCCTCAACAGCAGATGTAAAATGACGTAAGTGTGAAAGTGAAGGCAAAGCTGATCAGGATTTGGATGTGGTTTAGCCTGTGCATAGAAAAGGATTTGCACTATGTTGCATATGTTTTTTGTTGCTGTTGATGGGTTGGTGCATGCATTTTCTCCGCACCGTGGGTGTTGGCACTTGGCTGATTCCCTCAGCAAGTAATGAGGGAAAACACAATCTGAGATAGATTCAAACTATCACATTCGCTCTCCCACCCATATCTGTTTAAATACAAGGTTTGCGTGATGTGAATGTATGATCATTTGATATCATTTCAATCAATATGTATCAATCTAGATACTCTTCACTCAAAGATACTTAAACTGACTATGGGCGAACTTGCACTGCCTACATCATGTGATATCCATCATCTCCGGTCAACATCTGCTGTGTTCCGACTGGGCCGTCCTGTGCCCATGAAGCCTCTTCCATCTTGGTCACAGCCACCAGCAACCTCATCACATCAAATAAAGATAAATAAAGCAATATAGTTAATCATTGACGAGCATTAAGCCTTTGTAGAAGCTTGGAATGATAGTCATTGGAGGATCATCATTGGATAAATTTGGATAATCACTAATCATCCCCGGAAAAAAAAAAAAAAAACGGTGGCCTCCGGGCGCCAAGACCTTTGGCCACTCGCAGCTGCTCGGCCAATGCCGAAGTGCCGCTGGCCTCGATTTTCCACTGTCGTGGCACATCATGTTGGATGACAGGTGAACCACCGGTGAACCAAAGGAATCTGGTCCCAAAAATGACCCAAAACAATCCAAAACATCTCACAACCGATTGTCACATGAAGACGAATTGTTAATTTATGTCTCAAGACCATCCACAGCTATCCGCACTCTCCACTTCAACTGTTTCAACAGCTGCATGTCACCCTAGATCAACCCCACCTCCCTCAGCGCTGCTTCCAACTCTCTGCCCTTGGCTGAAACCACCAGCAGCGCAATGTCAGCTTCAGCTGCTGCTTGTACAGCTTGCGGCAAGCAACGACGGCCTGCACGTTTGGGCGATCTGCCATGCCCAGCCCATCAACGAATCCACACGCCACGCCTTTGTTTTACCTGTCAAGACTGTTCAACATGACATGGACACCTCAATCTTCAGATTCTCCAGTGGCTAAATGTACAAGTAGCCAGTGATGCAGACCTTTTTATGACCGACATCCCATGACCGGGGCCAAGTGTGACCAAGTCCCATCCAAGTCCCATCTGCCTCCAGGCACATCCAACAGTGTCAGCTCTGCCCCACCAGGTGAACGGAGGCCATCCTCCCGTTGCAGCTCGTCGCAGGGGAAGCGTTCCAGGTCCTGCCACTGAACTATTTCATGGTCCGTTGCTAAACACTGGAGGAAAATGATACGGAAAATGATGAAATATGAAACAATATGAAACAAGTGGAGAAAAATAGAGAGAAACCAACCAAATCAGCCCAAGACATCCCAGGCTCTGACAACACTTCAACATATTTCAACAATATATATTTCAAGCATATTCAATGGATCCCGACTTGAGATTTGCTGGTCACATGATCAACTATCTGAACATGTTCACGCCACGAGTTTCAGCATGTTTCAGCCATAGCCTTGATACCTGAGCCAGAATACTGAGCTATTAGTCCTTGCGTCTCTTCATCAAGTCTCGCTCATTTATGGCTCCAGTGGCAAGCATCAGGGCTCCCACCAGTGTTGACTTGCCTGATCCTGAAGGGAAGGCTAAATTAGAAGGGGTTGCTGGAGGATGCTGGAGGATACAGGTGAATTAGGTTAAGCATGCCAATAATACAAAGCCCTCCTTATTTTTGCGCATACCTGAATGCTCTCTCAACAAGAGTCTTGTGTATCCTCAATCTAGCCTTTGTCATCAACAAGCTCATCCAGTATTGGTCGAAACCGCAACAGTGTGCGTCATCTCACATGAATCATCAGTAGTTTACCCTTCTTTCCAAATCCCACACTTTTACATCTAATATCATACAGATTTCATACAGTATACATTCCCATTTCCCAACCTTCTCCAAAGAGTCAAACCTCCAACCCATCCGATGCCCATCCGATGTCCATCCGATGCCCATCCGATGCCCATCCGATGCCCATCCGATGCCCATCCGATGCCCATCCGATGCCCATCCGATGCCCTGCCTTGGTGTCCAAGCACCGCCACAGTGACCTGTACCTCTGCTGGCGCTGCTTCTCGCGCCAAGGCCGCGGCCGCCGCTGCCGCAGCCGCGCTGGGCGGCAGCCCAGCAGCAGCCGCCTTTTTCGCTCGCTCCTCAAACAGCGCGGACAAAATGGGACCAATGGAGAATGCAGCGGGAAGTACTTCACCATTCACTTCATCTTCAGCATATCTTCAGAAATCATACTGAAACATTCAGAAATCAATCTCAAGTACTGAAACATGAGTGCTGACCCTTTCGCAGAGTCACGAAACCAGCTTTGAGATCTTGTTGTGGCCATGGATGGCTGAGATGCATCCTGTTCCCAACGGATTTCTTGATTGTCTTGAGAAATGTGGCATAATTTGATGTAATTTGTCCATAGGTTGTTGTCAATCTGCTTACACGCAGTTCGGTTTTGCGGGAACCTCAGTACCTGCTGCCAGGAAACTGCTTTTTCTTTGATCTCTCGCCTGAAATAACGAGTCAGCTGAAGTCTCTACAACGTGATGCTGTCCCAGGCACCCACTGACACTTTTGCAGAAACAGCCTAGAGTCGTTTTTTGGTCGACATTCGCATAACTTCACAGCTGCAAGACTACCATAATATTTAGAACAGAATGAATGACGGAATGACTTTGCCAACAGATTCATGCAAGAGATATCCCTCCAAAAAGTGACCTGGCAAATCGCCACGTTGAGTCTATCGATATACAGTATATCGAAGAAACAATTCCTACTTGCGGGTGCACATGAAAAATGCAATTGACCTTCGCTGCTCTGCACGCTTCCTTCGCTGCTCCTTTTCCACCTGGAAAGGCATCCAACATGATTGAGGTATGGTCGCTTCATCTTTGCAAACAACAAAAACAGATCAAAACAGCCTTTGGCCTCAGCAGTTCTCATAGCTATGGAAGGTGGGTCAACTGCCAGGCCTCTTCCCGGCGTCGAGCTTCCTCCTCAACATCTGTCTGTTCCCCTCAGCCCCGCCTGTAAGGGTGCCCTTGTGATCTGTAGCGATCGCTGGTGATGCAACCTAATCCTCACACGACTGATACGGTGCATCCTCTACATGTCCCAGAATCTTCATTGTCATTTAGTATCGTTTAGTAATGATTCAACAACTTTGGTACTTCGAACAGCTTGGCCTACAGTACCTGCATTCCAAAGAACCTAGCGCGCCCCGCTCCTCTGTTTCGACTCTTGCTTCACGCTCAAGCCTGCCTGAGTTTTGGCAGACAAGTGCTGCCAAAGACCACTGCTGAAAATTCGCTTGTCAACCCCGTACATGCAGCTCAATTCATGTCGAAGATGGGTTGCATGGTCGCAAAAATAGTAAAGGCGGCCCCACAAACATATATGGATCATATGAAATCATCATCTTTAAAATGATGTCTTGCTTCTTGGCGATTCTAATGGATTCCCCATACGTGATTATATACCCTGACAGACAGCCACTCGCCAAGAAACGCCGAAGCTCCTCAGCCAAACGCAACTCCTCGGCCAAACGCTCTGCCTTGGTAACCCATCGGTGAAATTTTAATGTACAAAACTTTGATGTCAGATAAGGATAGATACGGATAGATAAGGGTGAGCCACGGAGATTGGAATCTCGACATGTTCGACAGCGCTAAAAGGGAATTCTGAGAATTCTGAGACATTGAGATTGATTTATTTGAAAACGAGCGTAAGAGAAGTTGTAAGATTTGTACCTCTCGTTTTCGTTCCTCTTCTGCGCGCTTTGCCTCAGCAAAGGTCTCAAGACTCTTGAGCATGGAGAACGATTCAGCCCTCCCACCGGGTCCCACCATCTATCTCCACACCGGGCAAATCAGGAAATGCTGCCTATGTTTCTATGTTTATCATGAATGTTGGGATTATGTTGAAATACGTTAACTTGGTCTTCTGGCCTCCTCCTCTGCTCTGCGCTTTTTCTCCTGACGTTCCCTCTCTTGCCTGGGCTTCGTATCAGCTGGATGAGTTTCAATGTGAAGGTCTCAATATGTCTCAATCTTATATCATCAATCTTAAGATGCTGGAATGGATTCAATTCGGAATGGATGAGCACTGAGTGCAACAACCCATGATTCGTGGCCCCCTGTGCCGTAAACCTGTCAATATGTCGATCTCTGCGACTCCAAAGCAGCATTTGATCCATGGTCAACAGAATGTTGCAACATGTTACAACCTGGACCCCCATTGGAATCATGTTTTTTTGTTCGGGGTTTGATTCTGAAATTCCTAGTCGATCGCATGTGCTCAACTTTAAAAGTGTTCGAATTTCTGGTTTTTATACATGGCAAGTGAGCTAGGAGCCAACTGCCAGGTTCGGTGACCAAGTGATCCACATTCCATCAAATTCCCATGAACATGGAAAAATTGATCGACCTAAATTTACCAAACTAACGTTTTTTCAATTTGCGGCCGCTTGTGGAAATTTGTGCTCGTTTTGCGGGTTGAAATTTATGCGGCTTTGACCAAAGAGTAAAAACAGATGGTTTTTGGCCCAAACCACTTTGGTTGAGCCAAGATTGGCCAAAATACCTTTGCAGGGGCGGTGCACCACGCAAAAATGAAAAAAATGTGATTTCCGAAGATTTGTACATTTGGCAAGTTCTGGGAATTTGTGATCGTTTTTACGATTGTGCTTTGAATTGCAAATGCAAAAAAAATGCTACGAACCAGGCCGAGGCTACAGGAACATATAATAAAACTAGTCGACATAAACCTGGCAACAGAATATCTTACGAGCTGCCAATGGGGAGGCCTTTGGGATTCTGGTCCTAGTGATACCTCAGAAAAGGGAAATCCCCTGAAACCCTCTGTTGACCCCTCTGTTTCAATGACATTTCATGATAGTTCTCTCATGAGCCAAAAAGAGAAACCGTTACTTTTGGTAACGCTTGGCAACTCAATGAGACCAGTAACCGTCTCTGCTCTTCCTCCTGGCGCCTCAGAGCTTCTCGCTGCTTCCTTGCAGCTTCCTACAGGATCAAGGCAGATTGATGAACTGTGGAAAAAAAAAATATGACCAAAAAACAGCTACAGCTGGACACATCCGACGCATCCAACAATCCAAAAGCAACTCTTACTTTGACCATTTGACCACTTCCTTTGGATGTCTTCATCACAGACCATGTAACATCATGGAAGCATGAACCAATGGATCCAATCACATTCCCTCAGAGTTTTGATGCATCCAACGTGCAAGGCCTCCTGCTGTCGCCGTTTTCGTCGTTCTTCTCGAAGCATGGCATCCTCTTCCGCATCCTTTTGACGCTGAAGACGCAAAGCATCCTCCTGTTACTGCACAAGTCGAACGCAGGTACAAAGCATCAAACATGGGCAGTGGGTCTGGGAATGAAATACTCAACGATACTCCAGACATCTAGGAACCAGTGGCCTTTCATGATACAGTATATACATGTGAAGAGAGTTTGCACAAAATCCAAAGTTTCTTGAGAGACAAACGCACAAGAAAGGGGTCAACAACGACGATACTTGGAAAATGCACTGGCCGCCTAAAAGTCTGCCACTACCGTTCATACCATGATGTAAATTTAAATGTGGAATAGCAAAAGACGTTCTGTTGGAATTCGCCGACAGCTGAGAAGTCACCCTCTCTCCCAAGGTCTCTGGCAAAATACCTGCTCCCGTTTCTTGATGTACGAAGATTCATCAATCCAATCTCGCGACCGTCCAAGCCTTCTCTGCCTTCTCCTTTTCGGCCTTTCCTTACCACAACAGGGGCACATGAAAAAATCTCATCAAATATCCACCATTGCTTAGGGGCAGCACCAGACCTGTTTCAGCATGGAAACCAATGATGCTGCTGACTTGTCATTTTAACTAGATTTCCTGACAAAGGAGTCAAAGAGAGCTGACTAATCCATCCTACCACTGTTACACCAAAATGTTATTCGACATATGCGAGCTTTTTCCGATCCAAACCATCCTCCACAGACTGCAACCAGGAGGCGCCGTGCAGCTCGCTCAGCCTGCTTTTCGGCCTCTCCCCAGGAGATGAAGGTTGCAGATTTCTGTCAATTATATATTTATAATTGATATACATGATATTTGATATATCTTATAAAAATTTGTAGTAGTTCAATGTATTTCATATGTACATACATGTTTAATCAGATTTAGAATTAGATAGACAATGATAGATACATTATACACCACATTTCACCACATTTCATCACATCACCGTGCTTTGCATCACCTTACTTTTTCTCTCTTTAACTTCAGTCGTCTTCAAGGCCGTGCCCACTGTTCTTACACAGATGGCTACGCCAGGCTGCGCCAGGTCTTTAGTCCTCCTACGGCGTAGGGTCTTCCTGCGGAGCTCCCTTGAGGCCTTGATGTGCAAAAATTTTTTGTTGTTCCAATTGTTCTCCAACACATGGCCATTTCACAATTCACAATGCCTCTTGGGGCATTCAAAATATGAAGTTCACCAGATTCAAAATCAAATGCTTCATCATGTCGTTGCATTTCTTGAGTCGCTTTTGTTTGTCTGATTTGCATCCAGAATTTGTACGATGGTTTTTGCGCTTTACCGGAGTTGTTTTTTGCTCTGTACCTGAGATTCTCTTAGTTTCTACGGTATTCCATGCATTTACATGTTTCGCATGTTGCTTGTGTATGTATGGGTTTGCTGGAAATTAGCGGCAAAAACAAAAAAACACAGTTCAACGCAAAAAAGAAATCTCAATTTGACGAAATCGAGCCAGAAACTGAACTGGCAAATTGGTAGCCGACGACTCCTCTCCAACGAGACACAAGACTCGTCTTAAACAAGCCACGAGATTTAGCATCAATACACTTTCCACAATTACTGCATTTTTCCCCAAACAGTTTACTGTTGGGGTTCTCAATTCTTTCTTAAGAGGTGTCCGCCTCTGTCCAGGTGGTGGTGTCCGGCTCTCCCGCTGTATACNTTCCCCAAACAGTTTACTGTTGGGGTTCTCAATTCTTTCTTAAGAGGTGTCCGCCTCTGTCCAGGTGGTGGTGTCCGGCTCTCCCGCTGTATACGAATTCATTTGTCTCCCAGTCTGGCTGGTGGTGTCCGGCTCTCCGG
>BGPT01000393.1:287191-339679 GCA_003297045.1 Symbiodinium sp. clade C Y103
TCTGGCTGGTGGTGTCCGGCTCTCCGGATGCCTGTCTTCACTTGTCTTGCTTCATTTGTCTCCCGGTCTGGCTGGTGGTGTCCATCTCTTTGGATTTCTTTCTTTACTTGTCTCCCTTCATTTGTCTCCCAGTCTGGATGATGGTGCCCGGCACTCCGGATGTCTGTCCTCACTTGTCTCCCTTCATTTGTCTCCCAGTCTGGATGATGGTGCCCGGCACTCCGGATGTCTGTCCTCACTTGTCTCCCTTCATTTGTCTCCCAGTCCGGCTAGCGGTGTCCGGCGCTCCGGATGTCTGTCTTCACTTCTCTCCCTTCATTTGTGCCCCGGTCTGGCTAGTGGTTTCCGGCTCTCTGGTTTTCTGTCTTCACTTGTCTCCCATCATGTGTCGTCCAATCTGGCTGGTGGTGTCTGGCTCTCCGGANCCCGGTCTGGCTAGTGGTTTCCGGCTCTCTGGTTTTCTGTCTTCACTTGTCTCCCATCATGTGTCGTCCAATCTGGCTGGTGGTGTCTGGCTCTCCGGATGTCTGTCTTCACTTGTCCCCTTCATTTGTCTCCCAGACTGGCTAGTGGTGTCCGGCTCTCTTGATGTCTGTCTTTACTTTTCTCCCTTCATTTCTCGTCAATCGGGCCGGCGGTTTCCAGCTTTCCTGATGTCTGTCTTCACTTGTCTTCTTTCATGTGTCTCCCAGTCTGGGTGGTTGNAGCTTTCCTGATGTCTGTCTTCACTTGTCTTCTTTCATGTGTCTCCCAGTCTGGGTGGTTGTGTCCATTTGTCCCAAACGTTCCCGGCGCACTGCACACGGATTGCCGGTTCACCTGCTACTTACTGCCGCTTTGCCTTTCTCACTTGATCGAGGCCTTGGTTAAGACGGGAGGGGTGGGATGGGGTGGGGTGGGGTGAATGCAACAACGTTGCCTGCACACTGCGCACGAATTGAAGCTTCGCCTACTAACTTCACTTACTCTTGCTCACTGGATCGACGCCTTGGATAACATGGGTGGGTGGGGCGGGGCGGGTGGGGTGGGGTGGTGGGTGGGATGGGGTGGGGCGGGGGGTGTATTTGGACGGATTGTAGGATCACCTGCTGCTACTCACTGCCACTCAGCCTTGCTCACTGGATCCACGCCAAACAGGAGCTTTGACAGCTCTTTACACGCGGCATCTGTTACACTGACAAGCTTTTACAGCGCGACGCCGCTACCNAGCCTTGCTCACTGGATCCACGCCAAACAGGAGCTTTGACAGCTCTTTACACGCGGCATCTGTTACACTGACAAGCTTTTACAGCGCGACGCCGCTACCCACAGAAGCTCTTACAGAGAGAAGCCGTGACACACAGCGTTGTTGTTGTTGTTGTTGTTGTTGTTGTTGTTGTTGTTGTTGTTGTTGTTGTTGTTGTTGTTGTTGTTGCTGTTGCTGTTGTTGTTGTTGTTGTTCTTCTTCTTCTTCTTCTTGTTCTTGTTCTTGTTCTTGTTATTGTTCTTGTTCTTGTTCTTGTTCTTGTTGTGGTGGTGGTGGTGGGGGGTT
Organism: Symbiodinium sp. clade C Y103; assembly: GCA_003297045.1. Lineage (NCBI taxonomy): Eukaryota > Dinophyceae > Suessiales > Symbiodiniaceae > Cladocopium > Cladocopium sp. clade C. The sequence goes on from BGPT01000393.1 coordinate 288,723, forward strand.
GTCGTCGTCGTCGTCGTCGTCCTCGTCGTCACAGTGGCACTTAGACCCGAGACCCCGACCCTTGTCTCCTACTTTGTCCCCCTCTTATTGTTNAATTGACATGGATCATCAGGAGCTAATACAGCCACAAACATGCATACAGATGCTGCAATGGAATGGAATAACTGTTTGGGGTCTACGGGGGTGTAATTTGATAGTGTGATTTGATGGCTGCATATGGCTGCAGCATTCTGCAGCCTTTAAACTTTAGGAGACACTCAACTGACCCCGTAGCCTCAGCCTCTTCCGCCTGTTTTTGTTCCAATTCACGCTGTGCTTGCTCCTGGATGTCGAAGCTGCCGATTTTAGACAAAGGGATCGACTTAAGAAACTGTGATTGTAGAGTTGTATAGATTCCTAAGTAGTTAACCGTTGTTTCATAGTTGTTCATAGTTGTCTATCTTTAGTTTACCGGTATATGTATCATTATTTACCTGTGCTTTCTCGTTGGACTCTTGATGTATTCTCTGGGCCTTTCAGCTTCATCAAGAACGACATGTCCGTGGTGATTTTTCCACTCTTTTCTGTGCCCTCCCTTTGTCCTTTGCATCTTGCTCTTCGCGTAGCTTTCCTTGCCCACAAGACAATGCAAAACTGCCAATGATTGGACTGACCAACCACCGGAACTTGAGGATGATGAGTAGATATCCCAACAAGTATATACCTTGGAGGAATGGGGACTTTGAGGTCGATTGCCATATTTTGACTGCATTCAAACCACTGACATAAGATGACATAAGGATTTCACCCAGTAAATTTGACTAGCGCAGACTTCAGCGTAGTTGAGCCCTGTACAGCACTTCTGAACAATTGCATTCCAAGAAGCGAATCTTTGTCTCTAGCAGGCGACGCTCAACCCGTCGTTCCGCCTGACTATACAGAGCTTACTCTTTTGGAAGACCAACAAATGGGTATCGGCAAAGAATCTAATGCGAAAATACAGAATTATTGCAAAGCCATGAAATATTATTTTGCTTCGATTATTATTTCGATTGCTGTCCTGTGGATGACTCCGCCGTCATTCTGACAGCCAAAGAGAGATCCTTGTTTTTTTCATTTTTTCCACCAGTCTTCGCCTCCCGTCGTCTTTCGGCTTCCTCTTCTTCGCGCTTCTTCTGCTGTTCCCTCGAAACATCCTGAAAGGCACCGATTCGTTTCCAGCAAACTTTCACTGCAATTATCACAAAGGAATTATCTGGAAACCAATTGGCAGGATGAATTACCCATCTCAAGACATGTAATGTACAAAATTTGCGGAAAGTCACCTGGCAACGATGAATATACAACGGCTCCAAGACTACCAGCACCACCACCACTGGTCCCATCACCAGGACACACGCAAACCTTGCAGCAGTACCCCGTCGCACGAGTCCTGCCCATTGCGTAGACGCTGAGCCGCTAAACGAGCAGCGCGTGAAGGCAGGCTGGAAGTCGCCTCCAACAGATGGCGGACAGTGAGCATTGACAGCAGCATGTGAGGCATGTGAGGCAAAATGTGCCCATCATAGGATATGATCAAAGCACAGTGGTGAGTGTATGAAAAGTTGAGTCCCCAAAACTGCCCAAGCGTCCTGGTATTCCGTGCACACCAATTGGTAACTTCTCAAAATCAAGAATTGCTAGATGTTGCTAGTACTATTGACATTTCCTCTTTGGACTGCATTCATACATAATCCTTTATAAGACAAGATCAACAGCTACTCTACCTGCAGCACACATGGAAAAACCTGCCCCATGTATGGGATGGATTGTGGACGCACCTTGTCCAGCTCCTCTTCTTCAGGCTCCAGAGGAGGGAGTTCCTCCAGTAGCGCACTGCCAAGGAGCAGCCAATGAATCAATGAAGAGTCAGATGCAGAAAGATGCAGAAAACAGGAGAGAAATGGAGAGAAACCGAGATCAAGTGCAAAGATGTGCGAAGCATGCGGCATGGCATGCGACATCTGTTCAGTGTTCAATCCAATGCGTGCCATGGTGGGCTTCAAGGTGAGCTTCAGTCCTCCTCTTCTTGCTGCACAGGCCGCTGGTAAGGTTTACAAAGTCGAACATTGAAGGCCTTGGCATGCTGAGATTCGCTGAAACCCGGCATGCAAAAGCATGCGAAAGCACCTGAAATCGCAATGAAGTTCAGTGAATGTCACTTATCACATCTTGTCGCTCTTGTACTCAGCTCTGTTTGTCACCTCTTGGAGCAAGGTCCAAACCCTCATGGTTTGTCGGTGAGCTTCCTCCATTGAACGAACATAGTATCCACCCGGCATTGTCCGCCCTTCCTTCCTGTCGCAGCAGTGCTTGCATGTTCTTTTCAGTACTATCCACTACGTCCATACTCGATCCCTTTGCAATTTCGAAATCAGGGTAGGTAGGTAGCCTCAGGAAGTCACAGATTTGGAGAACACTAGCTTGCAAACAAGCGAAGAGAAGGAAAATCAGGGTGCGAACTAGGATTGAGATGTCTTTTTCCATGCGTGCAATATTTCACCATGGGTCAATGTTGGTCATGCCACTCTTCTTCCATGAACTTTTAAAGCATACTTTGCGGTGATCCTTCTGCAGATCATAACCTATTCTGGTCTTTTGCGTGTCTTCCTCAAGCAAGGGGCCCAAGCATCTTGAAAAGTTTGGCAAGTTCGCTTGTCTTCTTTGCGCCGGAGACATGCATGAGAAGGTCGTTCAGCCACAGGAATATGTGCATTCTATAAAGTGGAGAATAGTTTCTGCCACTCTGTGTTGAAGTTCCAGAACAGAATCTGCTGTTCCTTTGACAGTGAACTAGGTCCGAGAAATGATCGCAAATGAATGAGCAAATCTTGCCCTATGGTTGTTCCACACATGCTGAGGGAGCGCAGCTGTGTTGAATCAAGAGAAATATCCCAATCTGCCGCAAAGTTGGATAAAGCTGGAATCCTGGAGAAATGGTCTCCAGTCCTAGGTCCCACACTCATCAGAATGAAATCGAAAATGAAACAGGTCCCTCAGAGTGATGGCATGTCCATATCTTACACATGTATCCATATACATTTACACACGGTGTACGTATAGGCTATATTATTGTCACCATCATCATTCTCATTGCTACTATTGCTATTGCTAGTATTGCTATTGGTATTATTGTTGTGATGGTTTGTATCGAATCACGTACTAGTATTGCTACTTTACGAATCGTAGTATTGTTATTGTTGTTATTATTACATCATTTATGTGAATATCATGTGTATACATGGATGTATATATATATATATAATTATATAATATATATATATATATATGTGTATCAAGATTATACGTTCATCCATTCATATCCGTGACAAGACATATCCAAAAGATCTATGGCATCCATGACCCATGTGCTCAGCTGTGCTCACCCTCCCCGGCCTCCGCCGTTGTGGTTCTTCTTCAGCGTCGGATTCAGCCGCTTCGGCCGCTTCGGGGCTTGGCTCTGGTGCCGCTACCTGGGCTTCCACAAGGCTTGAACAAATTTGAACAAGATGAAGCCGAAGCTAGGCCCTACATGGCGAGGCTAAACAAAGCGGTCTTGCCGTCTTGCCACAGTCTTGCCACTAGAGTGTTCACCTTGTGCTTCGAACATCTTCCAACCAATTGTGAGCAAAACCGGCTCTGAATTTCAGTGAAGTCCTGCTCCACTAGGCCTTCACATCTTTCACCTTCTCTTTCAAGTCTTTCTCCTTTGGCCCTTCAACCTGTCCCACCATGGGAGGCAGCACCGTCCAAAAAAGGCATTTCTTGAGATGTCCCCGATGTCACCCGCCTCGGCTGGCACCGCCTGCGGAACCTCCCAAGTTGGCTCACTATTCAGCGCGCTCCTCGCGTTTTTGCGGCTCTGAGCACGCCTGGCATTTGGATCATGTGAGCCATGTGGAGACCGGAGTTCGAAAAGGATTTGAATCGGCAGTTGGCCACAACAAGAACCTCTGTAGTCTGCAACCTTTGCAGGCTCTTGACTTTCCAACCACTGCCAAGTACAACTTTGATGATGGCAGCTTGCTGTGTCTCCACTTGATCTCAAAGAAGACCTCATATATCATTTATTGATATGTTAAATTGATCTGTTAATATACATACATTGCCAACATATACTTGTATAGCGTATCTAAATGTTAAACATACTTTAGAGAACCTGCCAGCTTAGGCTGTGACCCAGGTGTGACTAACAGCGACAGCAATTGCATAGCACTGATGCGGATATCTAGCGATGGCTCCAATCTGACCGAGGCTGCCAAGATCGGCCAAGGCCTCTTGTTTCGTTCTCGCCATTTTGCTGGATTCTTCCGCCTCGGAAAATTCTTTGCAAGAGTTGTTTCGACTGCAACAATTCGGATCCGTCAACCGTGGCCACCGCGGCCGTGGCCATTCTAAGATGTTGACACTGCAGAATCCACAACCGCGAGCTTGAAGTCTGAAAATCGAGGGATCTCCTCAGTGTCGCCACAAAACTTGCAGCCGGCCAACGAGCAACTTAAAGATCTTAAAGGGGTACGTGACGGTACGTGTAACTTTAAAATCTTTGAATAAAACACTGCTTCATGCAATGCCATGCAGTAAGCATTTGGTATGCAAAAGTATGCGCTATGCCTTGATACATCTTGATATATCTTGATACTATCACGTCTATCCCTTGCCGATCATCAAAATCGGCTGTTTCGCAGCAGTGCCATCCAGGTAGACACGTAGCCAGAGTCACGACTGTGTCATTTGCGGCAAGAAGTCCGGGCACAACTCATCCGTTCTCATGGGTATTTTCACCGCTCAACAAATCCGTGTCGCCAGACTTTGGCCAGTTTTGGCAAATCCACGATTTTCCTTTAGTGCCCTTGTCGCCTCTTTTTGAGGTCTAATTTGCCGCAACTGTTCTCTCCAAGCCTTTTACATGCCGGTCCGCAATCCAATGCAATGCAGTGCAACCTGACCCAAAGATATATGTCTAAAGTATCCCAAAGTAATGTCATGACATCCTGTGCTAGATTGTGATATCTTTGCTACTTTGCTTGCATTACGTTGGATCATAACAGAATCGCACAACATTGTACGTCACCTGGATGTAGGCTTGATACTTCTTCATGAAATATCTATCTGTATACACATACATAATTGCACGATGTGCGCATCATAGATCATAGATGCGTAGGGTGTCGTATGTTTTGTCAGTTGTCTCATGTTCACGTCATGCCATTCTACACCCTATTCAGATCATACTTGTGTGTCCCTCATGTGTTGTGTTCGGTAGGACTTGTATGCCGTAGTATGCCAGTATAATCACGGAAATACCTCTCCACGGCTGTTGCGGAGATAAGTCTACCATGCCACAATACGCCAGGTGTCGATCTCATCCAGCACCATGGCGAGGCCCACTTCACATTGCAAAAATTGATCGATGTAGTCCCAAAGTGTCTCAAGGGTGCGGAACTTTGCGAAGAAGTTGTCAATATGTGTTAATACTATTTTCAGTGCAATTGTCACTCCAGTTCTAACATGTTGTAAAATGTTGTGGCGGTGTGACACTGTGCAGTTGCTGATGTGACACTGTTGGAATGGGGGGCTTGGGTGCTTGAGGTGAGAAGGCACCTGTTCGCCATGATTCACCTGAGCTGGTATCTTCTTGGCATCTGGATTTCTACGGTGATACAACTGAGCCTGCAGCGGAGGCACTGGTCTTGCACATGCGCATGCATTTAGCACTACAACCAAGCAAGTTCAGGGACTGTCCGACAGTGTGTTCTTCCAGTTTGCTATTCGAAGACACTCTCTGACTCTTGGTATCTCTTGGTCATCTGCTACCTCTGTGCGTCTGCTTCAGAGAATACTGCACATGTGTGCAATGTGTGCGGCACATTTTTCTCGGAGGATGATCTGTCCCACAAATGCAGTCTTTAGAAATCGAATGTGGCACTGGTTGCGTGATTTCACGCCAAAGCAACTGTCTGTAAAGTGAAACCAGGTGTCTGTCATTTATTCCAAGGGCATACTGCCCGGATCCAGGTGCTCTATATTATCTATATTCTATCGTGAAGAGGCAATAGAGATTGCTTGAGAAGCCAAATGAGGCGTGCCAATAGACTCAAGTCACCAGAAGCAAACCCAAACGTTCAGAGGTTGACGAAATGCTGTTATTAGTCCTAGATTCCTAGCTCCTTCCCAACCACAACCCCATCATTGGTATATGGATATGTTTTGCCCCATCGGTGGCAGCCTCACCATCTGTGTCCTGGGGCGCACAAGTGAATCACCCACCAAAAACATATCTTTGTTCGACATTATTGTGGTCAGAGATGTGGGGCTAAAGCTGAAACCCTGGGGAGCTTCTGATCCTGGGAGCATCAGTGAGGAAATTGTGTTCTTTGAACGTCATGGAATCATGGAGCTTTCCTGTAGTTGAGGGCATTCCTTCTCAGACCCCAAACCCTGTGGCTCAGCAAAGCACCCTGGCTCCTGCACAGCTCAAATGCCTCCCACTGGAATGGCAATCTTTCCGTCACCTGGTGGGCTCAGTTCTCTGAGATAGGTTCCAGTAGCAATACTTTGACAGTTTCACATGTTTTGTTCATGTTCTTTTCCCATTTTTTCCTGCACACTACCAGTGACTACCTTTCACAGTATCAGTACGTATCAGTATCATTCAGTATCGGTACCATCGCTCCTCATCATAAGAGTCTCAGCCTCCACCAGACTCCACCGCTCTCCCGGCCCTGCCAAGCCTCCGGAGAAACTCAGCGGCCGACCGGACACCGGGCCGCCGCCGGTGCCGCCAGTGCCATCGCCACCCCAACGTTGCAACTCGGAGCCTCAACCAATGAGACAGGAACAATAGAAAACAATACCCAAAATGGGGGCATCTCAGTTGCGATTCAAGCTCCAACATGCGATGTTCCGGATATCTCAGACATATCTCTACCAAATTCATCCAAATTCCGAGTTATGTTCGACACAATCTGGTTTCATTGTGGGCGCACGTCAGCATCCGAAGTTTGACTCACTTCCCTCGGACCTCGATGTGGAACGACACCGACGGCATGTTCAGGACCTTCCATCTCTGTGTCAGCGATGAAGCCGTCATCCTCGGAACAGTGGACCTATTCAAGTCAATATGTCCGTACGTCAAATTCAAACATGTACATTAAATATGGTTTCACTATATATATCATATTTGTTGTCATGGGTGGTGTGTTTGAATGTGGCATTGCAAATGGTTGCAGAATGGTACTGAATCTGGCCTCCGCATCAAAGTCCACTAGCTGTCACTAACTCATGGAAGTCGCTCTGACACATCTGGCACTAACTGACACCAAGTAGCGTCGTCGAGGGTACCGAAGAGGGTATCATCCCCGCTGCAAGAACTGAGCAGGGCCTCTCGAAAGGATTGGAGTGGCAACATCTCCTCATTCCTGGCGGAGAAGATGTATGTGAAGAGAGTGGATATCCGAATGAAGGACTATCAAGGACAAAAGTTGACAAAACATAATGAGAGAATTGAGTCCAATGTCTAGCTTCACTGCAGCCTTGATACGGAAGTATCGTGTTCTATTTTATCAGGAAGTAGCATTGCGAGTATGGTCAGGTAGTGACGGGGCTCCCCAAGAAATCATGTATGGATACTTCTGGTACTCAGATTTCAAGGAGATATGGCGGTCCGATTTGTTTTTGGCTTCTAAAGTGAGGACCTTCGACCACCTTATGGCTGCAGAACGTGCCTGTCTTTGACCTGCCACCGCTGGATCCAAATCTTGACGAGTTCGTCTTTGGACGGCACAGGTGTCATCTGCCAGCACACTCAAGGCACTCAACGCATAATGCGAAACAACTCTGGAGTTTTGTGGCACGTTTTGTTTAAACCGCGCAAACACAAGCGGTCACCACAGAAATCAATGCCCTTACATCCAGCGGTATGAGATTTGGCCAAGGACGAGTCCATCTGAAGCAGAGAAGGTAGACTGGTCAAATGGATGAGAGATTTGAAGAGATTTATCACTTAATTTATCTTCATCATCTGATCAGGAATGTTGGTGAGCATGTCCACATTCATTTGTATGTATAGCCATGGCAATAGCCTAACTTTTCGTCGTGCAATCACATTTCTTTCAGATCATGCCCATCTCAATGTGTTCAGAAAAAAATCATTGACTCTTTCATATTTTTCAAATGAATCGTAACATTTTACTAAAACTTTGATAGTAAAACTCATTGACTATTTCTTTTACTACCATTTCAAATGTCCATAAATCTGGACTGCCATATCTTTCTAAAACTGATCGGCAGTCCAGAGCCTTGGCCACCGCCAGCGGTGCATTGCTGTTCCTTTGAGGTGCTCCTGGCATGGTGAGAGGACAGCCGGACAGCAAGACCGCTGGTGGCAAAGAAAAACGATGAAAAAAACACACCAAGAAGTTCCATGGAAGTTCCGTGGAAGTTCCGGAAAGTTCAAAAATCGCGCAACAATTTGAAGTTTGAAATGCCTGCCTGTCTGAGCCTGTGCAAATTTGTTCCATTGAGCAACCAATACTAATGTTCAAGGCTGGCGCCGCCTGCGTCAACCCATTGACATGCAAACCATCCAACATCTGAACACTACTCCAAACTATTCCAAATCTACATCATCTATAAGTCTATAATATATATATATATATTGTGTATGTGATGTCAACATAATGTCAAAATATGTCAGAATCATCTCGACCATCTGCAGATTGTGGAGATCCTGCCACATGTGCGAGGAGGTCACCAGCACTCAGCATGCCGTCGCGGTCCACGTCCAAGAAACTGAAGGCCAGTCGTACTGCATCGGGCCAGGCCTTGGAGGCAACAGCCAACAGCATTGGAACAGCATCTGCGAACAGCACATATACATATTGTATGTCTATGTTTATATATGCATATATATGGTGTATATATAGATATAACCCAAGGAAGTTTAGAAGCTAAACCTTCCGACAATATGGACAGATGCAAAAGCACAGCCATGAAGGAGGTCAGACGATGGAGACAGTCAGAAGGGGAGAAAGTCAGAAAAGATAAGATGCAGGTGCGCGAAAAGGTAGGAAAGTCGCGAAAGACTGTGTTTTTCCAATGCTTTGTCGCTCCGGAGGGTCGAAAAGTAGGCTCGCTAAAGCGGCGGGCGCGGAGACATCTCGGCAGAGATCAAAAATTGCACGCAATTGTGGCGCGAAGCACGTTTTGAAGTAAAAAGGTACAAAACACCTCATGCTCGGACCACTTTTGGAAGTTAAGATGTGGAAAAAGTGCACGCCGTTGTGGCGCGAAGCGAATTTCGAAGCCAAAGTGTCAAAACACACCATGCTCGGAGCACTTTTGGAAGTTGAGATGTGGAAAAAGTGCACGGCGTTGTGGCGCGAAGCACATTTGGAAGTTAAAAGTGCTAAAAGATGTCACGTTCGGACAAACTTTTGGAAGTTGAGATGTCGAAAAAGCGCACGGCGTTGTGGCGCGAAGCACATTTGGAAGGAAAAAGTGTTAAGAACATTTTGAAAACTGTCACGGAGCACTTTTTCAAGTTGAGATGTCGAAAAAGTGCACGGCGTTGTGGCGCGAAGCACATTTGGAAGTAAAAAGTGTTAAGAACATTTTAAAAACTGTCACGGACCATTTTTGGAAGTTGAGATGTCGAAAATGTGCACGGCGTTGTGGCGCGAAGCACATTTGGAAGTGAAAATGTGAAAAACACCACATGCTCAGACCACTTTTGGAAGTTGTGATGTCGAAAAAGTGCACGGCGTTGTGGTGCGAAGCACATTTGGAAGTGAAAATGTTAAAAACACCGCACGTTCGGAGCACTTTTGGACGTCCAGACGTTGTTTTGTGTGGCAGGCGCAAGGGATTCTGCACCTTGTCAAAAGTGAGCTAAACGTGTGGGTTTTGTAACATTTTCAAAAATGATGGCAGGCGTGGGACATTGGAAGAGGATCTGCAAAGAGGCGTAGTACAAGAGACATCTCAAGCAGAGATGTTAAGAGGTCAGGGCGCTGATTTTCTGAGAGGGGTTGCACTTCGGAACCTTAGATATTCAGGTTTGTTAAAGTCATTTTGTGTGACAGGTGCAGCACTTTGTATGACGTGGCTTTACTTTTTCGTGGCAGGCGCAGTACTTTAGAGATATGACATGGAAAAATCGCAAAACGCATTGGTACGAGGCCGTCAGCTGCACACCCAACTTTCCATTTTTTTGAAGGAAGCCTCGCAGAATTGCTTCGTTTTTGATGCTGTCAACTTCAAAAACTGAGGAAGTCTCACAGAATTGCTTCATTTCGGAATGTTACACTACAACTACAACTACAACTGCAACTACTACAACTACAACAACTACACCACAACAGCCACTACAACTACAACTACAACTACAACTACAACAGCTACAANAACAACAACAACAACAACAACAACAACAACAACAACAACAACAACAACAACTACAACTACAACTACAACTACAACTACAACTACAACAACAACAACAACTTGAACTACACGACAACACTACAACTACAACAACTACAACTACCACAGCTACAACTACAACAACTACAACTGCAACCTCAACTACATGACAACTACAACTTCAACTACAACAACTACAACTACAACTACTACTACAACAACTACAACAACGGCAGCTACAACTACAACTTCAACTAAAACTTCAACTACATGACAACTACAACTACAACAACTACAACTACAACTTCAATTCCATGACAACTACAACTACAACAACTACAGCAACTACAACAATTGCAACAACTACAACTACAATTACATTACAACTACAACTACAACTACAACCACAACGACATCTACAACTACAATCACAACTACAACTACACTACATTACACCTACACTGCGCTGCCTCCAACCACTTGTCGGTCCATCAGTGGGTTCGCTCTGCCATCCATCAGTCACAGCAACGAACCTCTCCTATAGGTTTCCTATTTTTGAAACTTCCGCCACCGCCTTGTGCGGTACTACTGGTACATACATGTCAAATGTCACATGTATATAATGTATATATATATATATAATGTATATATATATATAATGTACTGTACATGAAAGCTGCTTTGTTAGGGGGCTATAGAGTCATCACGGCTGGAGTGGACTGTTATGTAGACTCAAATCACCCTGAAACGGGGTCATGTCTACCCAAGTTCCAAGCGTCCCAAAGAACAAGATCAGAGGGGGTATAAAACGATGTAAATTCTCAATGTCGTCCATTTCTCTGAGGAAGAAAGAGTGCAAACCTTTTCCAAAAAGTCAAAGTATTACCAGTGTCGTCAATCTTCAAGATCCTGCAAGTTCCAGCCGTTCCCACTTGGAGATGTTTGGTTTTGCCGCCACAAACGCAACTTGCCAAGAAACAGTTCGATCTTGCAACCATTGGAAGACTGGCGCAGTGCCTAGTTCACGCGCCAACTGCCACAAGAATCCTGCCTTAGCGCAATGCTTAAGTGGCACTAGGGACCCTGGACCTGCGCCTTGGGTTTGAGATGGTCTGAGTGGAGGATTCAATAGAATGTTCGAGGACAAAGATTCCAAGACCATCCAAGACCCTTACCTTTCTACCAGGATCTAACAGGCACAGCCAGCAGTTCCCAAGATGTCATTGCAATAAAATTGGAATTGCAGTTTGTCCTTGACTAACGCCCTTTGTTCATATGAGCGAGAAAATTGTAAGCTGTCCTGGAAAATGCTGTTGTCCAAATTTAACTGGACCTTTTGGTTGGGAAACATTGGGAAACGTGCAAAACCTCTCTCTTGCGAAAACCGCCGTGCGCGTATTTCAGGACCGCAATAGTGGAAAAGGGGCCAAAACATGTACCCGGTACCTCCTTAGGAGTGATCCAATGTGTTGTGTGCTTCAGAACCCAGTCAAGCATAATATCATGGGGATTCATGGGACATCAAATGATATCAATCCTCACTGAAGCCTCAAAGTCAGAACTCAACTGTCTGCAATCCCCCACCTCTCGCTGATCACCGCCCTGACGCGACTGCCGCTGCTTTTCGTGCTCCATGCCTTCCAGGGCACCTGGCGTCGGGGTGAGTCAACGGTGAGTCCTCGTGGTCCTTCAGGTTCCTCAAAAACCTCTTTCGGATTCCTTCGGTTCTTTGCCAGCTGTAAGGCTCCTGGGATTTGGGATGTGTTCTATGTAACACGGATTAACACGGTATCTCATGAATCTAATGCGTGTCAAGCATATAGGAGAAACATACTCATTACTTCCTAAAAGCCCGTACTTGACTGTCAGGTCAATCCCCCTGACATTCGTTCGACTATGGTGAAGCAATATCAAAGAATCAAAGAAGTCTAGGAACTGGCAAACAATATGTAAGTTGTGTAGTTCGCTAATATATTCCGATATGTCAATCCCTCTTTGAATGGTCTTACGTCAAAGGAGAAATTTGTGAAAGCACCTCAGGCCCCCACCGACATCACCAATTCAAGTATACAAGTCCTGTGAATCCATGTCAATCAGTGGAAATCCTAGATGTTTCATGACATTTGTATAATATAATAATATATATATATATATTATATAGAGTTATATATATATAATATACATTTGTATACATTTGTCATGCTTTGCAGATCAGTGAATCAACCCTGGCACCTTGCACTACCGCTCCATCCAACTCGGGCTCTGCAAGTGCCCGGGCCATCGCCAGCCAGGCCATCCGCTGGAAACCATCAAGTCGCTGCCAACGACGTTCACGACCAGCCTCGTGCACTATCAGAACTGATGAGAAGGGGTTCAAAATGTTCAAAATGTTCCAAAGCAAATAGGATGGGGAAAGTTGTTTGATGTCGTGCGGGATCTTATCAAGATGATACTAATACTGCTGGCTGGTGCTTTCTCATGGAGACATTCGAGCCCCACGGCTGGCCGGCATGCTACAAGTATTTAATTTACTCCGCTTTATTCTGAAAAAACAAATGCTTGATAAAATATGATAAAATACTGAATCCACAAATGACAGAAGGGGGGCAGAACAACTGTTAAGTTTCGGAGTGACCTTGCGTGAGAGAAACACGGACAGCTTCAAAGGGGTTTCCCCACAATGCGATCAAATGCCTGCATGTGCTCACTAGATGGAAGGTACACTGATGTACATTGGGACCAATCAAAGAAAATTGCCGCTGCATGCTCTTGCTACCAACGAGGACAAAATTGCAAACATTATGTGTTGCCGAACAATCTTCTAAGCAAGTGGCCCACGGCGCTACAGAGCCATGGAAAAAGACAGAGTGCTCCCCATCCATACCTCAGATCTGGGCACTTAGGAGTGATGGTCTGTGGAACAGCTTCGAGAATCTTGTGTCCTAGTTGGCAGACGGGGCTACTGACTGTACATCCTAGCTAGAGGAAACACGAGTCTATCAAGAAAGGTATAGCTCCAACGCACTCTGTTCCATTTTTTACCGAGGATTGATATAGGTTTGGAGCCACAGTCATGCGAAAGTAAGATGACAAGGACCAAGTTTAAGAAAAATATGAAAAAAAACAAATGGGTGGCATTTGATTGAGGTGACTGACACTGTTTACTTCTACCACACCATTTTCCAGCAACATGTAGAAACCAAGCTGCAGGTAGAAATCGCGTTTCCACCATAACCTGTCCATGCAATCAGAGGGTCGCAGCGCCAACAGGTGTGGTCATGCTTCACGGTTTGCTTAGGAGCTGTGCCGCTTCTCCTATAGGGGTTAAGGATACTGAAGGATACTGATACATTTATATTGTGTTTCTAATGTCTTCCAGGACTACTTGAAGCTTTCAACCTCTGGAAGAAAATGCAATTCTCCAAGGTCAAGACATTGTGAAAATTCTATTCCGCCTACACCACACCGCATACCGCATACCTGTCAAGTGAACAACCCATGTATCACTGCAGAACCTAAATCTTTCACATCTCCAGGCAGAGCCGAAGTCTTGTGATTCCTGGAGCCATTCCTCCAGTCTCCTTTCTGCACAAGGACTTTCGAAGGTGCCACTCCCACTCCCATTGGCAGATGGAAAAAGGATCAGAAAGGAGTTCATGCTAGACAACCAGACTTTAAAACCGTTCAAATGTTGTTCAAATGTTGACAATGTACTTAGAGAATCCTGCGGGTGAGATGCTTCAAAGGGGATCGGTTGCAGATTGGAGATGCTTCAAGTCAGTTGCATATGTCAGAAACAAGTGCCGCCTAGCGCTTGAGTCCATGTGAGTGTTGATTAGTGTTGATATGTATATATAATATGTATATATATATATATGTTACATGTTGATATGTAACAAGTTCTGTTGTGTTGGTCACATCACATCCCGTTTCCATCTTTTCCAACGGCATGCTTCGGATGGTGTTGGGGATCTGGCATTCGAGCTCCTTGGCAGACACATGCAATAGCATTGGGATCAGAGTCCCGCGGTGCCACCAAGCGAAGCATTGCAGCATGTCACTAAAAAAACTGCCCAACACTAAACTTCAGGTAACTTCAGCACATTTCCGCATACTTTTCACTTCGACTCACTTGACTGTTCTTTCATGAAGAATGCTACGCTGAGGGACCTTCAAACTCGTTCTCTTCACGGCTAACACCTAACCTCCTCTCGTGACTTCTGTGTAAAATTGATGACATTGATACGCATTCATGCCAGACCGCTACCCCCATCGGGCTCACAGAACTGCGTTGGCGTTGGATAGACATCACAATTCTTCATGAAATGCCGTGAAGTGGTCCGAATGCCTGGAATTTATTGGGGATGCAAATTGGTCACGGTCACGGAAGAGGATCGGAACACTGGTGCCGCCGACTTCTTGCACTTACCATCAGCAGGGATTGGTAGATGTCCCATTTTGGGGATTCTGAACTTCACTTTCCAGTATCTGTTGGAGATTAGATCCCCTATAGCTGGGTGGTGTTCAACTTGGACCTTTACCAACCCCTGATCAAGGCTGTGGCAAGATTTGTCCGGAACATCTAAGCAGCCAAGGCAAAGAGGATGCTGAATTACAATTTTCCTCTATATAGTGACACATATTAGCAATTGTTAGCTGCGGACAAGGAGGAGGAGCGGGGCTGTGCTATCCAACATGGGGGCCAAACCAAATGCTGATTCCAGCTTCCGTAGCTCGAGCCAGCTCGCAAAGTGATGCCACTTGGTGCCAACATTTCTCTTATTTGCTGCAGTACTAGTACAATGTGACTCCAACATGCGCACGATCAACTCTGGCTGATTGTGCTGCACATCGTTGAGATTCACACAGAAAGTTGGCGCGTTGGAACTGTTGGAACTTGTGAGACCACAAAAAGATTAAACCAAAGTTCTGTCAGTTATGTCAATTGTAAACCAAATTGTCACTAGATTCTGTCCCTGAAAGACCATTTGACACCATTGATACTGTACAAGTAGATACAAGGAGTGCAATGCTCCAAATTTCCCACATCTTCCCACTTGTGCAATGCTCACAGTTCATCACAGTTCCAAAGAAAAGACCAATGCTCCCTTTTGCTTCGGATCCAAAATGTTGGATATCAGCTTCCGAGCATACATGTGGCGACAGGCTGATTGGTTCCATTTCTCGTGCCGGTTTTCATCAGTAAGGGAGCCACACAACTGATTCTTCAAAAAATCACGAGTTGTTTTCCGGGTGCGTTGTGGCATCGTGACCTTCTTGTGGACATCATGGCAGTAGCGACACGCATCTCCCTTGGTGCAACAACCTCAAGCCATCGAAGTCATCGCCCCAAGCGGCAAAGGATGGCAGACGAATCTACATTTTCCCTAGAGAAATCCAGAAAAGTTGAACAAAATACTCTGAAAATATTCAAAAATGTTTCCAGTGCATCCTTGCGCCAGGTGACCGTGTGGAAAGAACACACATGGAGCACACGTGCCATCTTCATGCTTTCCATATGGGAAAGGTTTTTGAATCTTCTGACGGCTATTCCCACTCTGTGTGCGATGCACAGCCTCTGCCGCCGTTTCGCCTCCCAGGGTGCTATGCAACCAGCATTCCGAGAAGTGCTTGCAGACTCAACAGGATCAGGCCAAGTTGACACTGGGACGATTTGTTTTGTAGCGTCTTGTTTCATCATGTTTCGCAGGGGTCTAGTCGTGTTCCAAATTTTCGTAAAACACCGTCTAATGAATTTGGACCAAAAGCATTTGTGGAGGGAGAGCTGGCTGCAAGCCATTTTGCAACATCATCACTGTCACACTTGAAATCATCCGTGCATATCCGTGCCAAATCACATGCACAAAAGTTGACCCAAGCATGGCAGACGCCAGCTTATTAAAAATACTGTCTTTTGAGACTTACTGATGCCTGATAATCAAAGAGACAAACCATGAAATGGTTAAAACATGATTACAACATGGTTAAAACGTTGTTAAACCGCAATGTCAAAACCCTCTCTAAAGTTGCAATTCAGCGATGTCACCTCCGCTTAGCAACTCGGTCTCGGCGACCCTGACAATGGGTCGTCCCCACAATCCTGGGCGCTGATTCTTTCACAGGACTTGCAGCACTGGTCAAGAAATCCGTGTAATACCGTGTAATCATGAAACCAAATATCCACGCAAATAAAATATGAATGTCCACAATGTTGTGCCCAAATTTTGGGGTGCCCATGGGTGCCCCATCTGCATGCCCTGAAACAATAAACGGTTTTTCTCGTCACACAAGTTTCCAGAAAACACACACGCACAGGATGCAGATTAGGTAAGATGTGGAAGGACTGTTCAGAGACCGTCTGCTGGCCTTGAAGATTCCTGGGTCAGTGAAGCCTAAATAGTCACGAGTTGGCAATGAATGTGCACGTCACATGTCAACTGAAAAACAAAATCATCTGAAAAAGAATCGATTCCGACGGCGTGCCGGGTTTCTGGCTTAGCCCCGATGCCACTACGAACCGTATGACCCTGAAGCAGACCCTGAAATAACAAATGCTTACATTTTCTGCAGGTACATGTGCGGAAACTGGCCGGGTTTTACTTCCCACTCCACAGTTTCTTTGCTTGTTGTCGGGACAGAAGTGCCCCACGCCCCTGCTCATCTTTGAAATTCTGATGGAAACCCTGTCTGTCAAAACAGGTCCTCAATGTTCACACACACACTCTCTCTCTCTCTCTCTCTCTGTCTTTCTGTCTCTCTCTGTCTCTCTCTCTCTCTCTCTATCTCTGTCTCTCTGTCTCTCTCTCTCTCTCTCTCTCTCTCTCCTTCTCTCCTTCTCTTTCTCTAGCCCCCGAAGGGGCAATGAAAGGGGGGAGAGGGAGGGAACAAGGACAGCCAGCCACAACAAACAAGGGGGACATAGAGGGACAACAAGAGGAAAAACAACAAAGGCAGACAACAGGCAAGGGGAGCACACAAGACCCAGGCAGAACAAAGGAAGAGAAAAGGGAGGGAGGGGTGAAGGAAGCCCGCAGCAAACCAACCCTGGCACGCAGAAGAGCAGCACCAAGGAACCTGGATGCAGCAGTTCCAATTCACAAGGTATCTTGGCACTTGCAAAATAGCATAGCGGCATATAGCGGCATAGCGCGGCTTCAACAGCAAGAGAGAAAGGTCATCCACTGCGGAGGCCACCACGAACGTGCAAGCGCGGTGCAAAGGAGCCTATACTCCGATCACTGACGATACTGACGTACGTTTGCCGGAAAAAAGAAGGTTTCGCGCAAGTTCCAACATTCAAATCTCATCCTCGATGCAGCAGTTTCACGGTGATCTGCCAACACAGCCTTGCAGAGCACCATAGAATCGCCTCTTCTCACCTCCTTCGCACCTCTTCTCACCTCTTGCCAACCTCTTCCCAACCTCTTCTCAATATTGTCTCAACCTTCTGCTCACCTCTTCTCAACTCTACTCAACCTCTTCTCAACCATCTTGTCACCTGTTCTCTCCTCTACTCTACTCTTCGCTACTCTCCTCTACTCGACTCGACTCTACTCCACTCAACTTTTCTCGCCTCTACTCTAAAGCCTACTCTTCTCTACTCTCCTTCCTCTACTCGACTCGGTCGGCTCTACTCTATTCAACTCTTCTCTGCTCTACTCAGCCCACTGGACTTAGGACTTCTGAGCTACTTTTCTAGTTCAGGTTGAGCTGACTTTGCTCTACTCTACTCTAGAGACTCTACTCGACTCAGCCCACTAGACTTAAGACTTCTGGGGTACTGCTGTTCAAAAACCATCTGTAAGCAGGAGTTTCTCTGCGAAACTTCCTTTGATTGCATTGACTCAACTGTTGACATGCCTTCACCATCTTTCACTAGACTCCGTCTGACTCCATGTGTGGTTGTCCACCTGGCGGATTCCACGTTTTGCCCAATTTTGGCCAAGTTCTTGTGCGGAGGAAGGCCATTGCCACCTCTTCGCAAGGAGGGCTCCTTGGCTGTCGGCTCCCTCGGCTCCCTCGGCTCCCTGTGAGAACCGTTGATTCATTGATTCAAAACTGATCATCCTTGGTCTGCAGAGAAGTTGAGAATCTACAGAAGCACTGCCAGATCGAAAGCCCAAACAAATCACGCCAGATCTGCTATGCATGCAAGCGTCTCAAAGACAACTTCCTGACTCTGGGACATGACGGGTCAAGCTATGTACCCTGTACGGCCAGCAATAGTTCTTGAGCCCTGCTAAAACGGAGTCCATCATGCATGGCATTGAATTGTCAGGAGAATCAGGATCACATCAACGTTGCAAAAACGAGATCCTAAAGTCAGGTCATGCTCACTGCTCAGGAGATCTACTGAAGCTCAATTGTGTCCCCTGCGCATCAAATCCGCCGCCTGATACTCGCCCAGCCACTGTGCGCTTGGTGACAAATGGATGTTGTAAAGCTTCTGAAGGCAAAGACCTCAAGAAGGAACCAAATCAGGGAGCATGGATGACCATGGAGATGAATTTCAGTGAATTTCGAGACAGTCTCCCTGGGAGCAGCTTGACACATCAAATTCATCTGACATAACTTGATAAGGTTTGTCCAACTGTCAACAGAAATGGTTGAAAACTGCAGAAAATCAGGCCACGGCAACAGCGACGTCTCACTTCAGCAAAGATCAAACAGCTGACTTGCCAGAACAGAAACGATCCAATGAATCATCATAAATCCATCTATTGTCTATTGATTTCTACAAAAGAACCGAACAAATCTCATAACCTGAAGAGTTGGAAGAGTTCAACGAAGAGTTCTGGCCGTTTTTGAGAAATACCCCGCTGGCCCTGGCGCGCACCTTTGGATCGGCGGCACCCGGAGAAGTTTCTCCACCAGGTCCCGGGCGTCCGGGTGCAGCTGGTGCCACCTGTGGTTGACATGGCCTGGTGAATGCGTGCCATGTGTAGATGTGTTATATTGATGTACATTGTCCCTACGGTACATAAGTAGATACCTAGATGTGTAGATACATAAATACGTAGGTACCTTGATACATAGAGAACCATAGAACCGCAGAACCGTTTTCCATTCCATTCTATTCCATTCCATTCCATACATTCAAAGTAGTTTCAGCACCAAACCAAACAAAAACATCAGGATGTACGCAGCGGAATTCGAACCCGCCCGAAGGGGGGTACAGTGTGAAGTGATAGATCACGGAGAACAGGAGGGGCCCGCTTGGGAGAAACAAAAACATCTTAAAGTGTTCCGCATTTGAAAGGACCATGCTGAAAGCAAGACAAGCGGGGCATTGAACTACCGGCAGCTGTCTCTGTTTAAAAAAATCGGCTGTTTCGATTCTGTTTTTGCACCTCTCCGTGCGGCAGTTGTACTTCCCAAGCGCCACTAATCGCAAGACTTCCTCCGCCACGGTATGCAAAACATTGCAAAACTCCGGCCTAAGGCTCACTGCTCAAAAGTTCCTACTGAAAAACCGCCAAATCTAGCCTATCTGGGAAGAACAAAGCCAAATAGATATCAAATGGATTCAAATGGATTCAAATGGCCCTACTTGTGGTTGAATCCCATCGAGGTTTGAACATGCACGTCTGGACTTCGTGTAAATGCCTCTGTCTGGAAACTATCAATCAAAAATAACGAGAATTAGAACTTGTTTGATGGCAGCAAAGGCCAGGGACAGAAGCATGCGGACATTCTTTCAAAGCAATGTCCAGGAGGGCATGCAAGTCGAGTGAGATTCTCGCGAATTGGTATACTAGCAATACCTCTGTGCAGCGTTGTTGCAGCATTCGAGAATTCAAACCAAAGCAAAGTCCTGAAATTGATTGATTGATGATTCCAAGACTATGCCTAGAAGAATTTGGTGATGTGGTGATGCAGTAGCAAGCTGACTTGAAACTTGTGCCCCTCATTTCTGCCGGCGTCCTGGTCTTGAGCTTCCTGGGTCGATTGCTTCAGAGCTTGATTGAATGGGTTGTGGCCCACGAGCAAAAGGTACAGCACCTCAAGGAACAGAAATTGTGGCAACATGCCTTGTGGCCAGTGGCCATCATACCAATCATACCACTCGGAAATTGTAGAAAATACCTGGAAAAGTGGGAAATCACCAGCATTGTCACACGGCTCTCACTCGTAAAGTGTCAGATTTGTCAGACTTTATAGGCCCACTGGGCCGAAGCTGTTTTCTGGGCCTCCAGACCACACCAGCACTCCACATATCGCACAAGCCCTTAATGGGTTCACCATATTGATCCACAGCCATGGGCTCGGGCTCCACTCCCTGACAGCCATTCGTACCCTCGGACAAGGTATGTAGTAGTGGGGGAACAACCCGTGGATTGGTCCTTGGCAGATTCTTGAATTTCAATTGGAACATCCTCAATTTATCTCAATTTCTACCATACCGTTGAATGGAGGCTGTTCATCCATTAGGAAACCCTGTCCTCATAGGTCGTGAAAAGCATGTAACGTATCTTGTTGGGATGGAAACCACGATACCATGCCCATGCGGTCTGGGGTGGGCTTAACATGTAAGACCTGGGTCACACAGACCATCTATGCACATGTATCATGTTGTGCGCCGTTTTTTCCGCAACAACATTGAAAATAGTGATACTACATTGTTGCATTACACACCTGGTGTCACTGTATGACAAGGTGGTCGTGCATCTGACGATAGACAAAAGGAGGAACACCATTGGTCAATAGCTGGAGCTAGAGGAGTTGCAGAGCCACACAGCATCTTCTCCCCTGTCAGTGATGCGTCCTCCACAGGAGGATTCAGTTCAGGAGGCGCGTACCACAAAGAGCCGGCACCTGAAAGGCTGAAGGCCCGGGTGGCTGAACCAATTTCACTTCCAATTCACCACATGTCCGGATAGGTCCTACTCCGTCCTACTCCGTCCTACTCCGTCCTACTCCGCAGTCCGGGCATGGAGGGTGTAGGAAAATCGGGATTCAGATAACTGGTGTACTTTTGAATCGGAACTATGATCCTACTAAGATTGCGAATTGACACACCTCTTGCTGGCGTGAAAGCTTCAGCATCATGAGGAACCATGTGTCTAGATCATTGAGATGGTATTGTGTAAAGTGTACGCTGCAAACCCTACCTTTGCCCACCAGCGATTCCGCATATCCTGTGACATGCTTAAATCCCTTCGCAAGGGTAGTGCTTTTAGCTTTCCAAAACAACAAACCCTAAAACCCTGAAACCCTAAACGCTAAGACCCTAAAACCCTAACACTCCAAACCTAAAACCCCATCCTGAAAGCCGAAAGTCAGAATTCGCTGCGTACAGCCAGGGTTCTTCCTCTGGTGACGAGTATACAACATTGTCTGGGTGCGTTATTTGGAGGTCGGCAAACGCAGGGTTTAAAATCTGAAAGGCCATTGCCCTGTGCTGCTCTGTCTGGCTCTCTTCAAAGGTAAGATTGTCTCGGTCCCAGTCAGTGGCTTGGACCCCAAAGAGAAGCTATCACATATGCCATATGCCATGTAGGCACTGTGCTTTCAAAAAGCTAGGTTTGCTCCAAGCAGAAACCTCGCTCCACTGATAGCCCACCGGTTTGGTTTCAGCCATATCCAATCAAAAAAGTGCTTTCATGCACAGTGTCCCAGGCACAATAGAGTTTGGGGAGACACCCAAACGGTGAACCACATACGTTACACAATTCAACAGATTTCAACAGATTTGGATTTCAACCGCTCAAGAAGTTTTGGATAGTTTGGGCAGGGCATATTTGTGTCACAAAATTCGAAGCGGACCAGGCTGCCCGGCCAGTAGGTGGTGGTTTGCTGACTTTCCCTTCGGGTGCAGCGATGGCTGCCCAGCCGAAATCCCCCAGTTTCAGCTCTGCGCGAAAAGCCGACACCTTTGTCGCAACATGTCGCCAGAAATATCAAAGAAATCAGTAGAAATCATCCCTCATGTGACACTCATGTGACACTCATGTGGTTCAAGTCGATCAAGCGAACGTGTAGAAACAACATGAAACAACATGAAACAACATTAAACAACTAAACGTCTGAAAATGTTGCTTCAGGGGACCCAAAGTCTTCCAGGTTTCCACAAGGAGTGGTAATAGATTTCTGCCAAAGCACAGCCACACCAAAGAGCATCATATTTTCTGGCTTCACCTTGGAACACAACATGTCTCCAGCACTGCTCAGCGTGCCAATCCAAAGGTCTCATGAGTCTCACACAGATTAGAACTTCGAGAAAATATACAAACTGCCAATATGATCCAATATGATCAAATTGATCCAATATGATCAAATTGATCCAATATGATCAATATGCCTCCCAGGTCTGAACATTTTGGTCCCCGCACGTCCTGATGTTCAACCCCGCAGCTGCTCAAGTGCTGCAGGGCCAAGAAGAGTTGTCGCAGAAGCCGCGCCACCAAACGTTCAGGAAGCCCACCCTGAACGCTCTGCAGCATATTGATGATCTATCTGAACCATCCTTGTGTAAATATTACCATGCTTAACATGACTATGTATGCGTGTGTATATATATATATACAGAGATTACTGTACATTGAATTACATAGACATGTTCATGGCATGCCACACAAGCTTCGGATAGATAGGTCTGTTTGCAGTCGTGATCGTCATGAAGTTTGGGCTTCTTGGGGCTTTCTTTTGCTGGAAACTGAGGATCCTTGTAAGCTGGTGGCGCTACCCATGAAAGTTGAGCAAGCTGGATAGCATCTGTTTGGGCAACAGTTACTTTTTCCCAATTGTAAGCAAATGACGTCGGACAATTCTCAGTCTCCCCAAGCACAACAGCAGTGCCTTCGGGTGCTCCCGAGCATAGAGATCGTAGAGGGTGGAACCATCGCAGTACTCAAGGACCAACACGTCTTCGCCATTGAAGCCCTGTCACACTAGACATACACTGCTTCGTTGCACTTTTGCAGCTTCCTTTCTAGCTTCAGTATTTAAGTACTCGAAGATACTCAAAGTACAATTTGCATGTCTTGTTTCAAATCAGGCCGTGTCTCAAGGTATTGCCGATCGAGGCTTAGAACCAGTCTGCAGACACTCTGTACATCACTCTGCACTCGTTTATATGATTTCGGTTCCCTGTTCTTCCTGCTTTTTCTTTTATATTTGTGCTTTCTCAATTTATCAACTCTCAAAATTGATGGAATGTCCGATTATGCAATGGAAACTCACCTGGTAGCTCTCGAGCAAGCGCAGGATGTTGGGATGAGTGCCGACCTCACCAGAGTCACAAGAAGCCATGGCAAGCCGTGTGGATAAGAGGATGAAGAACCTTGGAAGGGAAGCGGAAGGAAACAGAACTCAAAGTTTTAACGAGATAGTCTGACAAGTACTGCCAAGGCATCCAATTCTCAATGATTCTCAAGTCTTATTGCATGGTAGGTTACACTGTTGCGGTAAGTTGATGTCAGTTTCATCCACTTTCATCCAATATTTCAATATATTTTATCTATTGTCTCCTCGTAGGCTGATCAACCGAGGCACCCGTTTCAAAGCAGTGAGTTCCTTCATGAACCTCGAGGGCAACGTGTTCACCATATTCGTTCCACAGGTCCCAGATAGTCCCAGGATCTCAGAACAAAAACCAGTGATTCACAGGGACCGAAAGTGGTATGTTTCGTTACAGAAATTCAGTACTGATCAGTACGGTATATTAAACCCTATTAAAACGATTTTCTTAAACAAGTTTATTGTATATTTGATGCTGCATTGGGGAATTGCTGGGGACTTAGGCTGGCCCCGAAGGGGCGAAGAAGGCACCAGCCGGCGTCTACCAACAAGCATTGGGGAATTGCTGGGGACGAAGGGGCCAGCCTAAGTCCCCGGCTGGTGCCTCCGGTGTCTACCAACAAGCATTGGTGAATTGCAGCACGGCTATTAGCTGCTAGACCCCCAGGATCTGTCCGCTAGAGCAGCGTCACCCTGTTGAGGGTTGGTTTCTGTTTGGTATGGCCAAGGAATGTGAAGGATCTAAGACCATGATGACACTTGAGACATCTGGGTATGAAAGATCTACTTGGTGCAACACCACTTGGATAGATAGATGTACAGTTGACAAGAAAAACAGAGGCCGGACGCTTGGACATCTCTTACATTGTGTGTGGCTGTCTCTGCCAGATCCCACGCAACAAGGCATTCGTGTAGGAAGCTTGCAGCGAAGAAACGTCCGGCTACCCAAGCGGTGAAAGCGTTTGATGGCTACCTGCTGGGGAAGATCGACGCGCTCAGCAAAGTCACAATACAACTCAGGCTAAAGCAAGCTAACAAGGCTTACATTGGTTTGAATTAAACTTCTGAGACTAGGCGCTGATGCTATCCTGCCTTTCGACCATGTTCTCGCAAACAATGCGGCATGCCTGCCTCGGAATGATAACCCAAGGAAGAAGACGGCCATATCCGCTTAAAAAAACCAAATCATACCAGATCCATTACCATATCCGTCGTTGCAAAAACAAGCCAGGCAAATCAAGGCAACAGAGCTTTCGAGATGAAGTTCAGAGCAATGCTTCCACAGCTGGAGCGTAAGTAGGGAGACATGTTGTATGGACAATACGATGTACAAAAATGAAGTATCACGTGCACCAAACTACGCGAGATTAATGAGTGGTTGACAAGCTTCAATTGGAATGCAGCTCCATGCAACTTTCAACTCGATCGGCTTCTCAACAAATCTTGGTCACAACATGTCTCAACTGCTAAGCATCTCGCTTTGCTCATTTTCCATCTACAAATACCCAAAGCATCACACGCTCGCAGTGAAGTAGCACAGACTTTGCCAGGTGCCAAACCGCAACAGCACCACAGGTGCCAAGGACTGTCAGTTGTTGAGCCTTGGTCTCAACATGTTTCGATCCTCCCAACAGTTCCATAACGGAAGCGAATGACATCAGAGCTCAGCTCCCAGTGATCTCATATAGATTCATAGACCCGTCATCTTCATGGAATTGTAGAAAGACTGTTTGTGGACATTGTCATTCAATCAAGTTCAATTGTCTGTGTATCATAATGCCAGCTTGCAGGTCTGCTGTGGTCCTTACGGCCATCGCCCTTGCAGTTCTTGCTGATGGCTCTCGACATCTCTCGACTAAGCTTCCGAGCTGTCTCGGTAGTTTCCAAGTCAGCTAACGCCTGCGAAGATGTCTGGTCCCTAGTCCCCAACAAAAGTGCAAGTTTGATCAATTTTCATGCTGTCGAAATTGACATTTGCACAGTTTTGCTGTCAAGTATGATCTACATTGATCCACATGTTCACCAGGTGTGGGCCTCAGCCTCAAAGACTTTGGCAGAGATGCCATCGCCCAACAGTCGACCCAAGGAGTAGACCTTGGGCCATCCTTGTGTCCCCTGGGCGTGCCGATGGTTTCCCAAGTGTCGGCATCAATTTCAACCAATTCGTCTCAATTGTATTCAATCTGTCAAACTAATCTGCTATTCTATGCTGTTCTATTTGCCGCCAACCTCCACAGTGCCAGCTCGAGGGGCTGAAGTACTTGACGAGACCTGGAATTCTATCGCAGAATGCTTCATGATCTCCTGAACTCTTGGCAACGTCAACGTTTAGCTGACCCCGCTGTTTCCATACAAGACCGATCCAAATAGAAAGGCTAACATATAGGATCATATAGGTTGCTTGACCTGACAAATTTCAAATCGGCAAGGAAAGGCAGCGCATGGCATGTTGTTGCGGCAATTTGATCAAAGTTGTGCAAATTGATCAAATATGATCAAATGGGCATGTCACCGGCACGTCTGGGAGGCCTGGAATGCATTGCAGTGGAAGGCGACCCAGGGCTCGTTCTCGAATCTGCCAGCGAACGTTTGACGATGCTTGACAGTGTTGATGCCTGCAGGCCTAGGGACCTCGAGAAGCTTCAACCGGAATCAGGTTCATTCAAGCCATTCAGGCCATTCAGGCTCATTCAAAGTTCTCCTGCACTAAACCCTGGACAGCCCCACGACGGAAAAGAATCTTCTGACGGCAACTGTGTGACATCCCCGTCTTCTCCATGTTTTCCACCTCGGGCGCTGTGGAACCGATGGCTTCAAAGGGCCACTGGGCTCAGGGATCCGCAAGGGGCCGCCGTTGCAGCTTTGGCAGCTTTGGCCCATGGCGCAGCAGTCGGAGCTGATCGAAATTGCCCAAGTCGTTTTGATTTCTGCTTTCATCGTACGAGTACCTCCTTATCAACAATTCATCAAGTTTCTGCTTCTGAGGTGGCTCAGTGGCTTTGTGGCTTGGTTGAAAATGTGCTGGGTCCAAAGACTGATGTTTTTTTCTGCAGGTGTCAGTATGGGTACAGTAGAGTTTGTGTGTGTGTGTCTGCATTTGTGTCTGTGTCTGTCTGTGTGTGTGCATATCTGTCTTGTCCTGCAATCGTCACATACCACCGTTGACTGAGATACGGAACAAGACGTCCCACATGTTGCGGCAGGAGGGAACACATAGGTCAAGTGGGTCGAGACAGAGCAAACTGGATCAAAATCAAGGCGCATTGACAGTCACACAACCTTTTCTCGCAAATCCTTGACCTACGGACAAAGAGAGAAATGCAGGGTGTGGGGGCTATCAGCTCATGGCATGAAAAGCAAAAAAGTGCGGATGTCTGCAAAATCAATAAGATGCCATCGACGCAAATTAAAAGAAGCGGTGAAAATTATTGAAAATTCATATTCAACCAAGTCAGTTTGAGTGCCATCGCCAGTCTTGGAAGAGGTACCTTCCGATCACAACGTCTAGACATTCAATTAAAAAAGTTTGAACCGTTTCCCGTGGTACAAATGCGAAAGTCTGCTACTTGCTTGATGCTCCTTTTTCTCGCATACGGATAGGCGAATCATCTATGGGCCAGTCATCCTCCTTTCGCACCACACATGCATGGCGGCGATTGCATGCCCTGGGGAAACAAACTGTGAGTACTGGGTACTTGGTGGTACTTGCTGCTTCATGCACCTATTTTATTTGGCTACTTCTCAGAACCTTTCGAAGCATGAAAGTACTCCGAACTCCGAACTACCCAAAGTAGTTGCAACAAACCAGCGCAATCACCATGAATGCAGGATTTATCAGAGGGTAACTGAATGACTCGAATGAATTCGAAATGACTTAATGCAACCTGGCTTGATGCGCATCCAAGATGTCAAGTTCCCGTCCTGCAGGCGGTGCAGCAACTTCGACACCGCAATGTCAGCCCTTCGCTGCACCTTGTCTGCAAGAATGGCACAGTAAGGCATTAATTGCACCAGGATGGGAGTATATAATGTCGTGTAGTATCTGCAAACAAACTTCCGAACCTGACACTGAAGATGTATGAAGATGTCATCTTGCACATGATTTTACACCTCAGAAAATCACCAAGTTGCCCCCAGCTGAGGATGGACCAGCCTGCTCCGCCGCTTCTTCTGCCCGCTGTTCCATGCGTTTCGCCTCCTGCAGAATCGCCGCAAGGTCTGCTCCTTTGGCCTGTACACTTTCTGCGCGGAAGGTATCAGTCCCAAGATGTCGATGAACTTGCCAGTGTCTTTGTCTTTGTGATGTCATACGCGTCAAATTACCTTTCATATATGTCATTCATGTCATACCCAGGACACCTGTGTACTTGCATCATCTGAGTGTTGAAGACAAACCACTCAGAATGTGAGTGAGAGAATGCCATCTGATCTGCCAAACCCCCATGATTTTCATCTCCTTATATCTACTTATGGCAAGGCGGTCTGAGGTCC
Source organism: Symbiodinium sp. clade C Y103 (assembly GCA_003297045.1). Taxonomy (NCBI): domain Eukaryota; class Dinophyceae; order Suessiales; family Symbiodiniaceae; genus Cladocopium; species Cladocopium sp. clade C. The sequence goes on from BGPT01000393.1 coordinate 316,896, forward strand.
AGCTCACACATCACACTAAGAGATGTCATGGTTTCAATATGTTTCAGTGGTAAGATATGAGTCAGAACGATCATCGAACGACCCATAACGACCCCATCGTCACAGAAGAACCCATGGCGCCACGGCTGTGGCCTCCAAGGCGTCCACCCGCCGTGATAACTTCTGAATGGCCTAGCAGGATACGGCCGAGGCCACAGAGGCCAGCTGCCGGAGGCTCACTGTGAAGATGCGTGAAATGGGTGTGGTTGGGGTACGGACTGGAGCAGTGTGTATTATATAGGTGATATTAGGTGATCAATATGTGACTTTTCTGAATAGGTCCCGTCTGCCAAATTGCTTTCAAGGTTCATCTTATGATGCCTCACTGGTAAGTTTCTTCAAAATCAACTCGCTCTTCCACCCAACGGCGTGGCCGCCATCTCCTTCACCAAAAGCTTACGTGTTTTACATGGCATGCACGTTGAGAACATGATCCACCTGATCCTTCTGCCACAAACATTTGCTGCATTTGGGATTGCTGCAAACACCGTCGTAACTCGCCAACACAGCATCATGGTCACCATGATAGGGCTAGCACCTCTTGTCGGTCAGCATCCAACTCCACAGCGCGGCACAAGTTTTCGCGGTCTGCGGCCTGCAAGAAAGCTTGATCCATTGACACTTTGACCAACTAGTATTCACTTCCAAAATAAATAGCACAACGGTTTTGGCCCCACAAAGTGAACAGGGAGATGTATGGGCACCAGAGTCACTGTCATATCAGTCATATCAATCATATTGTCTTCCCTATGTTGCATCAAGCTTCAGGATCTTCAATGTGGCTAGCCTCTGTTTTCAGCTCAGCGCGAACAAGTTCACCTGAGTGGGCATGCTGAGTGCATGGGTGAAATATTGCGGGTCATTTCAGCTGATTCAAGAGGGATCGTATCGCAGATATGGTACAGCACAAGTGCTGTGTAGAAGTATCAGAAATTGACGGCTCAGCTCCAATCCCAACAATACTTTTGGGATCTTTTGGGGCTACATGCGATTCTCACTCTCTTACGAATCTGAGGGACCTTCAAGTGGCACGACTAATTTTTTAGCTTCTGGTGCTGGTACATACTGGTACACTATAGGGTGTAACATGTTCTGTCGGTGCTTCTGCAGCAGCTTATATTCTAAAATGAAGAAAGCAGTAAGAATTTGAGAGACTCTCACCTTCTTTATCCAAAAGAATCCTGGCAATAAAGAAATCTAGGGACCCTAATCTGCGACCTTTCGGACCTTCTTATACCGCACTCGGGCTATACCAATATGTACCAACTGCCGGTAGCATTGGAATTGCAATGCATGAATATCTATTGCTGTCACCTCCGACATTAGGGCCATTAGAGATCACTCAAAGATGGGTAGAATGCAAAAGCGTATGAGCTACTGATACTGTTACTACGGCAGGAAGCGGATTGCATCAACTGTGCAGACCTCCGAAAACAAAAGACGCATCTGTTTCCCTTTGATTTATGAGTTTCACCCGTTCTAATTATCAGTAATGTATAAGCCAAGACAAGACAAGACGCTCAAATCCTGAACAGCAACAGCCTGGCCCTCAAGTGTCTCCATCATCTCCTCAGCCATGTGAAGGCGAGGCTCATATTGTTGCTGCGACGCAGTGGTGGGCACCAGCACCAATCAATGTCATTCAAATCAACCCTGAAGGATCTGAAGGTGAATACAGCCTGTACATTGTACATTGTACTGCCAAGAACAGAAGTCGAGAGGCAAACAGTCAACACAAGTTGTAAGCTGCACTGCTTCTTGGAAGTTCGCATATGATTCTGTAAATACTCTGTGTATCGCTTTTCAACAGTAATTTTATTGAAGTCTATTGTTGACTCGGTTGTTGACTCGGTGATTCAAAGAAATGGACTTGATTCCAGGTCTGCACTCAGTTCCCAGCCACAAACCTGTCATTTCCCAAGGAAGTCAGCACCTGCGCAGCGCCGAAAATGCTGTTCGACTTCCAAACCATTCGCAAGAATCCAAGGTGCGATTGGCAAATCCTAGGTTCTCAAAAACCAAATGTAACACAACCGACGTATCCCTTCTCGACCGAATCTTCTGAATGTTCTAAATGTTGGAACTATGGGGAACTCTCTTGCAGTCTAGGCACAGCATTTTTGCGTTCGAAATGATCCTGAGGAATAAACAGAAGCACGCGTGGCGACACAGGGTTCAAGCATGTCTTCTTTTCAAGCTGAATCCACCATGTCACATCGCCACTCCTGTGGGTTTGTCGCAACAAATAAAACATTGGAACACACATTTCCAACAAATGCTTGCAACATGTCAGTCTATATGTTGGGACGAAATATTGGACATGTTGCAAACCCTGCAAGCAGCGGCCATTGTTTGTCGTGATAATGACCACACTGTATCACTGTCCCGGGCCGAACCTTGGCCTTGCGAGCCTTAACAAGCTCCGACCTCACATGCTCTGAACAAATCTGCAGTGAAACGAACATCTCCACCTGATGATTGATACAGTACATATACACATACATGTATACATATATTGAGGCTACAGAAATACATGTGTATATAATTGTATGTACACACATATATATATATATACATGCATTATTATATACTATCTCTACATGTTTTTTTTACGCCGTGTGTGGGTCATAGATCAAAAGAGTCACAATTGCTCCTAATGGTTCAGCTAAAATCAAGCCCTGGCTCATAGAGGTTTCAAAAACTGCGGGACATCGTCTTCTATTCCAAGCTTCACGCCATGTGGAGTGTGGGGTCTCAACGAAGATTAGTTGCAATGATGAGACTATCATGTACATATATACGCACATGAATATTTATATTTACATGTACATGTAGGTATATATGCAAATGTAGATGTATGTGTATATGTGTATACTCATAGCTGATTATGGACAAGCAGTAGTTCAATCCCTGTCAACTTAAGACATACAATTATACAATAATCAAATTATGAAGATCATGTCATTGTTTGAGTAGTTACTAAGTGTCAAATAAAATGCTGACCGGCTCGCCCCTCCATAGAATCCTAGTGAACCATGCGTGGTAGCATTGTGTGGTTGGTAAGGATAGGACTCAAGCAGATCAAGTATATAGTTAACTAATGTCAATCCATGTTAATTATAGCATGGTCTAGTTCACCCAGTTCATTTCTGCAGTCGTACAGCTTCGAGTCGGTACGTCGGCCACGTCCAAGGATCCGACCAGCTTCCCACGGCTTTCCGCAAGGACACTTCGCGTGCCTGTGCCTGGGAGAAGCATAACGATGCTATGCATCACTCAGATTATGCACAGATGTGCAAAGGTCTACAGTCATTACTCTCGTTCGTTGTCTTCGTTGATCAGAGGACCCGTTTGAGGCACCGCAAGAGTAAGAATTTGGACGCTTTGGACATAGACATCTACAGCGCAGTATTATGCTACGAAATGCTATGAATTACTATGAATCTAATCAAATCTAAGCCATAGCATGTCAAATCGCACTTGGCCTTTCTGATTCGCCTGATATGTCGTCCGGGAGAAGGGCACATGATTTCATTCATGACCTCAACTCCATAGCTTGCCATAGCTGCCATAGCTTGCAGCCTGTACAGGTCCGAATTAACACAAGCATCACTGGCATCACGTTGTGGCTTTCGCAAAAATGATGGTGAAACAACTTATCATTGAGCATTTTGAGCTGCTAAAGTGAGACTGAGGTACTCTTAAATAGACTGGACTGACTCAAAATCCTTAATGATTTTGAGAACACTTTGCCCACGAGCGAGCTGGAACGGTGTGCTGCCACGAAGATTCGGGATGTTTGGATCAGCATCATTCGACAGCAGAAATTCAACATATTCATCACCACCATAGAAACAGGCAAAGCCTAGAGGAGTCGTCGTCCACTCTGCAAAAAAGTGCACAAGCATAGACTCAGATCCGAAGAGTCGTAAGCGAGTTCGATTCACCATCTCAATTACCTTGAACACACCTTTGGCCTGGCAGCGCAAATTGATGTCGGACTTTGCATCCAACAGAAGCTTGGCAACCTCGAAGCAGTGGGGGTTTGAGCATGACCATACTGCTAGGTTTGCCAAGGGATGCGGGCTGTTGACAGCCTTACTTGGAGGGTCAACATCTGCTTGATGCTCAATGAGTTTGGCAATCACCTCAGCTGGTGCACCCCTGACACAACATAAAGTGAGAGGACTGACATGCAACGGACCTGCTGTCTTGTTGACATGAGCCCTATGCTTCACAAGCAGTTCCACATCATGCGCAGTTTTGCAAGCACCCAAAGGGGAAAAGCCAAAGTGGTCGGTGTGATTCACGTTTGCTTTGCACCGCAGTAGCTGCACGATCACCTCCGGGCTTCTCCAGCAGAGTTCCAGAGCAAAGTCCAAAGCTGACCGTCCATTTTGCAGAATCTCCACATTGATCTTGGCGCTCACATTTCTGCTCAAGTCATATCCCGAATGAGCTAGAAATGGAATCATAGACACATCATTGGACAGGATCGCGCACTCAACGGGCCCGATGCCTCTGATGTTTTTAGCAGATTCTAGCGAATCGAAAGCAAAATCCTGCAGAAATCTGTTGAGATTTCTCCCTGCTGGAGGATCTCCAACCAGGGTTTCATACCTTGCAACCGTGAAACGATACATGTCCCATTGGCGAAGTTTTTTCAGCGCAGCAATCCGATTTTGCAACGCTCTTTTCATAACATAGTAGATGGTCCGCCGATCAGCTTCCACGGTGAAATGTCCCTCATGAGGTGGACGGTCCGTCAAAATCATGGAAGTGGCAAACTCGACCTCGTCCCCTCCCTTCACAATCAGGAAAGGTTGATCCACTTTCACACACAAAATGCTGCACCACATCTCCAAGCGACACCAACCTCGGGTCAAATAGCTGCGAAAGTTGCACTTCAGTTCAGTATCTTGATGATAAAATTTTGGCACCAGCGCCACAAAGATATCCTCGGCATGACTCGGTCCTAGAAAAGCACAAGTCTTTTTTTGGTGGGTAACCAAAAAAAATATCAAAAAGGTTGTAAGGAAAAGGAATGACAACATGACTCATGACCTACAAATGTCGTCCTATGTCATTCTTTCGGCAAGCATCAGAGACCTCAACGAAGAAGGGGATGGAGCTGATGTAGAGATCCTGATTTGTGAGGCTGCTGGGACTTTTCAAGCTTGGAAAGTGAGTCACCTCAGGAGTAGATTGTGGAGTTCCATCCAGTTCATCCTCCACAAGGTCTGGCTCATCAAGAAGGGAACAGGGATGCTGAGGAATGCTGAACCAATCAAGCCAAAGATAGCTGCTTTGAAGCTGCTGAATTTCCGACTTTGAGAGCCTTCGGCTTTCACCAAAGAACTGAGAAGCCAAGTCGCTCTGTGCCGAACACCGACCAGAGATGATGTTTCTGAGAGCCTCCTGAAGGACCGGCAGTTGCTGCAAATGTGGATCGGGATGTTCAGAACCAAGCCACTGGTGAGACACAAAAATACAAAAATGATTGTGGCTACGCTTCACCAACAATCCAGCTCGCATCAACTCTTCATGCTTTGGCATACGATCCAGCTTCAGGAAGTCTTCAACACTTATGACCCACATGGGGACATAGGTCGGGCTTGAGAATGATGCGCGACTGCGACTTGCACTTGTTCCCATGGCTGGTGGGAGTACCTCTTTGGGTGGGCCACTGACGTCTTGAAGAGCCCAAATGCTTATGCCAGATCCACTAGGCTGCTGCAAACCAAATGGAATATCGACCAAACACGACAAAATCATGTCAATCAAGAAAAAAGTTTTCTAGTCCCTTCGTGCTTTTGCTGGTTGTTGAAATCGCTGTTTTACATGTCAAAATTGCATGCCATCACATCTCTGTGGAGACTGTGAAGCCATGCACGAGGTATAAAAAGGCAAGACAGCAAGACTCAACTGCAAACTTCGGATAACTTTGGCACTTGATTCAGTTTAACATCTTCCAAAGCTGTATTGGTGTGAGTTGTGCATTTCACTGAGTACTTTGCCTCCCTCAAACGCCTCACCGTGCCAAAGAGCGCAGAGAGACGAAGGCTGTGGAAATCAAGACCTCGTAAGGCCAGCGGCCGAGAATGGAAACGAGGCCATGATGGAGAGTGTTGGCATTGTGGGTTCTAAACCTCATGAGGGGATGTCCACTACAAGCTGGCATGGCAACCATCCAGTTTCTTGCAACAGCAGAATGAAAATCAAAGCAATGCAAGTCTCGAATTTTCATAGCACCTATGGAAAAACATCAACCAGCAGCATTTCAGAGCTCTCTGATGCTTTCCGCATCCTGCCCTGGCTTGTCCTATCTCTGTGCTAGGATCCAGGACGTTGAGCCTCGACAGCAGGCCTAAGTCCACCGCAACTTACAATGTATTTCAAAGAAGTTCAAGCTTGTGTCCTTTGGAATATTCAGAAATCCAACAAATGCTGCACGTTGTGCATTTTGGACAGGTAGGTTCAAGGGGAAAGACACAAAGCCTGATCAGGAAAGAAAAGCTCCATAGTTGCATTCATAGTTCATATGTCACACACACTTTTTGAACACTCACACCTCCACTTAGAGGCCACTAATCCTGAAATTTAAGTTATCCGTTCAACAGCGTGTAAACTCAGCTTCACTGGACAAAAACTTACACGGAGGTATCAAAAAACATGTGTCGTATGCGTCGCATGTGTCGTAGTCTTGTGCTTTTCGCCTTTCGCCTTTTCGGTGCCTGGCCCCGTGCTCCCCAGGCTCTCCACTGGCTCTCCTGCCTTGCTTCCCGTTGTGCCCTTAGAGTTGCAGCCACCTGACAGTCCGGATGAAAAAAATCGGATGCAATGTGAGGCCTCTGCCAAGCCACATCGGCTGGCGGAGGTCCACAGCCACAGTTTCTGTGGAATGTGAAGTTGTTATTGTGATCGGTTGGGAAGATCTGAAACTCAGAATACCAAAATGTACTGAGTGCTGGAACAACACTTGGCAGGGTCGAGCCGCAGTACTGTTGTAGCATTTGTGCTGTTTGCACTTCAATTTGTTCAAACAGCGTCGCTTAGGCACTGCAACACGTGCGCCGGTGCGGTGCTCAACTGTAGCTGGGACACGCTTCCCACTTCCACTTGACTCTTGGACGCGGATCCAATCTTATGACAAAGATGTCCACTCCCCCGGAGGTCGTTTCAATCATCTTAGTCTATCGAGACAGTATCCATAGTTCAATTTTAAGCCACCATCCACTGTCTTTGAGATTGGACCTGCATGGAACTGTACATGAAAACAATCAGGGAGTGCTACTTCACCGTCATCGAAGCTTACCCACGAAGTCCATGAGTGCCTGAACAAGGTCCTGGAGGTCAGGTGGTTTCATGTTTATTCCAACAGCCTGGGATGGATCGCAAAAAAAGCTCTGGAGTACAGTAACAAGACTCACAAACTCATGACTGATATTTGGCCCCATCGCAAAGTTTAAGATAGCTTGAGAAGCTCTGTCGCGAACCACAGATTTTAAACATCACCACCTCCTGCTTGGATACACTTGGTGAAAGTCAGCAAGTCCCTGACCTTAACAAAGATTCCCCGAAGATGTCCACTCTTCACAATCCACAGATATCGTAGATCTATGTAGATCCTATCTCAACCAGCCCAAGCCCCCAAGTTCCCCAAATCTCCTCCAACTCTGCCTCACTGCCTAACGTTGCGCCAAAGCCACCGAAACGCTCCTTGAGGCGCTCTGCGACGTCACCTACAGCACCTGAAACCAGGTCTGAAAACAGGTCTCGTATGGTCCCATACGGTCTGACATGGGCTGATACCAACAGAATCAGCATGAATCACGTGTTCTGCTGTTCTTCAATTGAGAACTTGACAGTCACAAAAAATATCTGTAGATAGCTAGCTGCATGGACATGACTGTCTGTGGCTGAACAATAGAGACTGTAATGGTCATCTCTTCCAGAGCAAGTAGATTTGGCTGATCTCCAGAGTTTAGAGTCGCAAATGATGCAATGTTGTGAGTAGAATCTGACAAAATTGACGGGACTGATGATCTTACCCCTAGTCGCTTCGCGGAGTTTGAACAATGCTGGAAAAATGGGGCATCCAAATATTTGAAAGCAACAATAAGTCACAATACATAAATGCACATGATATCATAGATACAATGATATATATATATATATGTATTAAATAACATAGTGTATATACACTATGATACAAATATACATATATATATATAATTTCCGTATATAATATATATCTTTGCAATATGAATATGATTCATAGCACGTCAATTCAGCTCTTCGATTACACCTGTGTGTCAATGGCATTGCACCTCCAGCAGGCGCCATATCAGCCAAGGATAAGACCACTGGAGTGAGGTGCCCGCCCTGCGATACCAACAGTTTCGAACAGGTTCTAACTCTTTCTCGCTTCTGGCTGAGCTTCCGAGGGCTTCTAGCTACTTGTTCCATCTTGTTCCTACCATTTTCTTGCAATGATATTGTCTGACTTGAGATCAAAGGGTTATATAAATGGATTCGAGTCTGCCCAGGATATCAATATAGATATCATTTCATATCAATTCAATGATGTCGAATCCAGTTGGATAAATTTCACATGCCAAAGATGCTTCTGTTCTTAGCCATCTGACCTGCTACGCTGCTACCACTCTCCTTGGCACCAGCCTTCATCTCCAGGCGGTCGGCGTTTCGCGCACGTCGCATCACAAAGGACGACAGCAGCTCCTGTCATGGTCCATCACTCTCAAACGTCTCATATGTGCGATTATCTGCATATGGATCATACATACCAGGCATTCCATGATGTGTACATTTGGTTTCATCATTATATATATATATATATATACATGCATACTTACGTATGTATGGGATCGTTTATATTATATAGAAAAATATCAACCAAAAATCCTACGTATGATTTTTGGGCCTGAAATGTTGATCTGTACCGTCTATACCCATGGTGTCCATGCCTCACTGCAGTCCAAGGAGTCATCGCTAAAGCGGAAGAGCCTGCGAGAAAACCGCGAGACCAGGGCCAAGGCGGCTGAAGCGGCCAAGGCACACTGCAAATCACTGCAACATAGCCCAAATATCTCAACATTCACCTTTGTTTATTCATGTTTTACCTGTTACCTGTGCTTCACCTTGATTAAATTTGCTCCTCGTTCAAAATGTTGCCTTTCACTTGAGACATCTACCTTCAAGTTTCAGACTTCCAGGTATGCTCTTTGCCATCGTGTTGCGTGCCTGGTCCGCAAGTCGGGCTTGTAGCTCTCCTATACACACAATCCAAGGTCCACTGGTAGCTAGTGGCCGTTCTCATAAGGCAACCACAACCAACAGAAAAGCTGACTTCTAAATCTTTCTGCACGTAGCAGTTGTATGATTTTATCGATTTCTTTGATTCCTTCCAGTTCACCCTGTGGCAACATCCCACTTTTAACGGCGTACCCATCTTTACAGTCCTCCACCATGTCAAGCACTTCATCTGGACCCGGAGTGAATTGCAGCCCAGAAAGTTTGGCAGCACGGCCGATCGCCGGTTCCTCAACGAATCACTGATCTGCACCAAACAAGCGCTTGCAACCGCTTGCAACGGCCTCCAGGCCATCCTTCTCAGGCCACAATTTGGCAAGGTTTGGCCACAAGATCCATGAGGAATCCGCGATTTCCATATTCCATGATTATCCATGGTTATTCACTGCACTAAGTCACTAAGCCTAAGCCTCACTATCCGCTGTAGGAACCTAAGTTGGGCTGAACATCACAGCTGCCGAGCTTCCAAAAAGGTTTCCCAGAGTTGGTCTCCGCCCAAACCGCTCAGGCCACCTCAGGTGCCAGGTCGTGACAAAATCCACTGCTTAGGAGCCCATCAAAGTTATTGGAACAGGACAAAAAACATCAGAAGAAGGGAAAAATATGGAAATGAAACAGGCTGATTTCGCTGGAGCCACTGTTTCCCTGCACCACCTTCAAGAATTCTCGAAGAAGAGCCACCTGCCCGGGAATTCATAATCTCGCAATATCATCACTCTCACTTTGATAGGTGTCAATGATTCATTGGCGAGAGTGGGAAAGAACAAGGACCGACAATGCCTGCACAATCCGCACACAGCGGAATTCCATGTCTCACACATGCTCCAGACATGTCCAGACCCCCGGTGCCTGGTCCTCCACTCCAAAGTTGTTGAAAGCCAAGAGTGCAACACCCGAGAGCATTGGATCCGGCTGCTGGCAGCAGAGTAAGACCTGCCCAATCTGCGAAATTCGAAATTCGAGAATCCATTCGGATCATTTCGGATCCTCAGATTTTGCAAGTCTTATGACATTTTATGAAGTTGTGGGATGGATGATCCCTGGATGATCCCTGGATGATCCCGAAAAGCCTGCAGCTTCGCGCCAAGGGAATGGCCCATGGCAAGGCGAGGCATGCGATCCTTGGCCCAGCCAAACCGCTGTTGCCCCAGCTCCATCGCCTCTGCCATGTCAGCCGCAGCCTGGGCAATTCATCTGTGAGTTGCACAAAGTCTCGAGTGAATTCTCAACCCCTAGATTCAATGGACTTCTGATGCAGGTCAGACGGTGTCGTGTTATGTGTTGGCTACAGCCATGGCTCATCGAAACTCAAAGTTCACTTTCTAAGCTTCAATGAAATCAGCAATGACTTCCCTCAATTGACTGCAACCTGTTTGGGTCGGATGTATGCTCAGCCGCGCACTGCGTCAGCCAAATCTTGATGATCTCTTGAAAGCTGGTAGGGTGTGCAAATGACCTGTTGACTTGGCACTTTAGATGGATGCTGCCAAAGATCTCTTGATACTTGTACCGAGCACAACAAACTGGAACTGGGTCCTGTGAGCTGGATTCTCATTCTCCGTCAATCATCATCTTGAGTATAAGGTGCACCATGTCATGCACCACCATGCTGCTGTCGAAAAACTTGATCCTAGCTTGTATCAATGCAATGTTAAGCAAACAAACTGCTGCATTGCAGCCATGGCACAGCCATCCCGGTCTTATCCACAAAGGGTTGCAGCAAGGAGCTGTAGCAAAGCTCTGGGAATTGGCCCATGACAGCACCTCCTACAGAAGATCGGATCTTCGTCAATCACCAGACCCACCAGGGGGTCGGTCCATGGAGGCTGTCGGTCCATGGAGGCTGTCGGTCCACGTCGGTCCATGTCGGTCCTATGAAATGTGTGACACCCCAAGGGATGGTGTTCTCTGGCATCAGCACTTTGGCATTGCCCAAATCCTGGCAACGAAGCAAAGGAGGATTGATGAGGAAAGGATTGCTTCGTAGGTACCACGCAGGCCAGCCCTGTTGTCGTGTCCTGCAATTCTTTACAGTATTCTTGCAATTTCCTGCCCCGTTAAAATCATTAAAAATATGTGGCATTCTGTTTATAGCTTAACACAGATTGTTCAACACTGGTTGTTCAAGCGATTCCAGACCTGCCAACGCTGTGCAGCCCGTCGTGCGCTGCTGGTCTTTGCCAACTCCTGCAATTTGGATCGTAGCACCAGCGCTACTGGGCCACCCACCTGCCAGAAGCAAGGAGTGAAAGGAGTGACGTTGGGAGAAAGGAGAATCAACATAAGCATAACCCGCGAATCCTGAGGATGATGCTTGTGATGATTCAATTTCGGGTTCAACCCCCCTGCTTGGGGACACTGGACAGTCTTGGAGTCTTGTCTTCGATGTCCAGCAAACGCTTTCAACGCAAACCCGTCCCCTCCGCCTCATCTCCATCTCGGTCGCTGCTGAAGCACACCACCTCGCAGGGTAAGCCACTAATTGCCCCTCAATGCGCACACCACAGTACACCTAAACAATTTGCATCACTTTCCAGCTGCATTGTAGCTGTTTGTATTGTCCAGGTGTTGTGGGTCCAGTTCTGCTTCAAAATTTTGAAAAGCACTCATATTATGTTCCAATGTCCTTGGCACAGTCTTAAAGTATAATCTTCGGGGTTTTCTTCTCGGTTTTCTCTTTTGATCTGCCTTCCTTCGTGGTGCGCGCTGCCGCGCCAACAACGCCGTCACCGCCGCGGACACCGCGCAGATCCTGCGACTCACAGCAACGGCTGCTGAACGATGCTGAACCAACATGGAAAGTGAATGAAAAACGAAAATGAGATCCAGAATGATCCAGATATAGGATTGTTCGAAATTGTAATATTCATTGGGAAGATGATGATTCTCAATGAGAGTTTTCCATGAGATTTTGGGATACCATGGGGTACCGTACTCAGCCCAGCACACCTCGCAGTGCTCAAACTTGGAGCTTCGCTGTGACAGCTTCCACGACTTCCACGGCTTCCCGCTGAGTCAGCTGCCCCAGGCCGCACAGGCCCTGGGGCTGTCAGCAGACCAGGACCCACGAAAGCCAACATTGCCCAAACCCAACCACTCCGAAATGTGCCTGAACTTTAGTGTCAAATATCGCACATCCCCAATCATCAATAGTATTGTTATTTTGATAGTCTTTGCTGTCTGAACTTGATCTGCAGGGTCCGAAGCATTCTGATTGCTGAACGCATATTGTACCTATCGATATATCGATATCTATCGCTTCGTGTTTGCAAAGAGAATCTAGGAGCCTCAAACTTGTGTTTTTAGTCTAACGCGTTGCAGACCACTCTGACGAGGCTGCTCTGAAGCCAGGAAGCTGGACAGTGGCCAAGTTGAGAGAATTCATAGACGTTTACATGTTTGGAGCTTGATTTTCTGATCGTCTACTCTTGTCTACATCGAGAGATCAAATCTCCTCAGATCATCTTGCCATCTATGTTGGCTGTCTTTTCTTGAGGACATACAAATTTCTAGAACCCTGATAGCCACAAGTATACCAAAGATTTCGAAAGGGACAAGCTCCAACTTGTGGAAGAACAAAACAACAACATCAATTCTAAAGTAGAGAATGTATATATCTTGAAGTATTATAAAGCATTTGGTGTCCGTCTGTCGAAACCAAATGTCACTTCTAGCCTGATCCTGCAAGATTGCTACGGCCCTGCCCATAGCATGAACCTGAAGTCTGCCCGAATGAGCACTCAACAGCCAGATCCAAGAAAAGAACCGTATTCCCACTATGCAGGTCTACTCAGGGAGAAATCATAGTCCCATGCCCAAATGCTTGTCTTTAAGGGATTTGTAAGTTTGAAGAACGAATATGTTTTTGGAGTCATATATATATATATGTGTGTATACATGTCATATATCATGATTTTTATTTTATGTTCAGATACCAAGTAACATCCTGTCGAAGCTCCTTCACTGCAGCACCTCGATCCTGCCAGCTCCGATCTGTGTGGCTCTGAGAAAGCTCACTGGGCTGGTAGTTTTTCTAGGTTGTTCCTATCTTTAAACCTAGACCGTAAAATAGATGAATACAAGTCTGTGACATATGTATACATGTGTGTGTGTGTCTCATTCACCTGATTCAGTAGAAATGGCAAGCCTTCTCGAGCTGAAGTAGTTCGTTGAGCCGTTGCCTCTTGCAGCGTGCTAACTTTGGAGAAGAATAATGGGCCGCTGTGCTGGATTTGAGCAGAGTCCACTTTGGTAATCCTGAAGAAATAGAAATGGACTGTATTTTATGAATATATTTTGATGTATTCTCCATCTCCATAGGTCATCACTATCCATGGAACTTAGAGTACATTACTGTCCTTGGTTGTGACATTGAATGGTGGCGAAAACCACAGCTACAGTATCTCTTGAAAACGATAAGATCATATAAGATCATACAATGGATGACATGATCCTCATCCTGAACACCGAAGCCTCAAGAAGTTCCAATCTGTCTAGGGAATGAAAAGGACGAAAGGACAAACAGGACGAAAAGAAAGGAGGAAAGAAACAAACAAATCTTGGAATCTTGGCATTCTCACCCGTCTCATCCTGTCTCCCCCGTTCTCGCCAAGGAGCTCTGATCTGCGTTGCTGTTGCCACAAGGAGCGCCACTCATCCTTGCAACCCAGGATGTCAACATGTGAGATTGACACTCGGAAACTAGGTAGATGAGTTGCATAGCGTTACGTACTCATCCTATCCAGAGATCCTGCTCGGTCCGGCGACTATTCTACAAGCGGCCACATTCACGATTTTACCACCTTAGGGGTGGTCCTGCATGCATTCTATCTAGCCCTGCCTGGTCATAGTAGATAAGACCCTTTGCATCTTGATGCTTCAAAGGAAGCTGCATACTTTTCAGGTCTACCAGGCAAGGGGAAAAGACAAGGAAAGATGCAAAGTCGCATCCGCCCACTGGTCTTGGCCAAAACTATCCAGCATCACTCAAAATGCCTCATCATTACATACTGAATATCTGTATATTACTATTACTATATACATACATTATCCTCACAGGCTGAGAACCAGGGACCTCCTCCCAGCGGAATGGCGATGATGTGGTCTCCTTTTGAGACATGCTGCTGAGGGATGTCGACTCGTCGACGTTACGTGGTGTCTTGTGAGATTCACAGCTTTACACAGGCTGGATTTCCAGTCGTCTTTGGCATTTTCATACCTTCTAAGAGTGGGGCACATGATTTCAGTTTCCTTGCTGCTGGTATTCAGGACGAATGGCAAAAACAACTTTGGCATCTTGTATCAGAGCCACCACAATGGCAGTCCACTTGGCCAAATAACTGGACAAAAAGGATCAGGCAGGGAGTTGGGTATTTTGGTCAATCTGCAATGTCTGTAGCAGGATTTGGGGGGAATCAAGTTTCAACACCAATTTACCGAGAGTGTATGAACTGTGTGAACTTGAACTCGACAGTGCTGCAATATGCTGCAACTTGAAGTCCTCACGGCTGACTGGTGCGAGGCCCGCAGGGAGATCCTGAGCCAAACTCTGTGAATTCTCAAAGCCAAGCTCAGGAAGTGAATACAGTATGGACAATGCATGGACAATGTATGACAATGTGACACAGACCACGGTGACCACGGTGAAATCTAATTTTGGACACTTCAGAATTTGGCTTCGCAGGAGTGAGAGGACAATCTCTATTGCTTCCCACTCTTGCTTTGGACAGGCTGGGATCAGCTGGGAAGGCTGGGGAGGGCACCTGGAACTTCCTGGCCAAACGGTGTTTCGTCTTGAAATCATGGCGAGAAGATGGTTATCGGATGTTATAGGATGTTATGTTATAGTTATGTACTAGTCGCCGCATCTTCAAGTCTTATTCCCCTATTCCTGGAAGCTTGTTTGGTGAAGTCACGAAACACAAAATCATTTGTGACTTCAGCCACTCACAGAGTCGAATGGAGCCAGGAACACACCGGCCGAGACTTGTCCCTGGAAGGTGTCCTGTCGCAGTGCTTAAATTCTCCAATATGCGGCAGCAACCAAAATTGGACTTGGTTGATCTTGGTTGGCGGTTTCTGGCATGTTTCATCTGCATATGTTTCATCTGCATCGTAAGCTTATCAAATTTCTGTGCACTCGTTACAAGATTATGTACTTTGTCTAGACGCATAAGTGGCAGGATGAGTTGAATGACAATTTAGCAAAGTGCTCTTTTCGGTGCCGTTTCATGCTCCCTGTACAGGTAAATTGGTAAAATTGTCGCTGCAGTCAGGCTCCAGCTTAACTGGGCCAAATCTGCAACACTTTGATACAAGATGTGTCAAAACTCTCATGTCCCTGCGAGCAATGGCAGGTCTGTCACTTGATCCTCGGGAATAGTGTTCAGCTCGTGCACAAACATCCGAGCATAGACAATGGCACTCACCATTTGCTCAGAGTGTTCCTGCAGCACTGAAAAGAGATCTTCTGTTGACACCAACAATACTCGACTGTTGTCCAGTACGGCCTGAAGTCGCCCCTGGTACCTCCAAGACTTCACCCACAGAGCTGGTTCCGCAATGTGCTCGCCAATCTCAAGAGTGTGGGCTTGAGCTATTGATTCCACCGGTAACGCTGCATTCTTTAAGAAGGCTGGCAGGATGTGACTCAGCATGGGATTAAGAGTATTGATGGAAAGGGCACTGGACTTGCCACCTGGACCTGTTTGTGTTCTAGGCATCTTGGGCATTAGGGAGCTACAATAGTAAATCCCGACGCCCTCGGACATCATGTACATGCCCTGGGTTTTTTTCTTGACATCAAACACGACATCAGCTGCAAGGAGATAGATTTCGGAAACTGCCTCATTGCAGAGATCAACGTCCATGGAGTAGTTCTTCGCCACGTCCCTGAAAAATGCATGGTGGTGAAGTGTCTGAGAGCGTGCTTCCTGGAAGAGTTCCCGTACCATACCCTCTGGGAGTTCATGCAAGAGCTGCATGTGCCCATCCAGTTTAAAGCGCCGTTGCTCACGTTCGATGTAGCTTCTGATCTGGATTGAGAATGCATAAGGGATCCCATGCAAGCTGCAATACTTTTGCGCAGACCGAAGAACCTGTGTAGTCCGAATGGTGCTTCTTGTAACATTCGCCATGGTGTTTGTAACGAAACTGACAAAGACAGAGCCCGAAACCAAAGAGATACAAGTGCCCATGATTCCCAGCCACCGCTCTCCGGCCGTCTGCAGTTCTACTGTGATTCTCAAGGATGATGGTGGCAGTTTGGAGAGAGCCCACTCAAGGCTCCTTGAGATTTGCCTGCCAAGACCAGCAGTATGCAGACCCTCCGCTCTGACCCAGCCCTTTTCTGTGTCACCCACGGCAAACCACAAGCTTCCCAACACATGGACAGCTAGCACCAGAACTAGAGTTGCAAATAGAAGTGGCACTGCCAATGGCCCAATGCCCACCCGCATCTTGAATCGAGCTGTTTGGACTCTATCCAGCAACCTCCTGACTTTCAGTATCTGGGCAAAGCGAAATAGGCGAAGGATCCGGCGCGCTTTCAGGAGACGAAAGATGCCTGCTGGTCCATCATCCAAGTCAAATGCCATACCTACGAAGTCAGGAATCAGCATTGTAATATCAAATAGAAACCAGGACTTGAGATATGCCTTTGCAATTTCTGCGAGTCCAAAGCAGAGGGTGTCGTTGATATAGGTAGCTGTCAAAAAAGATGCAATGATGTCCAGAGTCCAAAACGTTGTTAATGTCCATTGAAAAATATCTGCAATGCGCCGCTCTTCAATGTTGAGGCGGTAGAGGAGCAAAGGTGAAACACATATCTCTAAGCAGATCGCCAAAATTGCGAAAGTGTCCCAAACCATCCTGATCCTGGAATTTGGGTGAATAACATACCATGGCAACATCGTTCGAGTCTTTCTCTTCACCAAATAGCGCCTGTCTCCAGTCTCATTTGTCCTCACAGGGATTGGCGACTGCACATGATTCAATCATGCACCAGACGAGGTGTCGGCGTCATGAAACACCTTTCCAACCGCTAGAAACATCTAAAAACACCGTTCAGTGGTCCGTTTGGATCTTTCATGACCTTTCCAACATTTTCCAACGGCTCCTTCTTTGAGAGATGGAAGGGCTAGTGATGCTGGCAGTGGCAGACATTCGTTTCTGTGTGCGCTTCAGGTCTTGCAGCTTCTCATCGGAAAAGTCCCACTCTTCGCGAAGCTGGAAATCGCTGTCTATCTCTTCGTCCTGAGTCCAAAATTATTGGTTCAACCTATGTTTCGACTAAGTTCTAGATATATCTAGATATATTGTATTAAATGAGCATAATTCACCAACCAAGAAATCAAGCCGTTTGGGTATGATTCCCTTTGCTAATCATCACTTGTTGTGAAGTCGCAGTGAGGTCGGTATAATTCATCCAAATCGCTCTATAGTATAGATGTCAAAACCACTGCAAGAGCCTAGAGAGTTCCAGAACGGTTGCTGTAGATGATCAAAAACCAACTATGATGTTTACTATCTATTTGGATGTGGTCAAATGCCTGTATTGATATAATTTTAAACACATAAGCTTGTGCTTCATTAGTATACGTAAATAGATGTATATATAATAGTTAGAGACCAGTGATTTGGTGGTTCATCATCCTATACCCCCCCCTATGCTTTTGTGGGTATTTAAAAACAACCCCCCGAAATCCATCATCATATTTACTGGGGTTGAACCACCAAATCATTTGTCTCATAGAAAAACAATAAAACATCATAACATAAATCCTAACAACATACTAACAAACAACAAAACCATAACAACCTAAACAATACAAAATACCTTACAAATTATCCTAACAATTATCCTAACAACCAAACAAAACAAACCAAAACCCAAACAACCTAAACAATACAAACTATCCTACAAAGATATTCAACAATTATCCTAACAGGTTACTATCCACCTTACCTCATCTAAATCCCCATTCATCATTTTGCAAACCGGCAAGGTCAGACCCTCAGACTGGTGGTCATCAACCTTCACAGTGTGGAGGTGCGCAATGGGGCAGGGACAGATGGCAAACAGTTTTAATCAGAGCATGGAGCAGTAACATTGCTTAGCAGTCTTCAAAGTTTGACATTTGGTGACATAATTGAAAAAAACATCTTGAGACTTTTGAGCAATTCGTGCTCAAACCGCCCATCCTGAGCATTTTCTGTTGTGTGCGCGTGTGCCATTTGCAATGCTTGCCTTCATCTATCCCAATGGCAAGGTCAGGGCAATTTGGGTGAAACCTGGCATGGTCATCAATGATGCATTCAAGGAATGGACTTTGGACAAAGCGGACCTTTGTGAGTTGAAGGTTGCAGAGTTGAAGACCATTTGCGAGGTGACCGGAATTTCGTTCTACATGTCAAAACCGGTGAAGCGGGACTATGTGGATTTGATTGCCAGAAGGTGGGAAGACATCCTTCATGGCATGCAGTTGAAGTATGACCAGGACCATCCCCGGCATGTGGCGCAATCTTCTTCCAGTGCTGATGGCAAGATTGAAGAGAGTGTGAAGGAAGAGAAAAAGATTGAAGAGAGTGTGAAGGAAGAGAAAAAGGAGGAGGAGCAGATTGAAGAGAGTGAGGAGGAGGAGCAGATTGAAGAGAGTGAGGAGGAGGAGCAGATTGAAGAGAGTGAGGAGGAGGAGCAGAGCGATGCCAGTGAGAGTGAGCAAACTGAGAAATCAGTTGAAGCACCGGTCTTTCAGGGTGACGCTCCAGTTCCTGAATGGACCTCAGAGGACCAGAAAAACTTGGACTTCTTGCAGGGCATCAACTCTAAGGGTGCTGTGAAAATTGATACGGACATTCAGAAGATGTTGGAGGAGAAGAAGGCAAAGTATGACGCCTACATGCGTGACCAACCGGAGTTTGACATTCAGCAGGTGGAGTGGATTGACAAAGCATTCAATGCAATGCACTTTGGCGATGATGCGCCGAAAGGTGTGCTTCAAGTCTTTGTGCCCACCCCCAGTGGCAGTGAAGAGAACTTCATGTTTGAGTTCTACCGCTACACGAAGGGACAAGAACTTTTCAGTCTTTTGCGTCTCATCGGCGTGGATATGACCAACTACAGGTTGTCAATCAACAAAGGTGACAGTTGCATCTATCCCAATGACATCATCCACTCTTTCTGTCCTGAAGGTTCAGCAAAGATTTATGTCCAACCTTCCCTGCTTGGGGGCGGCAAGCGTGCAAAGGATGAGGGACAGACTGGCAAGACAGCGACAAAGGCGGACAAGATGAAGGACATGACTGAGGATTTGACAGTTGCCTTCCTTCGTTCTCAGTTGTGTCCCATCCCAATGGTGGCAGAGACCATGGGTATGCTGGCAGGATGTAAGCAGAAGGTGGATGACCGCCCAGACAAGGTCATCAGTGAAGTCTTCACCACCATGACCATTCCCAGTTTGAAAGCAATTCAGGCGGTCGTTGGTGGCACTCAGATTGACAGGAAGATTACAGCAATTGCAAAGGTCTTCTTTCACGATGCCTATGCAAAAGTTGCTGAAAACAAGCGACAGATTGAGTTGTTGGAGGGTGCTTTGAAGACCACTGCTCACATCATGATTTTGGCAGAGTATGGTGCAGATGACGCCACCATTTCATGGCAATCCTTTGCTAAGAACGTAGTAGATTTGATTGAATACAAGTCCAGGCAGGAAGCATTGAACAACATGGACGCCGATTTGTGAGCAAAATGTGCCGAAAAGGCATGTCACTTGCGATTGCCACTTGCTCTTCCCAGCATTGATTGCGCGAAATGCTGATGTGAGCACTTCCATGGCACGGACTGTGCAAAACCGCTGTGAAAAGGGCAAAGCAGGAGCAGTGCCAATCTGTGATACAACCCCAGTATTCTGGAGAATACGCCCCTTGTATTTAGGCATATTTTTCACCATTTTTAAGGGGATACGCACCCTGTATTCTGGAAAATACGCACCCTGTATTCTGGAAAATACCCACATTGCATGTTTTAAAAAATGATTGTCGTCCTACATTCGCCCATGACAGGTTGATGACCAGCAGTGGGAACTCAGAATGGGACTGGTGATGAAGATTGATGATGACAATGAAAATGATGATGATAATGATGACAATGCCGAGCAACCTGCAAACATTGACATGTGGCAATCATTTCAATCCCATCCATCCATCAATCCATACATACATATTACATACATGCATACCCTCATACACATATCATATTTTAACCTCATATATTCACCCCCCTGTCAGGTGACAAAAGCGCTGACGCATCACTGGGGTCTGCGGATTTCCAAGGTGAATTTAATGAAACAAAATATCAACTATTTTTCAGTGCTTCGCACTTTCAGGCAGTCCCTTCTTTTTTTGATATATAGATTTTTATGACATATATTTGATAGATTTTTATGAAANTCGGGTCTGGCACTTCTGATTAATAAAAACTATATAAACCCTCCCAACCCCTTATTTTTATTTTTGAAGGCATCGCCTCAACCACAACCCAAAACACGCTTAAAATAAAATCATTTGAGAGAGACCCTCACCAGTGGCAAGGCGCAGTATTTGAAGTGGCAGGCACAGCATCCATCACCCAAAGCATACAATTCCAACTGCTTTCAAAATATCCTCAACTAATTCATGAGGTATTTTATACAAATCATTCTGTTTGAATAAGGTGTAATTATCCGGCCATTTTTCTTTACTGTTGCTGGGTGCTCTCTGNTAATTCATGAGGTATTTTATACAAATCATTCTGTTTGAATAAGGTGTAATTATCCGGCCATTTTTCTTTACTGTTGCTGGGTGCTCTCTGGGCAGTTTCTTTATGGCGATTTCCATCCATCATACCACAATCTTTTTTACACAACGGTTTAGGTTTCCACCCCTTCAGATTAGACCACAACCTTGTTCTTTTCCTGTAGGGCATCCCATATTTACAATAATCCACATCATAGAATGCTAAGTCCTGCATAAATGGTTGCTTCTTCAATAAACCGGTTTGAGGATTTTCTATTATCCATATTTTGGGATTGAAGTAGTCAATAATTTCAAGGGTTTTCAAGACAATCTTATTGGCATCCTCAATCTTCCTCACCNTTTGGGATTGAAGTAGTCAATAATTTCAAGGGTTTTCAAGACAATCTTATTGGCATCCTCAATCTTCCTCACCCCAGTTTGTTTAGCAATGCTGTATTCCGTGCATGGGGGACTTGCCCATATAAAGTCAAAGTAACACCTAGGATATTGCTCATAGTCCCATTCCAGTATGTCGCAGTTGATATTAGCACCTTTCAAATCTAATGAAACAACATCCCAATGAAGTTTTTTCGCAACTGCCCCTACACTACCAGTTCCACTGAACAACTCTAATAATCGCATATATATAATAATATTATTTTAGATAAATAATATTATCAATATCAATCCATAAGTATATACTTATCCCCATCCCTTGCAATCCTGTAGTATTCCANATAATATTATCAATATCAATCCATAAGTATATACTTATCCCCATCCCTTGCAATCCTGTAGTATTCCAGAGTTTGCTCCTTGGGTTGCTTTATCTTGTGTTCATTCAGCATGTTCAGGTATTGCTTCTGCTTGGTTTCAAAAGAACCTGCNAATCCTGTAGTATTCCAGAGTTTGCTCCTTGGGTTGCTTTATCTTGTGTTCATTCAGCATGTTCAGGTATTGCTTCTGCTTGGTTTCAAAAGAACCTGCTGGTCTTCCTATCTGCCTCTTTTCAAAAATCTTGTCCATTCTTTCCTTCTCCGCATCATCATTGCTACTTTTCACTGGTTGTTCCATCAACTTTGCCAGTTTGCTGTTGATGTCATCCAGTTTGTTGCTATACTCTTTCAGTGTCTTGTTCAGTTTGTTCAGTTTGTTCAGCATCTCTTTCTGTTCGGTTGGTATATCATCTAAATCTGACATAGATATTTATTATCTATAAATCTATAAATAAATCGTCAATTTTTGCGCAATTTACATGTCTTTAAAGGGTGTTTGACATCTATTTTTTACTCCATATCATTTAATGACATTTGTTGCTTCTTGCTACTACTACTTCTGGGTGTATTCATTACATCACTTATCATTCTGTTAGTGCTCTCAGTTTTTTTGTCTTCAGGTGTAACTTGGCGGTTGAAAGAAAAACTAATACTATGGTCTTGACTATCCAATTTAATATCACCGTTGTCATCTCTACTAACATTCATTGTTTTATCATTTCTANAACAAATTCAGACAAAAGACTTTGCTTTTGACTCAAAAGCAATGCATGTCACATCTTCTACAACTGCTTGACGCACAGGAAATTTCTAAATTGAGACAAGAACAAGGGGGGACAAACTAATTAACTTCTTATGAGGGTA
>BGPT01000394.1:5888-18411 GCA_003297045.1 Symbiodinium sp. clade C Y103
TGTTGGGGCCTATGACAAGAAGGCTCGATCGTGGAGGGTGAAATCCAAGAACCGCGTGAATTGCATCGATTGCTTGGGAGAATGGCAAAGTGGAAGTGCTCAACGAGAAGTCTGGAGAGGTGATGTGCAAAGACTACTTCCAGGCACCAGTTGCTGCCCTAGTCCAAGTCTCGGCGCGCTGCTGTGGCAGAAAAAAGTANATGTGCAAAGACTACTTCCAGGCACCAGTTGCTGCCCTAGTCCAAGTCTCGGCGCGCTGCTGTGGCAGAAAAAAGTATTGGATCCAGTCATTAGGGTGAAGTCTGGATGCAGCTAACTCCATGAATTCTGCAATGACCTAAACATACCCAAAAGGCAGATATCATATCGATCTGTTTGGGGTAAGAAGAGCCGATTACTCACTGTCACCATAGTGCAGCATGGCGCATGTCAAACCAGAAACATACCATGCAAGTGTCTCAGTTAATTGCCTGACCATGCCACAGGAATCATTGGCAGGGNCTATAGCTCATGATGAGCGTGCTCATGATTCATACGGCATTCAAAAGAGCGGGTAACAGGACATCCAGCAAGCTTTGCTCAGCTTTGCTCAGCTTTGCTCAGCTTTGCTGTGGGATGGATGTCAATCAGAATTCAAAAGTGGTTCTCACAATGGTGACAAAATCTGCTGTACCATTCATTTCCACCCGACGTGCCCTGTCCATTGAGAACTGTGACTTTCCTAGGCGATTTGCGCCAGAGCATTGCCAGCCGCAAGTCATACGCCCGCGAGGATGAAGGCAGCATGGAAGTGCTGGGCGGGTAGCTGAAGCTCTTGTGAAANAGGCGATTTGCGCCAGAGCATTGCCAGCCGCAAGTCATACGCCCGCGAGGATGAAGGCAGCATGGAAGTGCTGGGCGGGTAGCTGAAGCTCTTGTGAAAGCCTTTTTTGGGCCTCTCAAAGTGAAACTGAATGTTGATGTTTTGAGAATTTCTCAGGATGACAGCATCGACTGCATTGGGTTTNGAAGCTCTTGTGAAAGCCTTTTTTGGGCCTCTCAAAGTGAAACTGAATGTTGATGTTTTGAGAATTTCTCAGGATGACAGCATCGACTGCATTGGGTTTGTTGTTGGATTGATAATTACATGTGACATCTGAACTGCATTGAAATGTCTGACATTTGCATGGCAGAGAGTTGTGCTTGAAGACTGTCGAGGAAGAGACAATTTGATGCATTTGGAACATTTTGATCATATCGATCTGTTTGGGGTAAGAAGAGCCGATTACTCCCTGTCACCATAGTGCAGCATGGCGCATGTCAAACCAGAAACATACCATGCAAGTGTCTCAGTTAATTGCCTGACCATGCCACAGGAATCATTGGCAGGGNCTGTCACCATAGTGCAGCATGGCGCATGTCAAACCAGAAACATACCATGCAAGTGTCTCAGTTAATTGCCTGACCATGCCACAGGAATCATTGGCAGGGGTGGCATGTCGTGACGGATTTGGGATTGAAAAGATGAATATGTTGAGTCAACTGTGTGGTGTTTATGATCTTGAATTTTTTATTTCTATGGTCAACTTGGAATGATTGCTATAATTGGAGTCATTCCAATTGGTTTCACTGATGTCTATAGCTCATGATGAGCGTGCTCATGATTCATACGGCATTCAAAAGAGCGGGTAACAGGACATCCAGCAAGCTTTGCTCNCTATAGCTCATGATGAGCGTGCTCATGATTCATACGGCATTCAAAAGAGCGGGTAACAGGACATCCAGCAAGCTTTGCTCAGCTTTGCTCAGCTTTGCTGTGGCATGGATGTCAATCAGAATTCAAAAGTGGTTCTCATAATGGTGACAAAATCTGCTGTGTCAATCAGAATTCAAAAGTGGTTCTCATAATGGTGACAGAATCTGCTGTACCAGTCATTTCCACCCGACGTGCCCTGTCCATTGAGATCTCTGACTTTCCCAGGCGATTTGCGCCAGAGCATTGCCAGCCGCAAGTCATATGCCCGCGAGGATGAAGGCAGCATGGAAGTGCTGGGCGGGTAGCTGAAGCTCTTGTGAAAGCCTTTTTTGGGCCTCTCAAAGTGAATCTGAATGTTGATGTTTTGAGAATTTCTCAGGATGACAGCATCGACTGCATTGGGTTTATTGTTGGATTGATAATTACATGTGACATCTGAACTGCATTGNCTCAGGATGACAGCATCGACTGCATTGGGTTTATTGTTGGATTGATAATTACATGTGACATCTGAACTGCATTGAAATGTCTGACATTTGCATGGCAGAAAGTTGTGCTGCGGAGGACTGTCAGGGAAGATGAAATTGGTCTTAATTGGTGGCATTGGAACCTTTGATCATTTCGATCTTTTGAAATCCCAATGATTTGCCCCCTTTGAATCCCAGTAAATCCAATTACATTTCATGAAATTCAAAACAGAACCCAATGAAATCCCATGATATCCCATCATTCAATGCCAATGAAATCCACTTCAATCCGAGTGAATCCATGTGAATCCTATGAGTCAAAATTCATTGCCACTATTTAGTGAAATGAAATGAAACAGCGCGTGAAATGTCCATTAAATTCCATGAAATCCCAACGAAATTCCCACTGAATTCTAGCAAATCCAATTCAATCACCATAGAATCCCAATGAAATCCTCGTAAGTCCCAATGAAACCCAGCTTTTTATCCGGACAAAGACCAATGAAATCCCAACGAAATTCCTCTAAATCCATGTAAATAGCATTACATCATATTTACATATATATATATAGTATATATATATATATGTTCTATCCAACTAAATCCTACTAAAATCTCTTTATTTTCCAAATAAATCCTACTACCTGTGTTAAACCCCATTGAATCCCCAGCAAATCCCTTAGTTTTTCTGGCCTCAATTGCGCGCAGGTCCACGCGCCTCACGTGCTGAGCGGCGATCGCGATTGGAAGGCGGTGACTGACAGATGACGATGACTTGTAATACGTCATACATATAGTCATACAATGTCTGTATATAGATACATATGTGTATATAATTAGATATACATACATGTATAATCATATATGTATATGTGCTAATATTATATGCATATATATTATATACACGTGTTTATTGATATTGATGTAAGATGAATGTCTATGTTATATATATATATTATAATGTATATATATATATATGTTATATATATATATATGTATATGTTATGATTTATACGTTTGGATATGATGAGACAAGACAGCAAGACAAATATAGATCACAAACTACAAAGTAGCACTTCATAGTCGGAGGAGCAATGGATCGTTGGTGGCATAGCCAGTGCAACGCGCTGCAGCCTGGCATCATAGGAAAATCAATGAGCTACAGGAAACTCTTGCTGCAATTTGCCTTCAAAAAAGCATTATTCTGGAAACTACAACGAATCAATCAAGCACCGGCGTGAAAATTTATATGGAACCCACAATTAGATAGGATTGTGTATGTCTATATATATATATTGTATATAAGTTTCCAGTAGGAAAAACATCGTCCTGAGTCCTGATGCCTTTGTCTTTTGGGTTCTGTTTGAGTATTTCTGGTCGTGGCCCCAACAAAAGTGGGAGCACAGCCAGCAGCAACCAACCACCTGTCATGGCTCTTGTTGTAACAAACCTGTCTCCCCAGCAGCATTCTAAGCCAGTGTCAATTTATATCTATACATGAATTAAAGCCCATTGGTCAATGATGCGTTCGCGGATCATACTCCAATCTATTGGGGACTGTATGCTATCCACATCTCGATTAGTTATAATTACCTCACGTCTTGAGGTCACTGGAACAATGGTTCGGTTTGGGCAGATTATCCCCAAATAGCCGTATGATATTCACTCAGGTGAGTGAATTACTAAAAGTTACTATGATTCAGCCAAAAAGTATGGTTGTAATGTCTAAACTCTGAAAGGTAACTTGAGTTACCGGGGCCCAGAACTAATTCAGACTTATCATGTAAGATGTATGTATATACATGTGTAATCATGTATATATATATATACATATGTGTGTATGATAGTACTGTTTGATTGTGGATGATGGTTTTCATATGTCTTACATTGTCTTACCACATATTACCTCATATTACCATTTTGTTTATTATTACATTTATCACCCGTACTGTTTGTTGTTGGAAGCATTCATACCACATATTACCAATTGTCTGATTTCAAGAGGCACTCAGTACCATGTCTACCATTTCTATTTATATGCACATTGTCAGCAAATATTACTATTGGTTTATTATTGGACCTATTGCCATTGTTGTTATGATTATGGTTGTTGTTGTTTTTGTTTGATTATCATGAATACTATCGTCACATAACTATTCCCTTTCATGGAACAATCATGATATACATAATAGTTCTCGTGTGAAACCGTACTGATAATAACAATGATAGGGTTACACTATTTTCAGGGGAACCCATCTTATTAAATTATTGTCACTCTTTGGTTACGTCACTGATGGCTACAACGTCAGGAGCCGAGCAACGCATGCTGTCACAGCCGCCGTCGGGATCTCGTTGTGGAACTTTCGGCGCGTGTCCTGGGGAATTTCCCTTGTAACCGATAGAAGTTGGTAAAATCCTATCATAAAAATAGTAATGAAATAGGGTTTATATATATATATATTTATAGTATATAGTAACCCCAGAAAAGTAGTGATAAATATTGATAGATCTTTTTTGTTTTTGGGGATTACTTTGAACCTTGTGTTTGAAGTACAGGCACATCCTGGTAGTTTCCATAGAATGAAAATGCAAAAAAAAATAGGAATAGGTTTGATCCCACATTGAAAAATATGAACAACATAGGAAAAAAGTGGAGGTGGCCAACAATGCTGAAATTCTGGAAAAGTGAGCATTTAAACCTCGAGAAAATTGGGAAAACGATCGGACAGGATAGGAACAGAATAAAAAAACAAACGGAAAAATATAGAACAAAAAATTAGGAAAAACCATAGGATAGAATCGTAAAAATAGGAGGTACAAATCACGGGTTTTTGTCCACCCATTTGTTTCCTACTTTTGCCCTAGTTTTGAGTTGGGATCAATCCTGTGCGATATGCAAACACTATATAAACCAAACCCAAATGTTGCTTTGTTGTTTTGTTTGGAGCGATTACAAAAATATCTGGGTTACTAAAGACGGATTCAAATGGTGCTTTAAGCATTGGGGATATCATTGATAGATTATGTTGGTTATTTGAGTGGTTCTACCTGGCTTCTTGGGGACTACGACTCGTTGCAGGACCTACGTTGAGTAACCAGTGTCTAGGTAATGGCCATGCTACATCCTGGGGGAAAACACCCAGAAGTTGTGATCAAAACCACTGGGCGCAGCACCCGAAAACGGTGGCAACCCTTAGAATGGCCGGGCAGTTGGCCCTCGACAATCCAACCTAGCCACTAATGAAGGCTTATGTAACGATAGTTGTAGGGGTAAACTCTGCCAACCAAGTGAGGTTATCATAATGGCTACACCAATTTTCATCTCATCCCTTAACTCACCGCATCCCCAAGTACCGTGATTCAGAATGGTTGCATGACACTGGAAGGTTGGTGCTATTGTTGCCCAAGAATCAAACAACCTATTTGGTTTTCAATATCCAAAATCCAAGATCCAAGGTTTAGTAACTGTCAAGATGCATATAATATACAAAATACTATACATAGATAATAGATGTACTATCCATGTACAATCATGTACATATATAGATATGCAATCACAATGTGGTACACGTTTGGACATTTTCTACAATCAATGTTTTTAAGAATAACAAGTGGTGCTTTATTAATGTGGTTTACCACATTCACTATCATTGATAGTACTCATTGGTATATGATTATACTTCAGAATGATATCATAGATACTCAATCGCAACATTTTTTTGATACATAGTATGTGTGATACTGTTAGAGTAGATAGATTCAATATACACGTATATATATATATATATATTATACTGTATGATATTCGTGTATTTTGTTGAGGAATGTTGAGGATATTATAGTACCATAATATGTACACCTAGATTCCGTTTGTAGCCATAGAAAATGAACAAGACACAACTAGTTTATCCCATGTATGATTTGGTGCCTATTTTACCTATTTTCTGTCGCTACTTGGGTCGAAATCTACAGAACATCAGCAAAACCAAGGCCTGAAGATTCCGAGTCTGACATTTTGATGCAAGACGGTTTTCGTCGCAAGTCTGAGGCGCCGGCAAAAAGGTGGGAATCACTAGGGTGGCAATGGAAAATCCACCATTTATAGAGGATTTTCCCATTAAAACCTCAATTTATAGGGGATTTCCAATTGCTATGTTTGATTACCAGAGGGTACAATTGTTGATGTCTAGTGTATGTAAAACTCTGTCATGTACTCAGAGTTTCACTGATATTCAGAGTTTCATGTACCCATCGGGATGCTAAACCCCTAAAACGGTTTTCTGTATCCACTTGAAATAGAAGGATAGGCATGATTTACTACTTTTTTTTGGCTTCATTTTTCCACTTGATCAGTGGCCATTGCTATAAGCTGTCCAAACTTGGACATCAGCATCGTTGCACCCAAGAGCCCTGCACCTCGAAGCACTGGGGTATCCCACGAATCCTCGAAGTGGGTAAGAAGTGGGTAATAAATGTAAGAAGCATGTGACATCATATGACAAATGCCAGCTTACCGGAACATCCAAAAGGTGAGATGGGTTATGTCCACTTACGATTCCGGGTCTAGAACCATCCAAATTCTCCCAATTTCATGGGTTTCAATCCCCACCAAGATGTGTTCCCATCAGATCTCAACCCCAGATAACCCCCCCCTCGGCTGCTTGTTTGTGAGGATACCATTTTAAGAGAAGATGTTCACTAGAGATACCGCTCGGGGTTGACCTTAGAGATCTCGAGAGCCCATGAAATCAAACTGAGATCATACCCTCTTGTTATTCAACACTTTGCAAAGTGGAACATTGCCATTGTCAATAGGTAAGTCATCTATAAGTGGGCAATGTTCATCCATTTACCATAGCTATATAGCAGAATTACGGAGTTTAATTCATTACAACCTCCAGCAATTCTCAGTAATGTGGTAAAGTCAATACCATAAACCATCCCATTATCCAATCATGAAAAGGGGATCATTTTACATCATCCCAAATAGGAGTATGAGTATACCCAATTTCCTAAACCTCTTATGTTGGGGATGGTTTAATTTGGCAGCGGCATTGTGTTTAGATGAACATTCCATCCAATCCAGTCAATTTCCATCAGAACACCCTAAAAAACGGTGAACAATCTCATCCAGAAAATTTCAAGAAACCCATGAATCCATGTTTTATCTCAGTATAAAAAGTATTATCCCATTATTTTCCCACAAGAAACCAAATTAAAATCCCATGATTAAACCAAATATTACCCAATAACCTATAGTCTTATTACCCAATAACCTGCTCGTCCATGATAATATTGGTAATTCCATGAGTAAACCCGCTATTCCCCTGGTGTACCACATGAATCAACAAACACGGCTACATCACCAGGTGCGAGGTCCCAAGGCACGACAGATGTTGACCTTGGAATTGGATGCCGATAGCCCGCTGGAGGCGGGCCGCCTTAGCGGGGCGACTCGGGTCTGGATGGCTTATTACTTAAGGTGGTTGGTCCCAGATACCCTCTGGTAAACGTTTACATAACTATGGAAAATCACCATTTTTAAGGGGAAAATCAGCTATAAATTGCCATTTTCAATAGCTATGTTAAATTACCAGAGGGTAGTAAGTAGGTTATAACCCTAGTGAAATAGTGGGATAAGTAGGGTTCTTCCACTAATAGCTGGGGTTATAAGCCATTTACGATTCGTGGGATGAACCACCAAGTATAGATTGATGCGCTTTCTCATAGGTTGATGATGAGGTCCACATATTACCCAATCTATTTGGGATTATAATGGCACCACCTTGTAATGACGAAAACCGTGACGAAAAACTGGAATGATCGTGAATGTAACGGGATGTAGCGGGAATCGTCCCTCAATACGCTTATTTCAGCTATTTTCAGAGTAAACACACTAAGATTGGTGATTTCAGGGTAGACAATTTTATCTTAGCTATTTCAGGTCCGTGAATTACTATAATTCACCCAGATTGGATAAAGAAACTAAGATGTGGAGTTGTACGAACCATTGCATGGATTGGAACGGTGGATTTCATGGGATATTTTATGGTGGTATAGTGGGGTAAAATGGAATATCATCAAATTGGTTTGAGATTTCTTTGGAGTTCTGCTAATTGTTCCTGCTGGAAAGATTTGAAAAGTTTATTGTTTCTTCAGGAAATGGTATTCCCATTGGTGCACAAATTCCCACTATATTATTTTCCCATGATATTCCAATCATGTGCCACGATATTCCCACGAAAAACATCCATGCTACTTCGCTTTTTTCGTCAGATGAAGTCGATCGTCTGGAAGTTCACGGAGCGTGGCGCCTGTGTGAAGGTGCTCAACAAGCATTGTCCCGAGGCCGATGCGGTCCTGGCAGATAGGTAGAACTACCAATCCTGCAGAGTTGTTTGCCATAGACAGATTAACTGATAAACCAGCGATATATTATTTTCCTGTGGACTACCAAAGATTGACCAGGATAATTTGAGTGCTATTACGATGTGTTTTGTGTATTTTGAGGTTCTAGGTGGTGATATAATGTTAAGGCAAGAACCTGAGGTTTGCCCGGACTCCCAAGAAGCATCAGGGCAAACCTTGATGATGATGATGATGATGATGATGATGATGATGATGATGATGATGATGATGATGATGCTGGTGATGATGATGATGGTGATGATGATGATGATGATGATGATGATGATGATGATGCTGGTGCTGGTGGTGGTGCTGGTGCTGGTGGTGCTGGTGCTGGTGCTGGTGGTGGTGAAGAAGAAGATGAAGAAGAATGTCAAGAAGAAGATGAAGAATAAGATGAAGAAGAAGAAGAAGATGATGAAGAAGATGAAGATGAAGATGATGAAGAAGATGAAGATGAAGAAGAAGATTGTATGGTTACTTGTTCTCAAGGTTAGGAGAATGTGCGCTTTAGGCAAATCCTAACTGCAGTATGATTAATTATTCCATGGGGTGAGGATATTTTATACCTTGTGCAACCCCCCAAAAGAACCCCTAATTTCGATATGCTTAATTGTCCGATATGGGTTGGAGATTCTATATCATTTTTTGTAAACCTTGAAGAAAATCGGATTTGTGGTACCGTTACTTCGTACATGTGGGTGGGAGACTTTATTTTCTACGCAACGCATCGGAACGGTAACCCGTTAAAGAAACGGTAAAGTTCTTTTGTCAAGCCGCAATGCGTGCTCACGGCGTCAACACAATTTCATCTCTTTTGTTTGAGGTCGTTAAGAATTAATTGGCTATGACTCTATTCAGTTCTTGGGCAAAACTCGGGGGTTCCTAAAATGGGGGTACCCAAAAATGGATGGTTTACAATGGAAAATCCTATTAAAATGGATGATTTGGGGGTACCCCTATTTTAGGAAACCTCCACATCTATATATGTATTTTCCAGTTGGTAGTGGATTACCAGAATGAGTTAAAGTGGTTAGTGCAGCCCAGGAATCGTTCCGTAGGAGAGTTAGCATAAGCTATATAGTCTTCTTTACTTGAATACATTCTAGGAACTAGCAACTCTCACGCTACCCCGTTTGAATATGAATATGGATGAACTACTTGCAAAAGCAGGGTCAGGCATGGCAGTGTAGACCATGGGTTTATTGTAAGACATCTCACCATGTCCCGAAATATGTATTAACTATGGACATAGGATGACGTAGGCCAAGGCCACAATCAGCATTTAAGTTTGGTCGCCAATACCTGGAACCTTGGTTTTGAGACCAGCTGGTGGAGATTCACTCGATGGTTGCGCCAAAAAAATCGATGGTTGAATGGCTTAGTCCATCAGAACAGTGACCACACCACGTCGCATCAACATAGAAAACATGGATGGGAACAGAAAAGCAGCTCGAAAATCAGCTCTTTTCAGGGTGAAACATGGAGTTTCCTAAAATGGGGGTACCCCCAAATCATCCATGTTTAATGGGATTATCCATTATAAACTATCCATTTTGGGGTACCCCCATTTCAGGAAACCCCCATATACACATACATACATACTTCATTGGCGTATGCATGCATTGAAGCTGCGCCGCTGGGTACATGGACAGATTTTGCAAATTCTGTAGGATATTTTTTTCAGGAAGGACATTAAGAATTGGGTGAGATGTAGTTTTTCCATACAAAGGTTGTTTGACCTCTATATTCTATCTCTATCTCTGAAGCATGTTTCAATTTGCACATGCTGATATGAAATATAAGATATGAAACAATCATAACATATCGACCCATCCCATACCTACCTTCACATTTAATACAGTATATTTTTTGGATCCATATGCCCTATCAATTTCTGTTTAGTAGTGTCAAACGTAAATCAAACGCTCAATAGATATGGACAGTGTACCAGTGTACATATATATATATATATACATAGTTATAATTAGGTATACATGTCAGAATACGAGCAATAGTTATGGGTGTGTCTGAACGAAGGGTTTGCTGTAACTCCTTGCATTTTTGTTACTATTTGTGAATGTTGGAAATATGGATTTTTAACCATGGGATTTTCGGGTTTTCAGGACATGTTCAAACAAACCCATATTTTTGCATTGACCCTTCAGTTGATCCATATAAATTGGCAAACGTACTCATTTTTCTCAAATACGTCATGGTTTGTCTGCTTTCCAGGAATGGTCCATACCCAAAAGTCGGTCTCATTCTTCATGTGTTTGTGGAGATAAAGTATTCAACTTTTAGTTTGTACACTTCAATCTATCATTTTTTTGCTTTCCAGTGATTGTCACAAAAGTGAACCCCTTCTTGGAAGTGCATTTCCAGTTATAGTGGATAAATCTAACCATAGCTATAGGCCTTGTATCCCAACTTTCAGTGTCTATAACCATGCTTGTACCCACAAAAGTAACCTCAAGTGCCAAGTAGGTTACATACCCTCTGGTAAACTAACATGATTATGGAAAATCACCATTTTCAATGGGAAAATCCATATAAATTGCCATTTTCAATAGCTATGTTAGTTTACCAGAGGGTATCCGATTATACTCCCATGATATCCAACAAAAGTCCATGAAACTCCCATGAAATCACCATATTGTGGTGTTCATGTATTTTTTTCATCCCCAACCTTGGAGAGTTCACGTTTATCAAATTTAGCTATAGATAACAATATCAATACCTTGTTATCAAATTTAGTATCAAGTTCATCCTTTTTGCTATAGAAAATCAACACACAACCAGCATTTCGACGTATTTTTTTTCCGTGCATTGCCCATTCAGAATTGCCCCATCTCCGCAGGCTTCGCCAGAGATGCTGCGGGCGGGCGACCTGCTGACGTTTATCAACGATGAGTGCGTTCTGGACCAACCCAAGTGCGCCGGAAGAGACGATTGTGTTTTGTGATTTGATGGAGGAGATTATAACGAAAAGGGAGATCTAAGTCATATGTATGTAATTATATATATATGTGTTTATGTATATGTATATATATATATGTATATATATATATATATGTATCTAGACTCTCTAAGTACAGTTCAAAATTGGTATTTGACCAAGTAATTTTGATGCTTACCACTGTTTGGTGGTATTTGGAAGGTCGATGTAGATGCATATTACTCCATATTAATACATTATCATGGGTGATTCCCGGTTGATAGGTATTCGGTATTGACCACCCGCACGAAGAGAAACAAACATATGGCGATAAAGCTGATATACAATGCATCCTGAATCCCTTCGAAGGATCAATGGCAGTTGGAGGGATGGCAACGGTTTCAGGAAGTTATGACGCTATAGTCATATCTATTAGTAGGATTGATGGCGTATAAAATATCATCTAGATTATGTTATAACATGTATGGATTCGGATACCTATGTTCCTGGATACACCTGGATATGTATATATGTACATACAGTGTATATATATATATATTATGTATATATATATATACATATGTTTCTTTGGATGCCCATCGGGATTAACCAATAGCTGGACCGCTGGATTCTGATTTTCTTCTGACTCAAAGGGGATAATCAGCAGCCATACCTGGAGGTTCTACCTGGATAAACTTATAGTTTTTACGTGACTGAGCAACAGATAGGCGGAACACACGCATCACTTGAAGTGTCGCAAAGCTGGGTGAACGGTAGGTCCCTGGTCAATGGCTGTCATCGTAATCAACGATCAAAATATGCACAATGCGGAAACCTGCAAAGGGTACTGTAGGTGTCCATTGATAGTATTTACAAGTGAGTGAGTATAGCACGTTTTTGCCTACGGCCCGAAAACCGGACCAGCGTTTTTGCATTTTTTTGCGTTCGAGGTTTTTTGGGGTGGGGGTGGGGTGG
>BGPT01000394.1:18435-146543 GCA_003297045.1 Symbiodinium sp. clade C Y103
CACTTAACACGTCTTCGGTACTTCGATGAACATCAAATGATGTTACGCTTAACCTGTCTTCGGTACTTGGATGAACATCAAATGATGCTACGCTTAACAAGTCTTCGGTACTTCGATGAACATCAAAAGTTGTTACGCTTAACACTTCTTCGGTACTTCGGTGTTTATCAAATGCTGTTACGCTTAACCTGTCTTCGGTACTTCGATGAACATCAAATGATGTTGCGCTTAACCTGTCTTCGGTACTTCGATGAACATCAAATGATGCTACGCTTAACACGTCTTCGGGTCTTCGATGAACATCAAATGATGTTACGCTTAACCTGTCTTCGGTACTTCGGTGTTTATCAAATGCTGTTACGCTTAACACGTCTTCGGTACTTCGATGAACATCAAATGATGTTGCGCTTAACACGTCTTCGGTACTTCGATGAACATCAAATGATGCTACGCTTAACACGTCTTCGGTACTTCGATGAACATCAAAAGTTGTTACGCTTAACACTTCTTCGGTACTTCGGTGAACATCAAATGCTGCTACGCTTAACACGTCTTCGGTACTTCGGTGAACATCAAATGCTGCTACGCTTAACACGTCTTCGGTACTTCGGTGAACATCAAATGCTGCTACGCTTAACACGTCTTCGGTACTTCGGTGTTCATCAAATGCTGCTACGCTTAGAACGGCTACTTCCCAAAAAGGCGGAAAGTCACCACCGGAAAGCAAACGAAAGATTGATTCATGTCACCTTGCCCAGTACATTCTTCCGAAAGCCAACTTCAAGAACACCATCCTTTTCACGGACGGCGCGCCTGCCTATCCAGCTGTCGCTGCAGCTTTGAAAATTCAACATGAAAGTGTATATCGGGTCCNCCAACTTCAAGAACACCATCCTTTTCACGGACGGCGCGCCTGCCTATCCAGCTGTCGCTGCAGCTTTGAAAATTCAACATGAAAGTGTATATCGGGTCCAAAGAGGCAGTCCTAAGGCGATTGCCCATACAGGAACTATAGATAGTTGCTGGCGTGCATGCAAGTAAATGCTGCCAGGTAGCCTGTCGAGCAAGAGTCCGATGATCATGTCATATGTCAAAGCGTGGCAATGGCGATGCATTCATCGGAACTCGAACGTCTGTGAAATCACAGGCAAAACTGTGCGCAAGTTGGACTGAGTTGAAAACAGGTTGAAATCAGAGCGCTGGCGCTGTGGTAAAACGCAAAACGCCCCAAATTTCGTATACGTTTTTTGGGGGTCCTCAGGCATGTTTNACAGGTTGAAATCAGAGCGCTGGCGCTGTGGTAAAACGCAAAACGCCCCAAATTTCGTATACGTTTTTTGGGGGTCCTCAGGCATGTTTTTTTGGATTTCGTGACACGAAATGTCACATTTTTATCCAGACATACTGTAATTTGCGATAGAATGCGCATAAAAATGGCTGTGTACATGTGCAAAACACAGCATTTTCTGCAATTGCAAAGGATCATGATCTGCAAAAACGATGAAAACGCTGGTCCGATTTCCGNAAAATGGCTGTGTACATGTGCAAAACACAGCATTTTCTGCAATTGCAAAGGATCATGATCTGCAAAAACGATGAAAACGCTGGTCCGATTTCCGGGCCGCACGGCTGTTTTTGTTGGGATGGTTTAAGCGTTCATGCTTTCAAACACATTGATGCAGTAAATTTTGTGTATATACATACTACCCAACATTTCTTCTTTTTGGTGGATCAGCAAGATTGTGTAAGACTCCACTCCAAAAAAACTTCAGAACAAAAACCACTTGGCATGCTATTCTGGGACTGTCCGCCTTCAACCATCTCGAGCCATACTGGTGGGTGGACGGTTCGTGTCTTCCTTTTGGAATCCAAGCATGGAGGTTTCTCGTGTTCACTTTGTTCCGAAATAGCATCATATGACACTACTGTGGATGGAAGAATCCTGCACCAGTTGGTAACTATTGGTAACTATGAAACACTGTAAATAATGGGAGTATCATCGGAGAACCCATCTACCAACTGGTGCAGGATTTCTTCCATCCAGTATGTCCTCAATTGTAGGTTAAGCTAACCACTTTTGGTTGGTTAGGTGAATAGGGCTATTGGACCAACCAAACTCAGGTTCTACCATAGAACACTAGACGGACTACCACAAACAATTGAAATTGCTGCTGGGTTTAGTTGGAAAAGAACTAGTTAGTTGACGGCAAACTCGTTCACATGGCCTTGGATTGGGATTGACAATGCTCGTAAGTGTCCCAGATTGGTGTTTTCTCATTGTAGCTTAAGGAACCCATAGTTTGGGTTGGGTAACCCCCCCGGTTAATTCGGTAGTAAATTCGGTATCTTCCGTTCGTTTGGCCCAGGAAGAAGATTGAACTGAGCGATCGCAACTTTTATCGTGATCCTTCCAGGGTCCAGCTCCAGCAAGAAGCCAGTGGGGATTCCCAGAAGGAGGCCGTGCCCGCTGCAGTGGCTGCAGTTTTTCGCTCTGGTGGAGCGAGCTTAACTTGGAGCCAGGCCAGGAGCGAACTGAATTTAGAGTT
This sequence comes from Symbiodinium sp. clade C Y103, assembly GCA_003297045.1. Lineage (NCBI taxonomy): Eukaryota > Dinophyceae > Suessiales > Symbiodiniaceae > Cladocopium > Cladocopium sp. clade C. The sequence goes on from BGPT01000394.1 coordinate 20,982, forward strand.
TCCCAATCACATGATTCATGGTAATTTTAAAAGAATGTTTGAGTATGTATATTAGTTTTCTCTTTTGATGGATCCTTTTCGTTGCTGTGTATTGAAAGATGCGGTCCACTTGAAAGTTGTAAAACATTTTTTTTTTGGACCGCTCTGATGCCATGATGACAAGACCTGGTGTTGGTACACCCACATGAAAACCGAACATTATACCCCCATTCCACATGAGGTTTATTCACTTTCTGGGAATCTCCGTTTAGAGTGGTAGGATGAAGGTACTCGGTATGTGGATGGGTTCAAATGGTTGAACACCAAAATAGATTGTTTGATCCAAAACCTGAGCAGCTTTTTTGCAAGAATAACAAGCCTTGGTGGGTCCCTTCAGGTATCTATCTGTGACCCACAGTGAAAGTCAGGGATGGTACATCATGATATCCCCTTCTCTCAAATGAATGCTGCGAAGAACCATTTCTTGGGTGTTAAATCCCAATCTTTGATGCCGACTTCACTAGATAGAATCCCAATTTTGATGACAAGAGAGACGTCTTAAAATGGTAATCTTAGACTCCCAACTTTGACGATGAATTCACGCCTTTTCATGCTTCAAGTCACAGTTTTGATGCCAAAATCACCATTTCTTGCTGTCAACTCCCCATTTTCCGGTCGGCTCCACCCGACACCGAGGTTACGAGAACCGCAAGGTGCGCATGACGTCGATGTCCCCGGAGTCGTCGCCGAAGAATCGCAGCCGACGAGGCGGCTGGAGGGGTTCGAACCGCTAGGGTGGAAGTTGAGTCCCTTAAAATGGGGGATTCTCAAGTCACCATATGAAATTTAGTATATAGTAGAAATATAGTAGAAATTTAGTATTGAGTTTCTTAAGTATATAGTAGAATTTTGAGTCGGACTTGGATGATTTGGGGTACTTTTATGACTTGGCTCAAAAATTGCTGGCAATTTGGTGGAACATGTGGGATTTCAGTGTGAACAATAGAGAAACATTGGGGATTTCCCCTTGAAAATGGATGAAATTGGTATAATTCACCCAATTGGTATAACTAACTATCAGACATAGGGATTTTACCATGAAGCATAGGGGTTTAAGCATGGAAAATTGTGATATGAGCAATACATAATGGATATAAGTTATAAGCGTGTCTGAGAATGGAATATAACTCCAACTGGCCATTTTGATATGGGGAAATGATGACCAACCGATCAGTGGATTTAGGTTCTATTTTCAGAGAAGCATGTTTGATCACATGTTTTGAGTTTTGAACCTATTTGCTAATCCTATTTGGAGGAAGTTGATCATTCGCGGGGATTCAACCAACCCTCCCGATTTAAACCTGCTTTCCAGCAAGGGTTTATTGATGGCATTTATTATTGCGTGACCCTTTGGAGGGGGGGCGGTTGAATAGCTATGTTCAATCATCGCATTTGATAGTTAGCCATCCATGATTTTTCCCCAGGATATAATCTACAGAAAGCGCATTTTCATAGTTATGCTATAGTTTCTATACTGAAGGATAGACCGTCAGTTCAAACCACCATCAAGGGACAGGGAAGCTCTTGCCTCCTACGGATCGATTACCGGACACAACAGGGGAGACACGGTGATTTTTATTAAATTAGTATACAATTATGTGTGTGTGTGTATATATATATACACATACATATGTAGAAGCTCTTCATTTGGCCAAAAACATGCATGTTAAAAACAATGGATGCTCTTTAGACATAATTCCCCCAGATTTTTCGATGTATTTCCAAGATTAAACCCCCAATTTCCCATATTTTCCCCAGATGTTTCCATGTTTTTTCACCATCCCCCGGAGTTTTTCTCTGACAAAACGCCACGCTAGCGGCAACGCTCCAGGCTCGCGCACTTCCTTCGGCTCCGAATTGCGCCGGAACAGCAGCACAGGCGCCGTCCAGCCCTTCCCGGCGGCAATGGCGAAGGGCGATTTCGGTTGAAGAAAACTTGGGAAGGCAGACATTTTTCTATATGGAATTATGATATAACTATGATTATCTGGGTGAAAGATTAAAACATGAATTCTAAGTATTTTGGTGTTTGAAGGCGATGAAGTCTGGCTGAATTGGACCTCAGCTGGGAACAAACTCCTGGAATGATGGGAATCGCAAGGGGAATCATCCCCAAACTTTATTTATTCTTGCAGTACTTCAGGTTGGTGAATTATCAGAATTCAGCCAGATAAAATGGCTCGAAATTTCGAATTTTGGTTGATGTGAATGTGCGTGTTGTTCGTGATTTGGGTCGACTTTTGATATTATTCAGTGAAATTTGAGGCATAGCTGGAAGAACCAGGCAATTTTTTCAGACGATATTCGTGGAACATATTGGCAATTGGGCTTTGCAGATGTTAGGTAGCTTCAATCTATGTATAATAATATATGTATCTGTATATGTATAGATGTAGATATTTCAATACATATATACACATATACATAAACACATATACTTGTATACACACATATATGTATATAGATATAGGTAGATATTCTTATTTCCAATGGCCTAAAATTGAAGGCTGTTGGTTTGAAAGGCCTTCAGGGCCTCAGTAGGCTTTCTTCGCCATTCATCGATCTGGACCTGGGGCGAAGAGTCGAACGACCTCTGGACATGGCAGCTGTAAATATATCGTGATATATACACAATGTATCTATATCTATCTCTCCTTCTCTCATATACATACATGAATACACTCTACAGGTATATATATATATATGTATATACATATATATATATATAGACATACATGAATACACACATACATTTCACCCGAAGATCATCTTAGCTGGCAATGCCTTCCAGGCTCGATGTCGCCCAAAAGCGGAGGCCGACTGTGCGGCAGCTCGCGGTGTTTCACGTGTGAAATCGGGGATGTTGACCTATCATTGGATTGGTTTAAGGGAAAATCTGAACCGGAAACCATGGATTTTCCAATGAAATATGGGGCTTTCCTGTAAATTTTCCCTTAAACCGATCCATTGAACCTAAGATTCGAAGTGGCATAAATGCCAACCATGGCATGATTTTAAGTACCCCACGTGGCATAAGTACCAACCACGAGAGCCAGTCATGATCACCTGAAGTATGTTTGGGGTGCTCCCCCTTTATGTTTGTTGGTTTATAAGACCCATTGACTAGTTCGATATCTCTACATAAAATCCAACTATCTTCCACATTCTTGAAATACACCTAACGAACTGGGGATCCAATTTTGATACTGAAGTCTATGTTAAGTTCCTCTTCTTGAAGGTTATATATATCCCAACCACTATCAAAGTTCGAGATTCCCTATGCTTTCCCCTGAAATCACCAACTTCTGTCGCCTAAATCCTGCATCTTGATAGTTAAGGACCGATTGCTGAGGGCTATATCCCTGCAAAATCCCTACAAAATCCCTACAAAATCACTAAAATCCTATGAAATCACCATCTTTTCTGCTTACCTTCTGGTTATCTAACATAGCTATGAAAAACCAGCGTTTCTTATGGGTAAATCACCATAAATCATCTATAAATGGCCATTTTCTATGGCTATGTTAAATAGCCACATGGTAAATCCTTAATTTTTCGTGGTGGAAGCGCAAGGTGGGAGTCCTTCCAGCCGTACGATGTCTCCCACCGTGTCAAGGGCCGGATCGCTTCGAGGCTGGTGGAAATGGTTGGAAAGTGGAGGGTAGAAAGGATGAATGATAGGTTAGATTATTCATATATGTTTGATATAGGGTTAACAGATGAATAATAATAGTAGTAATATGTACTAGTAGTAATACTTCTTAATAATACTACTTCACCACATTGATCAAATGTGAGAACATGGCTTATAGCACCTATTTATGAGTTTGGCGATGGCTTTTTGTTGGAATTACCACGTTAGTCTCAAGATTTTGTTGGGGTTACTACATTACACAACCTATCATAGATAAATCTTACAGTAAGTAATCCTAAGTAGCTCATTCGATTAATTAATCTACACAATCAATCTTTGGCAACCTAACCCCTCAGGAGAATCTGACTTCAGGAGATTACTATGAGAAAAAAACATGGGAGAGGAGAGGAGCTGCCAAATCAAACTAGATTGATTAGTGATGGTCAGATGAAAACTTGTAAATCCTAGATTGTCCATGACTATCCTAATGAGTTCTGAGTTAGTCTTGGTTGGATTCGTTAGTTGATCTATAAATCTGCAGTAACTCCTCTGGATAATCTAAACTTAGGAGATTACTTCTATAAATCATGGGAAAGGAAAGGAGTCGCTAAATCTAGCCTGGATCGATTACTGATAGTCAGATGAAAAACTTGGTAGTTAATTGTCCCCATGATTATCCGAATGAGTTAGTACCTAATTATCCTCAACTATCCCAACATTGTATACTTTTACAACATATTTATATACATCCCAAATGATAGACACTGGAGAATTGGATGGTGAAGGAGTCCTACTACATTATTAGTGGTGATGGACTGACTATATACTGTATCCCATTTCAAATTGATTATATGGGATCTATATTGATTAATTGGCTGATCCCTAACACCCCGAACATGAAAAATACCCCCCCCCCCGTTTTCAAACCATGGTGGATGCAGGGGATGAAATCAGATATTGGGACCATTTTGGGGGCATTCCATATTCAAGGGGAAGGATTTTCATGGTAGATTCATAGGATATTAATTGATGGAATATCTCAGAAATTGGGATGAATTGTTGTGGCTGTTCCTGGGTCGAGGTTGGACCATTGGAGATGTTGTTGTTGTTGTTGTTGTTGTTGCTGCTATATTTATATGTTGGGAAGCATGGTGCATAGAGCCTGGGATGATTGCTGGATGGAACGAAGATAGTTCAACAATGTTCAACACATACATACATATATATATACACACATGTAAGTGTATATATATATATATCATATCATATCATATAAGCCATTTGTTGTGTAAGGGGATGTGGTGGTTGTTGTTGTAGTGGTGGCAGTGGTGGTTGTTGTTTGGGTTTGATGCCCAAAAAAGTTCCGATTCTATGACTCATGCCCCCTTGCCCAAACCAGGGTTTGCGGATTCAGCCCGCATAAAAAGGGCATGAAGAGAAATTTTATGGCCTAGGGGTGAAACCATGGATTTTTGGAACGTGACCGTGCTGGTTAAGAGCTCCATTATTGTTGACCAATATCCTAGTTGATGGGTTCAAACCATAAATTTGGGAACCGGCAGCCGCACTTTTTGTTTGCGAATATGTTTGCAGGTCGTTCTGGGCGACAGAACAGCGGCACCGGAAGTCAACAACTAGGTGCTTAGAGGCACGGGGTGACCTTGACGGTTTTTGACAATATTGAGTGGAATGGTTTAACGACTCGAAAGTAAGGAGTTTTTTTCTCCAAAAATGATGAAAAATGACAGATTCCCCCAGACATCTATGGCAATTTTGATTCGGACTCTGAGGTTTTGAGCCCCTGGATCTTGGGGTAAACATGGTAAATCCAATGACAAACCCCAATCGGAGTGTGTTTGGAACCCCTAACGGTCAAAATTTGTTGGTATGGTTTATCATTGCCAGATCAACTACCAATGATGGTTTTCACTTATCACTTATTCATGTTTGTCTATCAGACTCCAAGAATTTAAATCCGAAATATAAATGTGGGTCCGGCTATAAAACCTTTTCTCACTAACGTGACCATCCTGGCAGTGTTCAATTGCAACAAGAGATTACATCCCTCTGGTGAACTAGCATAGCTATTGAAAATGGCCATTTATAGTGGATTTTCCCATAAGAAAATTGTGATTTTCCATAGCTATGTTAGTTTACCAGAGGGTAAGTGGCTAGTTGGTTTCAACATTGTTTTAATTCTCCCTCATAGGGGAGGATGATACAAACTGACCAATAGTTTTGAGGGTTGAACTTTTGAATCCACCAACTTTTCCTGCGTCCCCTTCATAAGGTCCCGAATCAGAATAGGCCAGTATTTCAGGTTTGTGAATTATCAGGGTTCAGCTGTCTTGCAGGTGAGTTAGATAACGTAGGTATGAAAAACCCATGGATCACGGTACACTAACATATGTGTGGACAACTAACCCGTGGTGGATTTCGCCAGACCCAAGGTGACCGGGAAGAAACTGGTAATGTGGGATGCACCCAATGCCATAAACCTACCATGACTGGGGATGGTTGAAATCCTACCCCATCAAAATGGTGATGACTTGGGGATGGTGACTATGGCATTTTTTGTGAATCCCACATTACACCAAAATGGTTTAAATCCTTCGAAACGAGCCCTGGTGAACTGTTCAGAACTGTTCAGGTCGCCTTTTCGAAAGACTGCCGTTCTTTCACTAGTTCAATGGATTGGTTGAAGGGACAATTTTACAGGAAACCTTCGAAAAAATCCTGTGAAAATCAAATGGTTTCCTGCAAATTTATCCCTTCAACCAATCCAATGACCAGTTCCATGTGGAGTCGAAGTGCTCGGATCATCGTCCCGATTTCAATGGGTTATCCCGCTGATGGCTTGGTCATAACTATGCTGAAGCTTGTTTTTGATGTGGGATTGCCTGTAATTTTTTAGGGGAAAACAAGATTGGATTCATTGCTTCATCATTACACCATATTATCCCATGTTATCCCATATTATTTCATGTTATCCCTATTGAAATGTCCATTTCAAAGGGTACAACCATGATTTTGACATGCACCAGGATGCAGCCGCACTTCCGCCGTGACTTTTCCGCGCCCGGCGTTCAAGACGGGGGCGCCCGATGATTTCGCGGCGATGATTTAGACACAGTGATGGGCCCTGTGGTGTTTTTGTTTGTCATGGGGTCAATGATCAATGTCAATTTCTCCCAGGGAAGGTGATGTAATAAATTACGGAATAATGTGGGCGAGCCCATGGCAACCTACCATGACTGGGGATGGTTTTGTACCACCCATAAACATGGTCATTTCAGGGATAAGGGCATTGGGTGAATCCCACAAAACCAGAAAAATCTTCCCCTTTGGGAGCTAGCAGAAGGGGCAGTTTCACCAACACACATTGGGATTCACATGAGATTTTTGATAAGTTGGCAGATAAATAGGCTAACTGTTGGATTGTTGATATATCTAGAGTTGGATCGATGTATCAACAAAGTTCTCAATGGATGGGCATCTGTGGGGGTCAAAACTGGGTACCCCAAGTGGTCAGCGAGAAACGGAGAATATGACCGACTCAATCTGCGAGTCTCATGCCCGTAGACCAGCTTTGGGATCTATGACGGATCTATGGGATCTCCAGGAATAATGGAACGAGTGCCTGAAAAGGGAAAGCAGGAACTACCTGGTAGAGCTATAGATACAAGGTGGTGCCTCATAGATGGCCAAGTTGATTTAACAACTAGAGGCTATGATAGATATATAGTTCATCGGTTTCTTTTGCAGAGACTTCTTAGGGGACGCCAGCTTGTATGGTCGGTTTCTGATTGGGGCTTCACCACTGGCAGGCCGACAATTTAGACAACTTCGACCCTCCAACTTGGCCGTGCTTTTTTTTTTGGTGCGATGGAGATTCTTCAGATGATAAGTCCACAGTCAAAGCTTTCTGTGTGGGTACCAATCGAATCTATTTGTTTTCTTTCTTTTTTCAGAGGGATGCGCAAGAGGGAAGTCAAATGTGGGCACGCTTGGTCTATGATGCCATTTTGACTCACTTTACCGCTGGGTTGATTGTGGACTATCACTCCAACGGTGGGTAAAATGGGTCAGGTTGCTTTCAGGGTATGTACTGTACATGAAATATTATGCATATAACATACTATATATATAAAATATCTATGTATATATAACTTTAACTATATATATATACATATACAATAAACATGTTATACATGACATATATAAGTTATATAGATAGGTGTATACTATTACCAACAAATTCACAAAAACTCAGGGAAGATTTGTTCAACAGCAACGCCTCATAGACTTGCCAGCAAGGTTGTCTCGGGGTCCGTACTTTCCTCCAAAGCCCTAGAGATCTAGGTTTTGTATGTTTTAGATCCATTAATGTTCGGGAGTAGAATGCAATGTATATAGATAATATATATATATATACATATAGATAGATATGATATGTGTAAACATACGCGTATATATGTATATATATATATACATATACACACATACATATGCATATGTATATATATATATGGTAATCCCTCCTGAGACCTACCTTTTTTCTGCGGAATTGCATCTTTCCACATATTGTTTTTTCTACGAGAATACTGCTTCAGCCCAACTTAAGGGAATACCTTGTCTTCAAGGCAATTATTTTGAAGAAGTGGATTTTTGAAAAAGTCATACAAGAAGAATGAGAGTAATGCTGAGCTTCACTAAAAGATATATTTGCATCTTTCCACACATCATAGTTTTCTTGCAAGCGTGTTGCTTCTTCCTTAGGGGAATGTCTTGTCTTCAAGGCAGATTGCAATCTGTAAGCAGCATTTTCCTTCAACACCTTTTTTTTTCAAGGAATGCATCATGTTTCAAATGCATTCAAATGCAAGTTATTGGCTACAAGGTAGTAAAAGGTAGGTGGGGAGGGCTAGCATATTCATATATATATATATATGTATTTGTATATAATACACATATCAGTAGGAGGACGGGAAACAGATTGATTGATGATGGACGACACATCGCACCATGCGACGCGCCGGTCCAGTGTTCGAGGTTCCTAGTCGCGGCCCAGAACTGTGCTGCTAGTTGCCATGCTGCAACTCACGGATATCCCTGCTGTCTATCAGTCAATCCTCTTCTTTTTGTGTGAAAACCTGGATTGTCCAAAAACAATGAAGTGGGAAAGGTGACTTCATGGCATTTAATGCTGTTTAGTGACTAAGTTTAGTGGATTTTGATCGGATATTACACGTCAAGAATATGAAGATGGGATGATGCTACCCCCTGGTAAACGAACATGGCAACTCGGAAGATGGCTGATAGAGGATATACCGATACCTATCCAACATAGTGAATTTCCAGAGCTATTTTAGTTTACCAGAGGCGAATCGTTTGTGTTTTTTAGGTGCTCCATTTTCCGACGGAATCCCAACTGCTTTTGGCGGGGTGATCCAAAATGGTGGATGCGCATGGATGCGCGCTGGCATTTGTGCATTCGCATTCGCGTTAGAAGGGGATGACAGGACAGTGACGTGGCGATAACCTGGCCGGCATAGAGACAAAGATGTGGTGAGGTGAATATGGGTCAAGAGGGTACTTTCGGAAACATCTCAAGAGCTGTCGAATGGGTTCTTCCACATAAGGTCCGATGAATCCTATAGCGATATTTCCACATCCCCCGGGCCAACACGGAGAATTCGTTGCCGGGGTCAACCGATCATTGGATGGTCACGTCCTGTCATCCACCCGTGCTCGCAGTAAGATTTTTGTGTCCTATTGCGGCAAAGATTTTTGAAGATTTCATTATGCCGGAATCCACACAGACAGAAACCATCCTCTCACTCTCTGAATATATTACATGTATATAGTATATATTTATACATGTATCAAAGACGAGCGTTGGGTGAACAACTGGAAAAAAACCATGGTTTTTGTAGCAGTACCCCGAAACTGGGCGATTGAGGACCAAATTAAACATGAAGAAGACGACATCACTCTTTTGATTGTTGAACACATTAATACAACCTATATCATAATTTGATCTCATTAATTTCATGAATCAAAGTATACTATTTATTGTCTATAGATGTCTATAGTGAGTGGTATTCATAGACGAATTTCACATGCAGTTGTTGGCAAAGCGGATTCCAGCTCGGTAGTTCTCACGCCTTCCCGCGACAAAGGCGCCTTTTTTGAAGGCGCCAAAGCTTCTTCCCCCCTCGGCCAGGGCGATGCGTCACCGATCTTTGCCAGGGCCGGCCCCTTTCTTTTCAGAGGGAACTACGATTGGAGGGTGCCCGAGGTGAAGTCATTGATAGATCTAGATCTCCGTTTTTTTTTGGATGTGCAAGGGTCTTTTCTTTAAAGCAATATTTACGAACACGGCGAGATTCGAGTGGTGAAATTGGCTTTTCAAGACTCACATTAATAGTGCTTCCCAACAATGGGGTTTTGTATCCAACAAGAATTGGAACTGTGTCTCTTCACTAGCTGCGGATGGTGCTTGTTTCCAAAGCTTGAGCTGAGCCCTTTGATGTTTTGATTCCCGCAAAAGATTTCCAGTGGAATATATGGGAACATATAGCCTCTGGTTATTTAACGTATCCATGGAAAATCACCATTTACAATAGGTAAATCATCATAATTTTCATCTATTTCTATTGGCCATGGCTTCCATGGCGCACTGTTAGTCATAACCAGAGGGTAGCATATCAATATCTGGAGGGATGAAATCCTATCGTTTCCCTGAGAACCATGTTTTGAGGCCGCCCTGGCTGAATCCTTCAAAATCAATGGGTGGTACATAGTTGTGACATGGCCAAACCCAAAAAGGAACAATGCCATAGAACATTTTGCTACTTGGGGGTAGGTTACAATTGTAGTTCTTGAGAGCTTGGGGTTTATTATTGGGCTCATGTCTTGGTGTTTCAGCGAATTATTAAGGCTACCCTCCAGTACCGGCAGCACCTTGTGGCTCTGTTTTAACACTCAGGGCTGTGATGAAGGTGATTACTGTAACTAAGATTCATGGGAACCATTGATTGACCACTAATTAGCCATTATTAACCAACAATATATATATATATATATAATATATATATATTGTATTGTATTGTATTGTATTGTATTGTATTATATTATATTATATTATATTATATTATATTATATTATATTATATTGTATTATATTAAATTATATTATATGATATGATATGATATATTATATTGTATTGTATTGTATTGTATTATATTATATTATATTATATTATATTATATTATATATTATATTATATAGTATATATATCGTATATATACGTATCATATATATATATATACATAATACATATATTTTATAAGTATATCATATATATATATGTGTATATATATATCATATATTATATATATGTGTATATATATATATACATATTCGGCTTCGCGCTCGACCAACAAAAAACTGCTCCAAGGAATGTCGGTGTCAAATTATACCACATTTTCCCAGCAAAGTCACACAGCCCAGCTCGAGCCACCTTAAAAACCGTCGCGACAATCGCGCAGCACTTTCTCCAGCGGCACACTGTGACAGCCAGTGGCCCGGAACCGGGATGTGCCACTATGCATTTTCAATTTCTAGAGACTATTCTCTACTTTTCCAGGGGTTGGAAAACGTACCGCATTCTTTTGGGGGACTTGATATGAACCGGGTTGTGTTTCTGACAGTGATGTTTGAAACATTTTCCTGTGATGACCAGGGAAGATGAACTGCGCTTGAAACATCGACACAGCTGCGGGGTCTCATTCGAAACTGAGAATATGGATTGAAGTAACGACTATCTCCAATCTGTCAACATGGACACCGGGAAATTGGTTTGTGACACTGCTCAATTAAGAAACGGTATCTAAAACCAGTTATATCATGTTGTATCTGTTCTATTTGTTGGGGATGTAAATACAGTAGCGCCGCACTGGGGCTCAGACTGAGAAGGGTAGGCATGAAACGATCCCGAACCAGGTGGTAACATATGTATACTTTGTTTGGGATGATTTTTGCGGGAACATCTATAGGAAATCAGCAGGTTTTCCCCATTGGAATATATTTCTTCCATGTCTTTCCTGCTTTAAACAAAAATTCTCTGACACCCATCCAATGATACTGGGGCGGCTTTCCTTCTTGGTGACTGCTTCGAAAAACCCGCTGAGTAAAAGGGGCAGCATTGGTGCTGTTTGTTTTTTTTTTTTAGCCAGAGAAACTCTCTATGATATAGTTCGTGCATGTTCTCGCGATCTTTCAATCACAATAGTTTTAAGTACATGGATTTGTGAAATGGGGTCTTTATACCACCACTTTATGACAATTTATACGGGTGTGAGGATGGAACCCAGTGAAGAAGACCAAAATCACCATCATAAAACCAGCGACATCTCATAGATCCTTTAGGACCACTCTATTGGGACCTCTAGAGGTTTTTGGCGATCCCTCGATTGGTTGGTTGGTTGGTTTCACTCATATTTTTTTGGCCAAATTTTATAGCCTGATCTCCAACTAGACGCAGATTCTTCAAGGGGTTGGCTCAACTACCAACAAGCTAAGTAAAGTATTTCTTCAAGTCACTGAGATCCGTACCTTCAATAAAGATAGGAACACTAATTTTGCAACAAATAAAGCTGGGATTTCTTCTCTAGCTTGGACTCGCAGCACCAAAGGTGGGCATGTCAAGCAGAAAACCCCTTTGCGGCATCAAAATCATATGGTCTCGAGCATGGCTTGGAGTATGAAGAGATCGAATTTCAATGAATTTCAGGAGTTTTCCCAAATTTGCGCCATCCACAAAAGGATCTCCCTTCCCTGTGATTCAACTGTGGGAACTCAAGATCATGTACCGGTTTTCATCCTGGTTCCCATGCACCACGCCGCTCCAAAAAGACAACGTTGCACCGCAACCCCAATAGCTTGAGAAAGGTTTATCTTTGCGCTGTTGTTGGGATACGTGGCAGGGATGGCGCTTGGGAGAGCTGGTATACTTGGTTTACAATGGGATCTACCCCAGGCTAGAACCGCTGAAGAAATCTCGGAGATAGTCCCAGCAGTGTCAAATAAAGCCATCAATACTCATCAATTTGATGACGTCATCCAGTTGTCCATGTTGCTCTGGTGTGCCTTCCAACCACTGAAGCACCATTCCTATCCACCGGGGGAATCTTTGATACCTTTCTCAACAAACAACTTATGTTTTTTTGTGCGCGGAACAGTGGGTGATGACCAATACATTGGCGATTACCATAGGTCTGATGACAATCCCCATTTCCCGACCAGTATTGGGGACTTTCAGACTGAATCATATATCCATGTACTAACCATATAGGAACCATTCATAGATAGATAGATAAGCAAATAAATAAATAAATGAATCAATAAATGAATCAATAAATGAATAAATAAATGCATAAATAAATGAATAAATAAATGAATAAATAAATAAATGAATAAATAAATACGTATATATATATATATATGTATATCTATTCATATTATACTATCTATACATTAACATCTCAAAAGACATCACCTACACCAAGGCCCGGCCTGTAGATGGCCAGTGGCGCCTGGGGTGCCCAGTGATCTTTTTTTATTTGCGGAGCCCGGGCGTGAGAAAACGGGAGATTTCATGGATAGTATATCTACTTGAGATAATGATGTTAGATGATTTTACTCGTAGTTGTGGGAAAGTCTAATCTTAAAAACCACTATTGTAGGAATTACTATAGTTATCACTATAGATATTAATTGCTCTTATTCTCGTCAGAACTTATAATCTATTATATACTAGTCATAATAGTCATATTATTCATAAAATAACTGTCAATCGATTCCACAATAATCACCACTATCATATGATTTCATGACTATTATGATTGGTACAATCCCATCAAATTAATCACCAATCAAAGAATGGAATATCGAATCCCTAGGAATTTCATATCATAATGATGTATCACCCCATAAATACATATATGTATCATATCATATTATCGTATCATTTCATATCACATCATAAATCATAAATCATAAGTAATATATTCATATATCATATCATATCATATCATATCATATCATATCGTATCATATCATATCATATCATATCATATCATTACTCTGATTCTGATCATGATCCTTTTCATATCATATGATATACATCTCATTGATAATGTAGGAAAAGCCTACCATTTGGGGATGGTTGAAATCCCACCCACAAGAATGATGATTTTTTGGGATGGTTTATGGCATTGGTTGAATCCCACATGATCTCATATCACTATCACAGGAATTACCATAATTGTCGCCCAAAAAATATGCTATATACTATTCACAATTGTCATATTCACCATTAAAAACAATCAATTCCATAATAATCACCACTATTATATGAATTCATGACTACTATGCTTAGTAAATCCATTATATAAAAATGATTATGAGTGGTATATTCCATCATGACTATTACTAATCATAACTCCCATATTACTAATCATAATTCCCACATTGCTAACCATGGTGTTCCCCATCAAATATAGGGATGTCGGGCTTTAACTTCCCTTCAACCAATTCAATGAACTAATCCCATTTCCCTTGTTACCGAGTCATTGTATGATTCCAATTCTCATATGCCTATATATACATATATATATATATCATTCATATAGTCGCTGGATTCGCAGGTTAGGACACTAACCCAGGATTGACTTACATTCCAACCTTTCAGAAATGTACCCTGTAGTTATTTAACATAGCCATAGATGCCATGGCCCATTTATAGATGATTTATATTATAGTGATTTACCTACTAAAGATGGTGGTTTTCCATGGCTATGTTGTATAACCAGAGGGTATATAATCAAACATGGCAATGGACAATCCACTATTTATACATGATTTTCCCATTAACACCTCTATTTATGGTGGATTTCCAATTGCAACGTTTGATTACCGGAGGGTATATTTCATATACCCTCTGGTGAACTAACATAACTATGGAAAATCACCATTTTTAATGGGAAAATCCACTATAAATGGCCATTTTCAATAGCTATGTTAGTTTACCTCGCGCCTGTGTGGCGCAAAAACTGGGCGCCACCGGTCTCAGCAACGGGGTGCGCGGGGCGACCGGTGGATGAGGGTTTTCAAGGGATTTTACCATCAAACATGGGGATTTTATCATGAAAATAGGGATTTAACCACTAAAACAGGGGATTTAACTAACCATCATTTATAGGGTTTTCACCCATGAATCATATAGAAAACCATCATTTAATAGGTTGTTTAAGGGATGTATAAAACTGGATTTAACCATGAGTTTGGTAGGGAAAATGGTTAAATCATCATAATGTTAACCACGAAACATATGGAAATGCTGGCTTTAGGGAGTCAACCATCATTTAAGGGATTTAACCATCATTTTGGACGGGTTTTCAATCATCAGACATATGATCATAGGGAAAACTATGATGTATAAGGAAAAATAGAGAAACCATCAAACATTGAACCATCATTTTGGAAGGGTTTTTAACCACAAAACATATGGAACATCATTATGATTGTAATGATTCGTATTGATGATTTGCTCATTTGTGGTGGCAAATTCGGATGAAGTTTACGTTTCTTTTGTGACCACATCCAGGTTTACATCATGATGATACTGAGATTTTCGCATTTCCAGTGCACTGAGGCCCCAGAATAGCCCGAAGTCATCAATCCGCATGCATTGCTTCGTAGAAGGAGTTGGTTCTCAAGAGTTTTCCATTTCCATCTCTGTTTGGCAAGGCGATCCTAGTTTTTTCCCTTTCTTGACTCCTCCACGCGGTGTAGTCCTCCTGGTTTCAATCAGGGTTCCCCTTTGGGAGATATCTTGAAGGTTTGTTGATCATTCCGTGCAGCAGCAATTGTTGCGAGTTTTTGGTCATGGGCTGGAGGTGTAACTTCAGGATGTTGATGGACTTGACCTATCCGTTCTGAAAGAGCGTGTCTGTGAACTGTTCGACCATTTTTTCATACGTTTATGGATTGTAATGTTTTTTTTCTTCAATTTGGTGCATCAGAAAAGATACATTCATTGGCAGCCAAGTCGCCAAGTCGACATTCCCAGCTGCCAGCATTTTGTGCAGGTGTATCAGCTCCTAACCAACTTCACTTCGAAAGGCGGGGTGAGCCAGTTGGCTATGGACCAAACTGACTTTAACACCTAGAGAATGGGGAGTTACCTGGAAAAATGGATGAATATGAGGGGGTTTCTTGAAATTAAACTTGGTGCATCCCTGATCGACGCTGGTTTCCACATTCAACATCACCCCATTTTGGATGATTTTTGGGTCCCGCGTTAAACCATTGTCTAGATTTGTATAGAAGCTGCAAGAAATGGCGCGTTCAAGCAACAGGCAAGGCAACTTACCATCATGATAAATTTCATGATGCAGAGAAATACTCGTCTGAATAGATCAGTTTCACCTTCGATTTCCAGTCGATCCAGTCGAACGTAGTGAGCATTTGCCAACTGCCCATGACCAGCACCGGATGTTCGTTTGAATACTCTTGGTTTCGTCGATTTTTTCTCCAAATTCATCCTGGGTTGAAGATGATTTTATATGATTTGGCTGATTTCCCAATGGGAAATCCACCAGAAATGTGGTGAATCTGAAATTATAATCTACTTGGAGGATTCGTCCCAGCAAAGTGGTGAGGACCCCCAGTGCTGGGATCATCCTCAAAATCGCTCGGCAGGCTGCACCTCTTCCGGCGTGGACCTGGAGGTATCGAGTTCGTGGTGTGTTTTGGGACGAAAAAGAAAAGATAGGAAGGTACCCAGACTCGGGAGAGTTTGCAGCAAAAATGGTGGGATTTCTAGGTGTGATTGATGATGGTCAGTTGGTCACCATTGGTCTATTTCACTGGTTTCACTGTTGGATTTATGTTGGATACGTGTAGAGTTCGGCGGGATAACATCAAGCAACAAACCGAACGGGCTGGGCCCGGCTTCACCAACGAGGTTGGTCATCCATGACGACTGGATGATGCTATGGGGGTACCTCCCTTTTTTCGGACACCCAGAAAATCACTTTCGCATGGTCCAAATGCGTCAAATTCCTTGGGTGTTTTCGCTACTCCTGGAGAGTTGTCCGACACGGGATCAGAAGATTCATGGGCCATGGGCATACTTTTGTCTTGGCTTCGGGCAGTTGCATTTGCCTTTTTGCTGCGAAATATCTTTACCCCTGAACATCTTCGTTTTTCCGCGCGAACCTGCATTTCTGTCAGTGAATCTGAAGGGCAGTAAAGCGAATTAGGAGGAACCCTGGATTTTGATGATAAACATCAAAAGGATTCATGCAAACTTTCAACGTAACCCAAGCCAACCAAAAAATCAGACTTGTGGGAAAAAGACACCAACTCAATTTTTTATGGCTAGGTCCCCATTTTTCTGGAGTTATATCTGTTATACAGTTTTACAGTTATACACATGTCTTTCATTGAACTCAATGACTGTGCGTCAACCAACACCGATCCGTACGCAGGTGATTCTGCCTCGACTCCTGCTACAGGCAGGGGTGAGTGTGACTGGAAGTTGACCAAACAACAGGGGGGGTGGTTCAATTTGGGGATCCCTATACCCTCTGGTGAACTAACATAGCTATTGAAAACGGCCATTTATAGTGGATTTTCCCATTAAAAATGGTGATTTCCCATAGTTGTGTTAGTTTACCAGAGGGTAATCCACTAGAAATGACTTTCCGGTGTGATCCTCTCTCCACTTCCGAGCACCACCGTTCGGGTTCCCCGAGGTACGTGGCTCCGGGTGTGAGGTGGTGCTGGGGTGCCCAGGTGGGCTCTGGAGGAGTGTGGCTGTATTGAAGCCCTGTTGGTTGATGATGAGTTTCGTGGTTGAGATCTACCCTGAAAAGATCTTGGAGAGTATCATTTGTTTAATCCATGTCGTTTTGAACACTGCGACTTTTAACGAAGTCAGTGGTGCAATAAAAAAAAGTTGCCACCATTTGAGTGGAGAATTCCAGTGGAGAATCGGAAACAGCCAGGTGTGACGACTGTGGATGAACGGGTCGATCACCATTCATGGTGGAATACCCATCTCCAACCAGAGATTCTCCCCGGATGCTCCAGGGTGCTGGATGTAACTAGTACTATCTACTGGTATATTTACCCACACAACTGGCTGATAAATATGGGGTAAATGTTGAGACATATTCCAACAGCATGGTTGGCATATTCGTATCTCACAACCACATGGTTTTCGAGAAGTTTTGTTGCAGGGTGCTTTCGAAAGTGAGCGGCGAGGCTAACGGTGCAAATCCAGTGCTTCAAACAAGACTGATCTCTTGATGTGTGGCTCAACGATTCATGTTTGAGGATGATAGTTCCTGAAAATTGCGTCTTACATAGGTACCTTCCGAATGCTCCCAGGAATTCTGATAGATCCCCTAGATTGATTAGCGATTGTCCTCCAGTTTTTTTCCCGTTCCTGAAACTGCAGCTATAGGCCAAGTCTCTCTCCAAATAACTCAACTTACTTTCTTCAATACCGGATCTCTCTCAAAAAAGTATATCCATAAGTATCTATCTAAATCCACAACGCCTCATACATGTGTCTGAAAATAACCTCAAGTCCTATGCTCAACATCCTCATTGACATAGCCAGAAACAGTGGGGTATCCTGTATCCGCCAGACACAGCATTGAGGTGTGGCATGCGGGTGAAAGGCTTCCTGGAAGAGAAGGTGGCTGGTGTAGGGGCTGGGGCTGCAGAAGTCATTGATTTTGACGGAAAAAGGTGTGGTTTTGGCCATTCTCGAAGACCATCATTTCTAAAACTGAAGATGGTGATTACAAAATATGAACATGAACATTTAGCCTCTGATGATGGTGCTTATGGTGGGTAAAACCTATGATAGAGATTCACTTTGCAAAAGGTGGGAGGATCTGACCTGTAAGACTGTAGGGAATGAATGATGGGTTGTTGGTTTGTTCGGAAATGGGTGGGAAAATGGCAGATAAACTCTCCAGTTCGCAAAAAGCAACACATTATATGCCAATGGGAAATTGCCCATCACCTCATCTTCAAATTGTTGTTAGTAGCTTAGAAACATCCCATTACACATATATAGAACCCCATGAAAAATCCCATATAGTCCCATGAAATCCCATGAAGTCCAGTGTTTTAACCCCTTTTTTTGTCCCGTCAAAATAAGTTTTTTTTTTTTTTTTTACGTCGCTTTTAAAGTCCACTGCCCATGAAAAATCCCATGACATTTCTCCATTGTTTGGTTGCTTTCATCCCTGGGACGCTGTTTTTCTCCTTCAGGAGGATGGGCCCTTGGAACGCTCAGGCCGCAGGGGTTTTCAGCTGAGGCTGTTAAATTACCAGAGGGTAAACCGAAACATTTGCAGGTGTTAAGTCCTACCAGTAATAGTTGGCCTCAATCATCTCGACCTATTGTTGACACTTATATATGGTGGTCCTAAACTTGAGGTAGACCATTTTGGTACTAAAACCCAAGGTGACTTGGGGATCCTCCATGTAAGAAACCACAATATTGATCAGAGGAAGTTTCGTAGAGAAACTCCGAGTTACGGATGGTTTTATTCTAGTAGTCCAAAGATCATTGTGTCAAGTGGGCACCTGCGATTCACCACATNACACTTCACCACATTAACACTTCACCACATTAACACTTCACCACATTAACACTTCACCACATTAACAAGTCACCACATTAACAATTCACCACATTAACAATTTACCACATTAACACTTCACCACATTAACACTTCACCACATTAACACTTCACCACATTAACAATTCACCACATTAACAATTCACCACATTAACAACTCACCACATTAACAATTCACCACATTAACAACTCACCACATTAACAATTCACCACATTAACAATTCACCACATTAACAAGTCACCACATTAACAATTCACCACATTAACAATTCACCACATTAACAAGTCACCACATTAACAACTCACCACATAAACAAGTCACCGCATTAACAATTCACCACATTAACAATTCACTTCATTAGCCTAAAGATCATTGTGTCAGGTGGGCACCTGCATCAAGATATCATTAAGTCACAAAGATTATTAAGTCACAAAGATCATTGTGTCAGATAGGCATCTCAGATAGGCATCTGCCAGAAGAGATCATTAAGTCACAAAAATCATTGTGTCAGGTGCGCACTTGCGTGAAGAGATCAATTTGCTTGTGTTTTGCAAGCATGTCTGTGCAGTTTGCATTGGAACGGCTACATCAAGGATGAGATCTGAATGTTAGGATTTGCACGAAACATTGTGGTTTTTCGGGTAAACGGAGGTTGCGCTGCGGTGAAAAGTTGGCTCGCGCGCGCGACGGGGTTAGGCGTCGTCGTTTGCCGTCGGATCTAGCTCGAAACGCGCTGGCAATGGGAATAAGTCTCTCCAGCTCGAAACATGCAGCGGAAGCAACGCTCACAAAACAAGACAGATCACAGAACCATGGATATCTTAGTGAGCACACATGGCAGCTTATCCAAGAAAGGCNCTTCTGTTGCAGCTTTGAAACTCTCAGATTTTGTTTCGTTATTTAAACATGCAGCGGAAGCAACGCTCACAAAACAAGACAGATCACAGAACCATGGATATCTTAGTGAGCACACATGGCAGCTTATCCAAGAAAGGCAGATCTCAAGAGAGCAAAACCAAGTTCTGGAAGAAAAACGTTTAAACCGAGAAATCTCCCGAAGCGCCAAAAATGATCGTCAAACCTGGAAGACCCAACGACTGGGTGATTTGACCAACCCCAGAGAATGTTGGAAAGCCATCAAATTTGAAAAATCAAATTTCATGCCCAATTTTTACAACCTAAAGGACATCCGGGGCAACCGGGTTCCGAATTCAGAAAAAGCGAACGCAATTGCTGAATACCTNGAAAATCATCCATCAAGATATGAATTTCAACGTTGGACAGCTCACCCACGGGGAAATTGAAAGTTCAATCAAAAATTTGAAACCCCACAAGGCGCCAGGCCCGGATGAGATTATCGCAGAACTCTTTAAGTTTTTAGACCAGGAAAACATTGGCATCCTCACTGATTGTCTGAATAAACTTTGGAACACCAAATCCGTGCCGGCGACTTTCGCGAGTGCGCAAATTGCAACTTTATATAAAAAGGGTAATCATGAAGATCCGGCAAATTACCGANAAACTTTGGAACACCAAATCCGTGCCGGCGACTTTCGCGAGTGCGCAAATTGCAACTTTATATAAAAAGGGTAATCATGAAGATCCGGCAAATTACCGACCGATCTCGCTACTTAATGTCAGTTACAAGATCTATGCCTACACAATCAAAAACCGGTTGGCGCAAGTTCTGGAAGACTACATCAACCCAACGCAATTTGGTTTTAGGAAAGGTAGGTCCACCGTTGATCCCCTATTCTGCGTCAGGAGAATATCTGATGTGGCAGAACAAGGACACGAATCCCTAGTGCTTGTTTTTCTCGATTGGGAGAAAGCATTTGACAAACTCAGTCACCAAAAAATGNNNNTACAGCAACCCAATGTTTCAAGTCATCAGCAAAGAAAACATCAGCCCTTGGCTGCAGCAGCGGACTGGCATCCGCCAAGGCTGCCCTTTAAGTCCATTTCTATTCATTTTGACGATGCATTGTATGTTCCACGACATCGCCTCCCGATTCCATGATCCCCGTCATATCAAGTCATTCCAAGGAATAAATTTTAAAGAATTATTGTTTGCCGATGATACTTTGATTGTTGCGAAAAGTGCTGCCATTGCAAAAAGTTATTTGCATCTTATCGAGGAGGAATCCGACTACCTTGATTTGAAACTGAATCGCCAGAAATGTTGCTACATCGCGTACAATTGCCAAGGGGCAGTTACTTTCAAAAATGGTGAACACATGAGGCACACCACTGAAGCAGTGTATCTAGGCGCATCCATATCCAATAACCATGACCCAAAACATGAAATTCGAAGACGCATTTCATCCACGATGCCTGTTCTCAAAAAATTAGACATATTTTGGCTGAAAACGGACTGCAGCAAAAAGTGGAAACTATTAGTCTTCAACGCAGTCATTTGCAGTAAACTACTTTACGGTTTAGAAACATTAGAACCAACGGAAACGGCTGGACGGCTACTAGACACTTTTCAGCTCAAGGGACTCAGGAAAATCCTGAAACTGAACACCACTTTTATACAACGTAGAAATTCCAATGAATATGTTTTCCGAAGAGCGAATGAAGTCTTAGGAGGGCCAGCAGAAGGGAGGATGAGAAAAATCAGACCACTGACTGAAATTTTACAAGAAAGAAAACTTAAACTATTAGGACACATCCTGAGAAGAGAAAGACAGCACCCTCTCCACCAATCCACTTTTGCAACANCCACTGACTGAAATTTTACAAGAAAGAAAACTTAAACTATTAGGACACATCCTGAGAAGAGAAAGACAGCACCCTCTCCACCAATCCACTTTTGCAACAAGATCTGCCATCCCAAGGGAAACAGACCACCGTAGAGTAGGAAGACCCCGTCAATTCTGGACGGTCAAGACTATGGAAAGAGCATGGGATATTATCAGAAGCCATGACCAGTCGCAACCCCAAATTCCGTTCGATAAGCATGACCGAAGAATGAGAGAACGTATTATTTCGCAAGCGCAAAATTACGAAGTACCTTTCCAACGAGGATGAATCGCCAACTTCAGCAGCTGTCCATTCCATTCCAAAGATATGAAGAACCGGTTACTTGATTTTCCCACACCTTCTTGTCAATTTTACCTTTCCTAATTTCAATTAGCAATTTCCATGCAGTGTGACTCATTTCCTCAGTTTGATTTGAAAAAAACGCTCAGTGTGAATCCAGCTCCTCAGTGTGAAAAAAACAAGACGCTCCATGTGAATTCAGCTCCACCAGCTTCTCAGTGTGAAAAATTAACCTCCACAACAACAACAACAACAGAACGATCAATGTAAATNGCTTCTCAGTGTGAATCAGCTTCTCACCGTGAATCAGCTTCTCAATGTGAATCAGTTTCTCAGTGTGACTCAGCTTGCCAGTGTGAATCAGTTTCTCAGTGTGAATCAGCTTCTCAGTGCAGTTTCTCAATGTGAAAGCCCTTAAGTGTGTGATTTTTTCTTTTGCAAAGTGTCTTCCAACATACCAAGAGTCAAAAGTGAGCGAGGCCCTAGTTATANAGAACCCTAGTTGCAGTGTAGTTGTATAGTTAGGAAGCCAGTTGGCGCCTACGACCTGAAGCAACGAACTAGCTACAGGTTATGGCAGAAAAAAAAAAATAGCGTGCACAAATCCTCCCAAAATCACTTGGGGTTCTTTCACGCTATGGAACCAACGTAGGCATCATTTCCACATGGAAATTGCGATGAATTGTCCGCCCAGCTCCATCGTGACCCGCCTGTCTGCATCTGACCGGCAGCCTGTGCGCTTGTTGCAGGTGGTGGTCACTAAGAGTGTCTACACCAGCAAGGACTGATTCTCTTTGAGCCGTGTTTGTTCAAGTTGATTTAAACGATGAGGGCAATAAATGCAGTACAAAATGATCATGACATACAAACAACCTGCGGACAAGCATAGACAAACGCACGTGCACATTTGTATGTATTACGTATGCTATATATATATATTATATAGCACATATATTGATTGTTGGGGCCTACATTTTGTCGTTTCTTCTCCATCCATCATGCGATGATGATCCCAACTCTTGTTCGACCAGCATCTTTTTTGGGTTCTTTTGGCTCCACAGGTTGGATGTTGAAGGAATCCTCCTCAGCTGTCCCCAAATCCACTGGTTAAGTATATACCATATCAATCAACTATAGCCACTGTTTTGAGGAATCCCGGTACTGGTGAGAATCAGCTACCCCAAAAAAGGATGCTGCAGGTAGTGCTGGAAGATGACTCAAATCTCCGGGTCTTTAATTTTGACCCATACACGTGAGGAATGTTAGGAAGCCTATGCAAATCTCCAAACCCTTCCAATCCCAGCGGTTCAGGCTACATCTCCTGGACATCAAACATCGTTCAATATTTACCCACCTGCCAGGTGAGGGTTGTTAGAATTTATAAGAGCTGTCTTTTTCGTCCTCCTTCTTCTCCTCATCGTCCTCGTCCTCCTCGCCAGCTCCAGATCGCAGTGGGCACTGCCGGACTTCATCTGCCAGCTCCAAATCACAGTGGGCACTGCCGGACTTCATGTGCCAGCTCCAGATCGCAGTGGGCACTGCCGGACTTCATCTGCCAGCAACAGATTGCAGTGGGCACTGCCGGACTTGATAGAATGCCGGGTAGAATGTCAGAATATATGGCAGATAGAATGCCAAACTAAATGCCAGATAGAATGTCAGATAGAATGCCAGATAGCTGGTGGGGATCACTCGAAGTAAAGTAATTTTCTATTTTGACTCTGTTTTAAAATGTTTTGAACAACCGCTTTAAAGCATCTTTCCTGAAGAGTTTTCCATCCTGCAATCTCTAAACATCTTTTGGCATCCACTCATCGTTTTCCCAGGAGCTGTTCAGTGATGCAGATGTGGTGGTGGAGAGCGCCTCAGAGTTGGACTTTGCCAAGGAGAGTTGGACCATGTCCAGCGGATTTTTCGTGGATCATCCAGTTATTCTTAGTGCCCTGGGGTACCCTCTGGTAAACTAACATCACTATGGAAAATCACCAGTTTTCATGGGAAAATCAACTATGAATGGCCATTTTCAATAGCTACGTTAGTTTAGCAGAGGGTAAACGAACATAGATGTTGAAAGCGAAATGGTTTCGCCAGGAAAATCGTCTACAAATGGTTGATTTCCCGCATCTATCCTAGTTTATCCCAGGGTAAGTGGTTAAGTATAATAACCTATCTGGAAAGCTATAACAACCTCACTGCGATCTCACTGGAATGATGGTTAGTCAGGTCAATGAGTTGTTCTGTTACAATCTTTCCAGACCTAGTAATGTAACCAATACTGTAAATGTTCCGGGGGCATCATATAGTTGCCAATCATTAACCACTTACTTGGAGGATCAGCCCTCTGATCGTTAGTGGCTAGTAGTTACTGTGTGTATTTTTGTGGGGGGTTCGACCCCCCCAAAACGAGAGAGAAGTCAAGTCCTACTAGAACAATGGTAAAGTAATTATCCATTTTTTGGGGGTTACTGCATGGAGATATCGAATGTGAATGTGGGCTTATAACGTCTGGTTAGTAGCTGGTTATAACAAATTTTAACCCATTTTACACTTATGACAACCCCGTATGCAGGGGACTTCGTCACTAGCGTTGTTAGTTGCTTACACATAAATATAACCGTCAGGGGGTCATTTATCATTTTTTCTATTTTTTGGAGGATGGTGGAGGGTTGAATTTTGTGGCCCATAGCCACTGATCACAAGCGCTCCACCCAGCAACTGCAATGCAAATTGCCATGGATGGAAGGGGGGAACCCTCCAGATTATATATATAGCCACATTCTCGACAGAAAAAGAGTATTGTTAAGATATGTTCAATAACGAAACTTTAATAACTATATAACCATTATTAGTTATGATGCTCATGGTAAATATACCCATTAATGGCTATAGTTGATGGTCCATTCTGCAACTCATCAGTTCCCAAGCACCTTCCGTTTGCCAGCAGGACATCGCTGCATTGCTCCCTGTCCTGGAAATGGCTTGAGCCGCGCAGCATCGCGCGTGTAGAGGGCGGACGGGGCTTCTGATTCTTCTGCAGCTGCCAGAAATAGGATCAAATGGAGGGTTCCAATCCAAATGGATCCAAATGGGTACCCCCAAATTATTCAAAATTAGACCATTTCAGACAATTTTAGTATTGAAACCTATGGTGCCTTGGGGATCCCCCATTTAAGAAATCACCAAATGAAAACTATAATGCTACTTTACTTGCTGGGAGTGCAGTAGATCCATCATTTGCAGCATAGCTGCGGCATCCAATCATTTGTTGATGACATGTCCATTTTCTCCAGGATTCAGGCATGATTCAGGCATGATTCATGACGGTTGCCCCGTTCGAGCTGGAGATTCTCCACACAGGCCCTTCTGTTGCGGCAAGGGGCACCACTGGGCCTCCCGGGATCTCGAGATTTGCGATGACCTATGGCAGGCAGCATATGATGCATGCAGGGGCCCAGAAAAAAATACACATTTTGGGTTGTGCACATTTAAGATTTTACATGTACTGTAGATGATGTTGAGGTTCAACATTGACAGTTTTCTGCCCCGGTGGCACGTGGGGTCCGAACGATCCAGCATAGATGACAGTTCCTGCCGAGAACACGAACCGCGACAGACAGTTGCGAGGACCAAAAAGGGAGACCTGGGGCTGTTGAAAGTGGCTTTCAATGGGCTGGGTTGGCCATGGGAAATTTCGTAGTGTGGTTTCCCGAAACTTTCCCCGTAAACTCTGGAAAAATTGAGAGGCCAGAGTGTCAGCTGCATTTGTTTTCCACTGGAGCTTTGGCGAAGAAGTTGAAAAACCGAGCTGAGGGGAAAGTCAAAATGTGCGCAACGGATACATCATTTGGTGGCAGGTTTCAAATCGCGAATATCAGTCATTGAGGAAAATCATCCCCAAATAGGGTGTAAACGAAACATGTTCAAGACTACCAGCAGGATATGCCGCAGAAAAAACTTGTGGGTATGATTTGGGGTATGGGACTAGCAAGAATTTGATAGAATTTGGGTGCTAAAAACAATTCATTGAACATGTGTCTTGAGACACATCCAGTTTTATTGGGTGGGTTTCAGGGGCAAAAATTGCAGGAGACCACAATTTCTTGCCATCAAACACATTACTTTCCTGTACAATTGCTTTCCTGTAAAACCAGTTCATTTGTCCCCATTTGAGCCCTAGGTTTGCAAATTTGCATAGGAAACATAGCCCCACCATGCAAGCCTTCTGAGGTCATTGTGGGATGTCGTGTCACCTGTGAGCTTTGTATCCCTTCGAGCGACACCACAACGGCAGCCGCGGGAACTACAGCGGTGGTCACCACGCTCCCTGCCATTGGGAGAAAGGTGGCCCTGGGAGTTTGGTTGTACCCTCCAGCAAACTAACATAGCTATGGAAGCCATGGCCCATTTATAGATGGTTTGCCTGTGAAAATGGTGATCTGCCGCTACTATGTCATAAAATTCCAAGAAGTATATACCCATTATGGCCACTTTCGATGGTTAAACCACCATTAACATCCCATGAACATCCATGAAATGGTTGAAGCTGCCCACCAAGGCCAGGGTGACCCAACAAAGGAAGCGTTGCCACGCTGCGCCCAGGACAGAGCCGGAGATCGTTTGGCCCGGCGCGGCTGATGCGATCCATCTGGTGGTAGCCATCACGGCGCGAACCGACCTGGTGCGTCGCTGGGCTGCAGGATCCTGAGCCCATCCGTACACTGATGGGCTCTCCTTGCAGATAGAATGTTAATACATGTTAATACTATATCTTGCATGTATTTCTGTATATGTGTGTTGTTCTATGCATTACATATCATTGCATAGGTGCAATATATATATATATATATGCTATAGGTAGAGAGATGTGTAGGATTTGGGCACTTACCAATAAGTGGGAGAAACTACCTAAGACTCGTGCTGTGAGCCCCACATTGTTGAGGCCCCCGTCCACCCTGCCTTTGAGCGTTGCGAGGTGATACCGTGGCGAACCAAGTGGAGTACATCAAGACGGATCCGCAGCCGTCTCTGGGATCATTCATGGATCTGGGACATGACAAACAGATATTTCTATTTATATGGATATGCACGGTATGTCATGTGGTATGCATTACATATATAAGTTACATATTATATATTTAATACTGTATATAATGTGTATATATATATATATAACAAAAACACATAGCAACTATATTTATTCCCACCAAAACTTGTCGTTGATTTTCAGTGACGAAGGGTCGCCCAACGGTTTTTGAGAGGGGATGACCATGGCGATGATCTCGTGCCCTTCAGACAGAGCAGGTTATTGCTGGTCCTCTACGATGAGCTTGAAGCCGGGGTCTCTGCCAGCGGAGAAGTTCAGTGAAGTTCAGTGCGATCTGAAACCCGTTAGATTAGGAAGCTTGGGCGGTTTCATATTGTGAATACACATTCTTTGCGTTCGCTGGAGACTGATGTGATGCTTATTTCTGTGAGTATTGCGATGCCATGCGTGTTCTCTTGTGTGAAAGAGATCCTTTATTCAGAATAATGTTGGACTCACCCAATGCCACAAGCAACCACTTGGGGATGGCTTGAAATCCCACCAAATGGTGATTTTTGGGATTGTTCATTTGCTTTGCCACAGTATCTATCCAATATTCATCTCGTCAAATCAGTCAAATCTAGTCCCATCATATTCAATCTCGTCATTGGGCGAATCCCACATCAGACTACCCGAGGCCATTGGCCTCTCTGGTGCCGCTATCCCAGGACTGGGAAGGGTGGCTGAGAGTGGCCGGGTCACTGACGAATTTAACTATAGAAGGATTATGAAACATGGGTTTATATAGCACAGGGTGCCATGATACACCATGATACACCAATTCTTTTTTTCGCGTGGATTTTTCCATTGCCAGCTTAGATTGCCAAAGGATATGTATGTTTATTTGTTCGTTTTCTTTGCTGTGTGCTTTAGGCTTTTGTGGTGTTAGTTTGTGCGGTCGTGGTTTCTGCTGTCTGCTTCGTGCCGTGCATTGTGTTGATAGCAATGTTTTCCCAACAAGTCGAATAAACTAGAGCATCCACAGAGTCAAGAGACACTCCAGAACTGAAAAAGGAGGCAACTTCACCACCCGAAACATTCCCTTCCAAAATGCCGCGCCCCAAAACTATTCACCACCATTCTGCCTTCGTCACACCTAGGCGAAAAAACATTTGGCTCAGAGCCCAGGTACAACCGGTGGCAGCTCACAAGTGGCCTAGTCTCCGGCTGGCCTTCGGCCGCGGCCGATTTTGCGCATCGCCATGTCTTTCGCGAAAGCCGCTGAGCGAACTGAAGGGAATACGGCCATGGTGGATCCTGCACGCTTGGAGAAGCTGGAGGAGGCGAGGATCGTGAGGATGGTGAGGATGGTGAGGGGTCCCCCCCCTATGAAGCCCAGTTTTTCTCGATAGGATTTCCAAAGGGTGGAAGTGCATGCGCCCTGAGATATGGGAGGATAGGTTCCTCTTTAAGCCAAGTGTGCTGGAATCATTTCAGACTCTGAGGGTTGGGCAAGGGATCGCCTGACGATGTGCTGCCGCAGGCTGTGCTGCGCATGGGTGCCATGCGACAGGAGATGTGGGGGGCCTCAGAAAGACTTGTTTCAGGTTGCTTCCGGCTTTAAAAGTCAGTTTCTCTTGTGATCTTCCACTCTCCAATTCTTGGGGATGAGTATGAAAAGAACCTGATCCATCACAAGATGCTGATGAAACATGTCGAAATCAACACCTTTTCATATCTTTCTTTTCAGAAGCTCCTTACAGCTCCTCAAATCTAGGGACACCTGGCCACCCTGTCGACCAGGGATCAGCCAAGGCAAACTCTCAGAGAGCGAGTTGTCTCTTTGGAGACCCAGCTGCAGGTGCTGCGAGTGGCTTTTCCTGGGCGTTGATCCTCTTGGATGAAAAGGATGGCAAACGTGGACAATCCCATCCTCCTAAAAGATTAAATACCTCTTGATCTGAATCAGGCCCCACCACTAAACCAGTTCTTTTGGAATTTTTGGAGGGGTGCGTTGAAATTAAGTGTTGTCTTGATTTTGAATGCTCTTGATGCAATTATTTTTGAACATCTTGCTGAAAACAAGCTTCCTAGAGATGAGGTTCGGCCCAACCCTGAAGTCTTCCAACTCCAAGGGCTTAGAGCCCTTGTAGATGACATCCAACGGCCCCGATCAGCCCTGGCAGGCTGAACAAGCAGAATCAGAGGAACCTTGGGGCATTGACAAGATCTTCCATTCTTGGGGGTGGACATATCTACATATGACATGTTTGGATCCGTATCAACATACACATGCTCGTTGGCATAAATGTGTGCACACATCACATAAATACACATGCAGAGGCACGCATATATACACACAGGCACATGGCACACATATGAGCATCCATTCTCGTGAATTACACCGACCACACCCCAAAGCCTGGTTACAAGTGTCAAGGCAGTGACATGATGGATGATCCTGAAACCTTTCCATCCTTGGAAGGCGATTCATACTTTTTACGCTTGCCTATGCTTGCCTCATTTCTTTCGTTTTAGGACTGCTTCCATATATTTTTCATTTTTATCCCTCTGGATGCCCTCCAACTGAGCATAGAAGCCGAACCGCCAAGAAGCTTCGCGCTGGTTTTACTCAAGCATTGCTGATTAGCTAGCTGCTTCAGTGTTCTCCATAGCTTTGTCACTTCACTATTCCCAGCAGGAAAAATTGATGGTTCCCACTGCCACTCTGGAACCATTTTGGGCCCTCAGATGGTTTTGGATGATCATTTGTTTTGACGATGTTGTGGATCCTTAAAAGCGACCAGATGGCCTGTGTCCTCTTGGTATCCCATGATTCCAATGTTTGTGACCTAGCTGATATTTTCTTTCCCTGCCAGCATTTTGCGCCCATTTTGCTTCAAAAGATGAACATGCGATAAAATGACTATGGTTCAAAATGATTGACATTGATTGACCATCAAGAATCTATAAGAATTTTGACGGTTTGATACCAAGCAAAAACACCCCTGACTGAGGGTTTCAAATATTTGGCGTTGTTTAATTTTTCAAGGATACAAAAAGGTTGCTTGGTTGAGATGACGAGAATCTTTTCGGGATGCGTGGCTCAACCATCAACCAGACCCCAAAGTTGGTTCCATAATGTCGACCCTAGAGGCCTAGAGGTACCATTTGAATCCATTTGAGTCATTTGAGTATCACCATTTGGGAAACTAATGAAAGACATATCTTTAAATACTAAATACTTACTTAATTATGATGGAGTACCTTCCTAAGTTATTAATCAACCATGACTGAATTGAATCCGTTGACCGCGGTGGCCGTCCAGGAGAGCAGTGTGGCGGGTGCTGCAGGCTGTTGCGAGGCAGGATTTGCGAAGCACCTTGTCGCAGTTGCCCCGCAGCTTCACATGGTAGGGCTATGTCGGCTAGGTAAATCTGGGTAAACCTTGGTTGAGCAATCAGCAAAAACCGTCAAACATGAGGGTTTCATTGATTTCAACGGGAAAAACCAGGTAAATATTGGGATTTAGCCAGATATTGACGAGTAGGGAGTTAATATGATTTAACGAGTCGAAATGGGTCGGGTAGATATTTGGGTAAAACAACTGATGTAGGGAATGTTCATACCGGAATCTTTGCCTAAATGGGAGCACTTACCACGCAGCTAGATTTTTGGGCAAAGGGTCGGGGTCTGGCCGGGTCTTGTATTTTTTTTAGTTATCCCTCAACTCACGTGTCACTGACTACCAAGATAATGACATTGATTTCTACATGTTTGGCATTGGTCTGGTAACCAAAGTTGTGTTGAGTTTGAACTCAGTTTTTTGAGGGTTTTTACATGCGGAATGGGTTGAAGTCAATACAGGTAGGTGGTTTCGAAACTAGATGGATAAAAGACGATAAAAGTGCATCGTTTCTTTCTTTCTTTCTTTCTTTCTTTCTCTCACCAATGTTAATTATCTATGTAAATATACCTCCAGTGTCATTTTTGACCTGGTTTGAGACAGCGCTTTGCCACCTGCCATGAGGCAATCGATGACTGGCCAGACGATGAAGAGGATTGTCTCGGTGACCAACACCCACACCACCCATGCCTTGGTGGAATCCTTCTGGGATGCCACGCTCTTCGCAGGAGGGGAACCATGATGTTACACTGTTACACTGTTCCCACTGATGAAGGCAGTGGGTTTTTTAAACACCACCCCGTTTACATAACATCAAAATAATATAGTTGGGATATATGGATGTTCATCCCTCTAAACATAGCGTAGGTATTGATCATGTTTGATCCGGCTAGCGGTAGGAAAGCACCCCAGTATGTGAAAGTGGGGGTTTACCAAGGGACAATCCCCTGTGCCTTCGTTGTTTACTCAGGTCAATTCTGAAATTTGGTGATTGATGGATTTGGAGACCCACAGTTGGAAGATCTGGGACAGTCATAGCACTCAAGAAGTAATTATGGTTTCAGCATGGGCCAGCCCAGAGCCAAAAATTAGACAAATTTAGATGATGATTTCAGCAGTGAACAGCGTAAGGATATTGGCTCAAAGCAAGATGCTCCTCCCTCTGGCCTGATGTTTGATGTACAATACATTCAGTAGGTGAATGTTAATGTAAATGAATAGATGAATCCTGTTTAGAGGTGTCACATACGGACATTAGTGTTATTCTTGTTATGATTGCTGGTGAACTGTTACTTTTTATTCATTTTAGTTCTTCTTCTCCACATGCACATAGATGCACACACACACGCTTTGTTCGCGCAGTTCTGCTGAAGGACTTGATGAAGTTGGATTTGCAGGTTCGCTGATGATTTTCTTCGGGGTGACAGCCGCTTGGAGCTGGTGGCAAGGTCCCAATAAGCCATCCCCAATTGGGACCCCATTTGATCCCTGGGGATGGGATGTTCAAAAACTTTAAGGAGTGTGCCTAACTAGGTGAGGTGTGCCACATTAACCAACCTCCATGATTTCCATGAAGGAACGTGAGGATGTCAAGGTGCGATTTTTTAGAAGAGAACTTAAATGGATGACCCACGATTTAGCTGGGCTTGGAGAACCTGACTCGTACAACCCTGGGGCAGTGAAACCCGGTGTGGACGACTAAGTTCTCTTCGGAACGTGGGAGCAGGAATTTATACACCAATTAGTCAGTTTTATGAACGGAATATGGAGTGCTTGAGCACTGGAAAGATGATGAGTGAAGATCAAGACTTGCGAGTCCCGTTCAGTTCTTTTTCCCGATCACTGACAGGCCATAGTGCGATCTGCGGTCACTTTCAATGACTGAGGTGAGCTTTTTGCTTCAACTTCTATTCTGCTGGATTGTGGTCTCCTGCTTTCTCGGCAACGATGGCAAGTACGACCTGTGTTTTGGCAGTACGATTCCAAAACGAGAAAACCACACCTTAGATTCGATATGATTATGATTGGATCGCCAATATCATAGTATTGGTCTCAGGTGGAGCATGTACATATATGTGCAGTGCCAGATTTCGAATTTCCAAATTGGTTGGACTATCTTGAGTGTCTAATCCTTTTTCTTTTCCAATGCCTTGGGTTGATTTCCATTGATGTTTGATTCCAAACTTCCGCGAACTTTGGAATCGCCATCGCTTCGTTCATGCATACCCTGCGAAGTAATGGAACCTCCCCCCTAACATCTTTGAATACTAACCTCTTGGGATCTGTTGGGCGATGAGAAGCCGGTTTTGTTCTCATGAGCGGCGAGGGAATATCTCCGAGAGTGGCGCGTGCTCTATGGGCACAGCGTCAACTTCTATGATCACACCTCAGGCCGCAGGGGGTAGCGGACAATCATCGAACCAGGGGACCCTCTGGTTTTTTTTCCATATGGGCAATCCATATTTTTAACAGGTACATCATGGATCATCATAGTACATCTAACTAGATGGGCCATTTTCCAATGTTAAAGAACTGGAGGGTACATGGTAGATGGTAGAGTTGAATCAGAGTTTGATGGGACTTTAATGGGTCAAGTACGGGACTAGACGGTGTAGCCTGTGGTAGCCTTTGGCAATCAAACATGGCTGGGAAATGCCCGAACTAAATGGAGGTTTACGGGTTTATAGCTGGGAAAATCATTGAACTAAATGGGATATGTTCCATTGCCAGGTTTGACGATCGAATGGTAGCACAGCGCAACGTTCAAGTAATGCGTGAATCTTCTACAGTAAGCAGGTGCTTTGATGATCTTTCATCCATCAAGCGTCATCGAGCAGCAACAATGTAGATATTCACGGTTTGATTGCCTCTGCCTGGATCGCAGGATTGCCAAGCGGCTGAGGTGTTTCCAGGGATCGTCACTTCAAGCCATTTAAAAGCTTATATGACCTCCATACTCCAGACAGAAAAAAAAACATGAAAAAACAGTTGTGAAGCATTTTGAACCTGAGAGTTGCGAACCATAAATGACAACGTCTCAGTCCTAAGCCTGGCAGTAAGGCTTGGCAGATTTTGGTACAGAGTTGTGCCGCCCAGTGTGCCACAAACTTGTGTGGCGATTCCGCAGGAGCATCTTTGGTGAGCAAGGTATGTCAAGGCCGACCCTTTGATCGAGAATATTGGAACAACGTGGCTCGATCTTTTTTTGAAAGTGCAGAGATTTTCACAGAGATTGGGAGTTCAATGATCATCCAGAATCATCCAGCTTGTGAAATGACACCCGGTCCAGCGGTTCCAAGAGGAAGGGAGTCATTCTTTTAGCCCTCGCAGTGAATCATCATAAATCCCAAACTATCCCAAAATATGATTCAGCAGCATTCCCCCAAGTCTTCAGCCAAATCATGCAACTTTAGGCATCGGGCGCCTCATCGATGATCCTGGAACCACCACTTGACCACCCCGACAGACCATCCAAAGATTTTTTGGGCCATGTTCATAGCAGGCAAGGATGGATGCTGAACAAACAGATCAGTATAGATACTTCGATACTGATACTGTTTGCTTCCATCATGAGAAGCCCAGGCTCTTATCCCATCCCATGTCCGTTGGCCTGCGCCGTCCCAGGCTTTGATCAACGAGATCAATTCCTACCTGCTTCCAGTCTTCACCAGCGTGCCAGGCGGGGCCCACCGTAAAACTGTGCCTTCCCCAAGTCCCAAAAGCATGAAGTATGGAGAGCTTTAGAATCCCAACCAGCATCGCTTCGTGACATCTGAGGCCTTACCATAGGAGTGGTCCTTTGCTCAATGGCTTTGATGATTTGGGCATCTCAGCTCCACGATGGAGATGGGAGTGAGATGGAGCGACATGGAGTGACAGTAGAAGATTCAAAGGCTTCCCTTTTGAGCTTTTTCTGATGTGAATGCTCATTTAAAATAGAAGAGGGATATTGAAGTGGCTGAGATACCAAGGGAATATATTTCCAATATCCAGCACCACCATCTTGGGAACACCTCATTCCCACCTCATTCCCAGCTGTGCCCCACCTGAGGCATGCCACATCAGCACCGAGCTGCAGCAAGTGGGCAGTTTCGCCGCGGCGATCTACCGCTTGCCACGGGGCAGGACCCATGTCTCCCTGCAGAAGGAGCTGGGGATGGGCCTGGGGGATATGAAAGGATATGAAAGGAATGTTTCCGGGATGTTTGATGTCAGTGTTGATCCCCTGACTCAGCACACTACCCGAAACGATTGCGGACGAGGTAAAAGTCAACAGGCATACCCTTCCTCTCCCCCAAGTTACATTCATTCATATTCAGCCGACTGAGGACATGACTCATGGCCATGCAGGAAATTTTGATGAACCATGACCAACCATTCCCCAGATGGGGTGCTTATCTAAGTATATACTGGCCACTTGGGCCACTTGGGTCTGTCTGAAGATAGGGTATCCCGAAATTTGACGGTTCATCGGTTGATCATCATCTTCCCAGGTAAAATGGCGGTTTAGGTGTGCCCCATTTCCACACACTGGTTTCAGCACAGAAAACCCCGATTTCCCCAGCCCCAGCAGTTGCAGGGCACACGTTGCATCGAATCTATCAGCTGCCGTCGTTCCTGGCTCGCGGGAGGTGTTTTTTCAATCTTTTTTTGGGGGATGTCAGGTCAGTTTCCAAACTTTCGTCCAGATCAACCCTTGGATAAATGCAGAGTGTCTTTGTTGGCCAACTTTTCCGCCTAATACTGGATGATCTGGATGGTCATGATTTGTGAATTGTTAACCTTGGGTGATTGGGCAGCTAATCTGGATCATCAGGCTTTGGCCAATGCGTCCAAGGTCTGATTTTGCTGAGCTGTGTGGTTGCTGCGCGGTCAAGCATTGCGGTAATGCTGGGCATTTCGGGAGGCATGTGGCTGTGTCAAACTCGTTCCTTGTCAGGCAGCATTTTTTTGGCGAGACATGGAGAACGCATTGATTATCATGCCAAAGGATGGGGCTGCCTTGTTGGGAGCAAAGGGGTAAATGTGGCAGTGCCGACATGGGGTGTCCCAGGGGAATTAGGGCAGATTACCCTTTGGGCATCGGGATATCCCCTATAAATTGGAGGTTTTATGTAATGGGAAAATCAGCAAGAATTCAGGGGATTTTCCTTTGCTATGTTTGATTGCCGGAGGGTAAACGTCTGATGTTTGTGCAAGCCTTGTCGCTCAACATGTTGAAACTTAGTAGAAACATGTTGAAACGTTGAAACCATGATCCAGTGCTAGTAGCAGTGGTTCCAAGACCAGGCTGCCGGTCGACTGAAAACGATCACGAACTGAGATGCCCGACATGGGGGTAGGTCAGTATCGAAGACCCTGGTAAGTGGGAACCACAGATTCTGGCATTTGGTGGTGTTTAGTTGTCAGTTTTTTGAAAGGGATGGGTCGCTTGCGTCTTGTCGATCCTGAGGTGATGTCACCAACATCATGTTGAATGCCGTTGCTCTTCTGTTCATCCTTGAAATTGATGACCTGCTTTACAAGGCCTGCATGGGTCCAAAGGGCTTGAGCGTTGGGTCTTCTCAAAGCCAGAACATGTGGTTGGAATCCGCGGAGGACCATGGAGGACCCAAATTTTTGGCTCCAAAGCCAGATTTTTTCTTAAGAAGTTTGCCTTTACCCCATTTATATATAGTTGACTTTCCCATAAAAAATGGTGATTTTCCATAGCTATGTTAGTTTACCAGAGGGTAAATCACTGAAGAGATCCCAAGTCAAGATGTGAATCGGCTGTTCCAGGTGCTGGCCCCCAAGCACGCCATGCAATACTTGTCCTCCATTCGGGAGTTCGAAGTCGGAAGCAGGTTGGAAAGCTCAGGATTTGACCCACTCGATGGGGATAGAATCCCATCCCAAGATACACCCATTGGCCCATTCTATGGTCCCACAGATGTATAAATCCCAAAATTACTCAGCCACGAGGTTTCCGGGGTGTTTAATATTGGGGGGCAGGGATTCTTTTCCCTCACTGTTAGGTGCGCAGCTTTCATCTAATCCAAGATGTTCATCAAATCTTTCATCTAATCCATGTCTGCACGTTTTTATTACCAGCCAAGTATTTGTCATGAGCCTTGACCACTATTTTGCAGCTGCCCGTAGCCTGGTTTCCACGTGGTGCCACATACACGAAGGATTTGCTACCGCACACGGCGGTACTGATTCCAATGGTGTATTGTTCATACATTTCGTGATGCGATTGGTGCGCTCACTGCCACAAATTTTGTTGGGATTGAAGTGAGTATTTGTGCATGACAGCAAAGTTGTTTTGGGAATGAGGATCTTTTTTAAACTAGGCTTTGAGCCTGCAGGCTATAGTGGGGGTTGGAGTCGATGCTGCCACCCTTCCCATTCCAGGAAGACGTGGGCTGGTATGGATTTGACACCTGGACCGCAGACAGCTCCGACCATAAATATCATAAATAGCTCAAAATGTTGTCTGACCTGGTAACCGCTAAAGAAGTCCATTGGGTGTCATTGATCGTTTTCATGTGAAAAAAAGGTGCCACTCAAGATGCTCTTCCAGCCTTTGTGAGCATATGTCCTGCCATTCCCCCCTACAAATTCATCATGGACGACCCTGAGTTATGGGTTCAATGGTTGTAACCCTTGGAACCGTCAAAGTTCATGGGGTATCGCATATGCCGCATACCGCCCATCTACAAATTGCAGCTAAACAGCTAAACTATACATAACGATACTATAAATGTACATAACATTATATGGCATTATATGACCGTGTATATATATATATATACATACATCGTACTTGATGAATATTATACAGTGTATTGCGCGCATATATATATATATATATGTATTTAAAATACACACATATTTGTACACATTATACATACATAGTACCTGTCTATTGAATCCATTTCAATCTATTTATCTATAGTTTTTCCAGTGCCAGTTGGCCAAGATACTGAGGTCCAGCATCATGAAGCTGGTCGTGTTGGTGGTCACCGTGGTCCTCTTCTGCCGCTACAGTATCTATGCAAACGCCCTGCAGGCGAAGCGCGGAATCCTGAGAGATGACTTCGAGGATCATCCCATGGGTCGTAAGTGGTTAAGAACCAGACTTAGGATCAATTTATTGATGTGAAAGCACATTGAACGGGGACTTACTGACCAGGGTTACTCACCACTTAGTAATTAAATAGGATGATCCTCCAGGTAGTTTATTTTTTTCTCATGTCACGACTGCTGGATGCGACAGGACTAGGACCCAGCTTCTGAAGTCAGCCCTGCAAAGGCTCATAAAGCTCGACAGCTGTTGTGTGGTGGCAATTTGTTGGCTCCTCAGTTCCTGGTTCTTCCTGGTCGTTCCTCCTGTGGAGTCCACGGCTGCTGTATTCTCCGTCCCTTGAAGCACT
Organism: Symbiodinium sp. clade C Y103; assembly: GCA_003297045.1. Taxonomy (NCBI): domain Eukaryota; class Dinophyceae; order Suessiales; family Symbiodiniaceae; genus Cladocopium; species Cladocopium sp. clade C. Next base: position 59,282 of record BGPT01000394.1, read on the forward strand.
GAGGAACTTCGTGTATGGCTCGCACCCCAGTCTTGGCCCTATCTTCATCACTGAGACTGCCACCTGGCATGGGAACCAACGGTTCACTGCGGCGTCAGCGCCTGAACTCACTAGATCTGCTCAGTTTTTGACGCTCCACCCCAGGAAGATTACAACTTGACCCGCGCGGCGAGCATGTTGCCAGGGATCCGGCCATTGGTGGCTGGGCAGCGTTGGTTTTTGAACCTTTTTGAGCCACCCGGAGGAACTGAATGAGATGGATATATGATCTATAGGTGGATGCAAGTCAGAATGCTGCTGCTGCTGCTGCTGCTGATGATGATGATGATGATGATGATGATGATGATGATGCTGATGCTGGTGGTGGTGGTGGTGGTGGTGGTGGTGGTGGTGGTAGTTTGTAGTTGCTCTTGGGAGGTGGAGCTGCAGCTCCAGCTGCAGCCTGGATGTATCATCAGGGGGCCCTCAGGTTTCCTAATATCTTTCCGTCTCAGCACTATTCCACCATGTATTGTCATACTATTTCAAGCCGACTTAGTTACCCCCTTGACCTGGATTTTCTGAAACGATTGGTAAATCCACATTTGGGGAATCCATTTCTGCCCTGGATTCTTAAATCCAATTCCCTAAGATTAAAACGCTCCCAACATGAATAGGTTCAATACTTAACCAGGGGTTTCTGGTGGGCACTTGGCTCGGGAAAAGGATCACATTGTTGGTGGCTCGTGAATTGGGAAATCCGCATTGATGCCTTGCACGAAACACAGGTGAGTGATGTGGTCTTTCACTTCGAGCCAGAGCAGGTTGGGTTGGCAGGGCCAGGGGGGAGGGCCGCAGGATGGATCTATACACTGGGATATGATGGGTATACAACGATTGGATTTTGGCAGGTGGTTTCCAGAACGTCTCTTGACATCCAACCATATTTGGATAGCGATGCTCAATTACAATATTTCGGGGATGGGTTGAAACAGCCAATAATTGGAGGGTATTTTTCGCCTTGAACGCCGAACTTGAAGCGGTCTTGTAACGATCCAAAAGGCGCAAGGAGGCTGACTTGAGTATGCCATCATTTTTAACAGGAACACATTGGAACTGCAGAAACCGGCAGCAGCCTTTACCTTTCCATTCCACATAGGCTTCCTTCCATTTGGTAGATGCTTGGGGTGTTGAAATCGGGGGTCCTTGACAGAATAGGTCATCATTTGATGTAATTATATATAGTCAATTATAGTAAGGCTCAGCATCCCTGCAAAAGATTTGCTGCTTTCAGGGTCTTTGGGTTTGACCATTTTTGACCCAGAGCATCTCATTGCTGCTTGGCCAAACCCATTGTTGAGCGCCCTGTGAGGTGAAAGACTGGATGTGGCGCACGAACCTCCAAGGTCGAGGGGATTTGGCCGTGAAGCACTTGCCCTCTGTGGGGGTGACTTAGCAGCGGAAGGGTGGCAGAAAGAATCCCCCAACCTGCGATGAGCATCACTTTTGGTGGATTTTGGTGGTGAAACAGTGGGTAATCTTCCGAAAAAGGTATGTACTATTTTCCCATCTGCTCCATTTCCATTACACCAAATACAATTGTTGCGGAAAGCGACGCGCGCATGCTGCATCGACATGAGCATTGCATGGCATGGTCAAGGATGCGATGTGCAGGAGAACCGCAATGTTTTCCATCCTCTCACCCATTCCGCCCCACCCAACCCTAGCCATTCCCTGGGTGGCAGATGCCCTTCGGACTTCCTTCCATGACTAAATGAGGCCGTAGCCTTGTCAGCTTCCTCAAACTTAACTCTATCAAAAATGTCAAGTGACCATCGGTTTTGAGAGCTTCTCTATCTCACACTTATGTCAAGCACGTCTTGTATGATCACGTTGAATCTACCAACGCGATGCGTGCCGAGCGTCCTGCTACCTCGGCAGGCATACCGGCGAGTTGTAAGAGACCAGAAACTCGGGAGGTCAAGATGGTTCGCAATTTAGCATCAAATCCGTGCACCTTTGATGTCGCAGAAACGACGGCCATTGTCTCGCCTAGTCTCGCGCACGTCTCGCTCAGTCTCGCCTCCAGTCTCGCCCCTTGCCCAAGTCGCCTCGAAATATGATGGAATTAATGTTGTATCATGCTGTATCCTTTCAGACATTTGCATTCGGGGCGGCGTCCAGACAATCTAAGGTTAGATGAACAAAACAATTAAGGAAAGATGTTTGGCTTCCAGCGGTTGATGATGGTGATGATGATAGTGATTATGACCCCTACGTCCTTGAAATGTAGGCCCCAAATGGGCCCAAATCATGGATCTCCTCGGCCGAGAAGGCCACCAGCGGCACCTCAGCACCCTCTGAGCTGCGCCTAAGGACATGAAAACATGGTTGGCGATGAGCGACCGGCAGGCACCAGAGGAAACCGGCTTTGGCTCCAAGAGTTACGGCACGTCACTGGGACGACATGGGATGAAACTGGGAAGGTTTCTGTCATTGATGACAAGGGGAGAATTGCAGTATGGGGAACATTAAAAAGTGCTTCAACATGGGTGCTATTTTTAATTTAATTTGCTGCTTCACTTTTCATGGTTTTTTTATTGGCTGCTTGGGACCCTTCAGCTTGGGAGCCCACGGCCTGGTGACACCTGCAATTGCAGTGCTTGCCTCCTGTAGCTGAGACGCAACTGCACGTTCGTGCATGCACATACATGATCAAACCGGACTGATTTATCAGTATTAGATCGGGAGAATTGTTTTCGTGAAGTTTCCTGTGTAGGAGACAACTTCAATCTTTAAAGGTTGCGACACAACATGGAGATTGAGGTTCTGCAAGGATATGCCTTGGGATGAAAGCTATTGGGAGGCGCCACTGGCAGCCGGATGGTTTTGGGTGGCAGCGTGGCTCTAACATTGTTCCAGATCTTCATGTTCACTTCAGTTTGAGTCTAGAAGTGCAAAATCTGTTGGGACTTTGAGGTTGCGTGATCTCTTCAAATTAATGTTTTATTTGGAGGCCCCAAAAGGCCCGATCCCAAGGTCATCACGGATCTGATCAGCTTCTTTTGCGGTCCCCTAAGTTTGGTAATTGATGAGCTATTTGAAATGAAACCAGGTCTGTTCCTTTTCATCGGATGATCTGATGAGGTCACGGCACAGCATGAAAACACGGTATAGCCCGGTATAGCCCGGGGCCCTGTGCCAGGCGGATTGGGTGTGGTCCACCGTGAAGGTCCTTACTGGCGCAACCAACTGCCAGGAGGCAGTGCTTGCGTTCTGGAGAGACGGGCCAGATGGGGGTTTCTTGAAATGGGGAATCCCCCAAGTCACCATGGGCTTCAATATGAAAATGCTCTAAGTTTGGATGATTTGGGGATATTTGGGGATAATTTGGGGGCACCTCCATTTTAGGAAACCTCCAGATCCAAAGTCCTTATTCATCCTTATTCCCACATTTCCTTTGGTTCGCTGCAACAGGCCCGACCATTCTGTGATGGGAAGGATATGCCTTTGGTGCGGATGTTATGCCCCCAGCAGCTGGGCCAGACCCAAGATGACCCAAGGTCAGAATTCATCCTGCGGAATCTGTCCGTGATCTTAGCATATCTTTAGCTTCGGGAAACAGGTGTAAACAGTGTTCACTGATGTTCACCACAACCGAGGACTTGTGGTTGCACCCGGCCGGACAGTGGTCTCTATACAGACAATGGGTGTCGGCAGCTGTGCCAAAAGGAGGAAGAGTTGCTTGGGCCAAACGGGCCAAACTTCTGGTAGAGTCTGGTACTGGTACTGGTAGAGTCTGATGGTATCGGTATGACTCATATGACCAACCCAACAAAGGGATACTAAGCGGAGATAAGACAGAGAAGTTGGCATTTTCTGCCTCAGAAAATCGAAGAAACATGGAGCAGTTGGGCGCCTCAGTTGGTCCATCAATTTTTGGAGGCTTGGGAGGAATCCCTTACGGCACAAGGTTGTCTGAAAATAGGGCACGTATCTAAGGAGCATCATCATTTCCTTCAAAATTGCCATTTTAAAAGTATTTTTGAATCAGATTTCCCCATGGTTCTCCATAATTTAACTAGGGTCATGGCATGTCATTGCTGGGTCACTCGGTCACTGGGCTGGCCGCGAAACTCAGGTTTGAAGCAAGCCTCAACGCGACCAAGTGCCTGGAATCTCCAGATATCCACAAGTCAAAAGTCTGGAAACGCTGGTGGAAAGGCTTCTACGATACGAACTGGGGCACATGGGCGGAGGACAATGTGATGATGAAATTCGCCAAGAGTGGAGCACCTGGCAATTGCCCCATGGCCATGGAACGTGGCCCCCGTGGCTGGCTGCCACATGATCCACTGTTTTACCAGTACAAAGGTAGAGCAACCGGGGCATTTTGGGAGTAACATGGAGTAACCGGAAACTGGAATGGACTGGAGAGCAAAGGCTTTTGACCCTGCACTCCTGGATGAAAATGAGCTCCAGCCGGTCGAAGGTGTATGACAAGATCCGAATATGGAACCCCAAATCAAAAGATTCACTGCCAGCTTCTTGGGGATGGCCATCATAAGAGGAAAGAATCTGTTTGCGAATTCCGTGCAACTGCAACAGGACGCAGGACCTGACAACACGACATCCAGATACTCTGGTACATCCTGGCATTCCCTTCTCCACAGCAAATCTCAAGTCTAAATGCCACACCTTGTAGCTTGGAGTCAACTCAGGCTCCTTCCTGAGCTCCGAAGATTGGATTGCAGGCACCTTCTGATTTTTGGCAGCAAGATAGGAGAAACAAATGGAGCAATTTATGGACCCCAAAGGCGCCTTTCAGGACAATCTGCTAGTCATTTTGAGCAATTGGAGTTTCTAAACTGGAAACGAATGACCCAGGGCCCCTGCATGACCTTTGGCACCTTAACACAAGCATCAGATTGGTCTTGCCAGAAATGCACCGACCAAGAAGCATGGAAAAGATGATGCAGAATATGGGTTTGAGACGGTTTGACCCAAAATGAGGCAATTCCCAAATCCATCCGAATCCATCCAAATCCACTTGTTCATCATCATTCTACCCCAACAATTCATGGGATTAACATGGCAGCCAATGGGGACAGGGCCATCTTTTGCCGAAAGTTTCCATGCCACCAACTAAGGCAGTCACAAGGATGCAAAGCGTCCAGGTACAGTTCTCTGCCCCATCACTTGCGGCTGCCGCGATGGCAAAGGGGACTGGTGCCCCTCGGGCAAGGCCAGCTGCAAATAGGCCGTTGGAGATTTCCCAACGCTGCGCAGCTGTCGGCGTTTTGTGAAGGAGCGGCTATTGAATGGCATTAGTAATGAGAAAATGGTGTACATCTTGCATCTGGAAGATTCTCATGGGAAATTGAAAGAAACCCTGTGATCAATGGTTCAGAAAATTAAATGAAACATGAGTAGTGAACCATATTAAGACCGTATCATTAATGATTCGGAATTTGTGTGTTTGTTTGAAGAAGTTTGGACAGGGATGGTTTTACCAGTCGAGATGATCAAAATGAAACCGAATGTCCAGAATTCAGGCACATGAGCATTCCCAGTCTCACACATGTTCAACTTTAAGAGGTGGTTTCTTGAAATGAGGGAGCCGCAAATTCAGGGTTGTTCCATTGGGCAACACCATGTTTGGATGCTTTTGTGGTCCCCGAATGGTAGGAACCCCCAGATTCCAGCGCACAATTTTAAAGCATTCCAATTAGACGCAGAATATGGCTACAATATCTGACTGTATCACACATATTAAACTGTTATGGCATATTTATGGCTCAAGTTATGAAACCACAATGATCCTTGATACTTGGATGGTTCAGTGCTGAAGAGAAACTTGGTGTCCGATTTTTGAGCCATATTCTTTGGACACCTTCCTCTTTGGCCTGTGAATTTGGAGATCTTTCTGACAGAGTCAGGCAATTGCAATCCCACGTGCTTGGGTGATTAGTGATTAGTGGAGTCACGTCATGATGATATTCATGTTATATGATGTTATATGAATACCTTGGAACGAACAATCATTTGGAACAACTTACACCATGGGAGTGGAGCCCTAAAGTGTGACCGAAAAATGGACGCATGATAAACCAATATTCAACCAATTAATTCTGGGGAGCGACATCACTTTAAAGAGCAGGCAAGCGCTATCACATAGCCATTACATAGCCGCCGTTTGGAGTCGCCAGAGGCCTGTCCTTTTCAACTCGGGTTTTTGTCTAGATGCGCAATTTCTCCGCTGAGCTGCTGGCTCCAACATTTGTGGCGCCTGATAGGAAACCTGAAAATGACATAAAATGACGAGTCATATGGGGGTTTCTATAAACGGGGGCACCCCAAACTAGATGGTTTATAATGGAAAATCCCTATATCTGAAAATGGATGATTTAGGGGTGCCCCCATTTTAGGAAATCCCCATATGAAGTCATTCAGAAGCTTCTTTCATCTTCTTTCCATCAAGACAGCCACTTTTCGGGTCTTGATTTCGTAGCTGCAGCCCGGAGTAGAGCGAGAACCCCGCCACATGAGCGAAGTCCGAATTTGGGCATTCCATGGTATAGCCAGCCTGCCACAGAGCAGCTTAGGCTTAATCCCGTCCCTTTATCTATAACCCCCCCCCGCCTTCAACCAAACCAATGAATGGGTTAAAATTCCCAGAAACTGCGTGATTTAGTACTGAAATCTCTTCAGGTTAGGTGCCTGATGTGGCCACTGTGGGGGGGTTATTATTGGGGGGAAGGGATTAATTGGGACATTTTTTCGTCCACTATGCACGGACCGATTTAAGGGGTTTGCGCCCCGTAGCAGAATGTTCCCTACGTCCCCTTTGACTGGCCGCGCCACATTGTGGTGTCTCAGGAAGATTGAAAGACGGGATGGTTGGGAGTTGTGAATTCATCAGATCGATTTGTTTGCAACGAGGGCTTGGGGCGCGCCCTTGATGGCAAGAAATGGGCCGACCATTAAGATTTAGTTAATCACCATCATTTCCCTAAGCATCGATTGAATAAATGGTCTTGAACACTTTGAACAGGGCAAACTAGAGTTTGGAACCTCTCAATCCTTTGAGTTTGGAACATCACGCATTTGGAACACTACATGTCCAAAGAAAAGCAACAACGGATGCTCAGCATTTCCACCGTAAGTGCCGTTTTTCATTGATCTCGTCCAGATCCAATGGGGCAAGAACGACCGGTTGACAACGTGGCAGAGACCTACAGAGCAAAAAAAAGTCTCTCACTGCGGCTTAGCAGTGATGAGGACCTCTGGTGTGCGGAGATGAAAATCCACATATTCTCTGAATTGGACTTTTTATCTTTTTATCTTTTCATAATTTTTCAATAAACATATCATACACAATGAAATTGTTGGGTTTTCTGAACGTTTTTCGATTGCCACATTTCCCTAGGATAGAGCCCCTCATTGAGTGACCCAGGCCCATCGCCATCTTCCTGTTGGGATAAACTGTGGCCGGTTGACGATAAACCGCTCCATTTTCAGCCAAGAGGGAAAAATCTATGGTGCCCCTCTGCCCCACCATTCTTTATCCGGCTTTTCTTCAGAGAACTCCATCAGGTTGGACCTGGGCTGTCTGACTTGCACAAGTTGGTGCCCTCTAGTTACAAGTTCACGATTTATGGAACCCACCTATAGTATCCTATAATTAGTTACGATTTAGCCATGGACTCCGGTGAACCTAGGCAAATTAACCAACTCAGCCAACCCCAGCCTAGTTCATAGACTTAGCTAGCATACTACCCTAGTTATCAAACCCAGTAAACCTACCGAAATAACACTTGCAGGACAGATGTGGGCCCATGTGGCCCTTGGTCCAATTATGGTGGATGCGCCCCCCGATACCACGACCACGGAGCCACCGCCCACCTGGACAGGGCTCTCCACCACTTTTGTCCATCTTGAAGAATGAAGATGACGTGAAAACTTTAAGATTTTCAAGGGGAAGGTGTCTTCCCTTCTGTTTATATCTTTGTTTTAAAACATGTGTTTGCAGTTTTCAAGTGGGACATTTCCAAAGACATCAACATGCCTTGCTTGTTGGGCCCGGAAGGACTGCCAGCTCGATGATCATTGTTCCCTGGCCTTGGGTGGTGGAGGTCCTGGCTTTCTCCGCGCACCATGAGCGACCCAAAACAGGAAGGATTTTGGAAGCTCTGAAGACCTAAAAAAACCTCCTTCTAAGGACATTTTCGGATCTTACTTTTCAAAAGGGACAGCATTCCTACTATCATAGTGGTGCCGATGTCAACAGGACCAAAGTTGATCTGCATGCAGAGGAGGTTGTGTATTTTAAACTCTCGGTCTTTCCAACATGCCGCAAAGTCGCGCAACGGTTAAGGTTTGATTTCGTCCCTTCAGTCTAACGGCTGTAGTGTCTGCTGTGCTTTCGCACCCAACCGGATATGATGGATCATCACAGGCCCAGCCAAGGTGATTCTCGTGGTGTCCATCAGTGCTGGTGGAGTTATCTCCTGTCTTTGCGTGGGCATGTACATGTACGTCCAGCGCGAGAGGCCACTTGACACCATCGCTTCTAGCGAGGTTCAGCTCACAAGACCCTGATGTTGATTATGTTTCTTTGATTTTGTTTGAGTAAACACATGCTTTGGATTTGACGGCCTGAAAGAAGTAAGTATGATAATTACCCAGGATCGGCCAGGCTGATGAGGGCAGAGTTACTTTCAATGATGTCTCAGGGATATAGATTGTCGGCCAAAGACTTGAGGAGATCTGAGAATTCTTGGGTCAGGACTTGTTTTTGCTATGCGTTTGAGATGCAATTCATGGCAATCTGGAAAGCCACATGGACAAACTGTGAAAGACACCAACCCAAGTTGTCCAAGTTGCTTCATGTTGTTTCCCAAGCCACTTGGAGGATTCCATAGATGGAGGTACCCCCAGTTCTCATCCATTTTGATAGGATTCTCATGGATTTTCCATTAACCCTCCGGGTATCCCCATTGATGGAGACCCAGCTGCGACCAGCTCCCAGCGTCCAAGGTATGCTTCTTCCGTGGGCACCGAAGATCAAGAGATCGTGGAGCGCTCCGAGGGAGGCTACCGCACCAAGCGAAAGGTCATCCCCGGAAAGGCGCCAGAGCCCAGAAAGGAATCGAAACCTGGATGTTTGAGCAAATGCTGCTTGGCAAGACACAATATGTAAAGCAGTGTGAAGTCACACAGACCTGAAATATGTGTATAATTGTGTATATATATATATATACTAGATTGTTGTATATTGTTGTACTTAAGTGGGGTAAATCATTTGGTGAATCATTTGCTGCCGGCAGGATGTGTGGATTAATGTCACTGGATTTGCTTCGACTGTTTTGTTTTGCCCTAGTATCGTGCTTTGTGCAGAATTGTCATGCATTGCTATTTCGGTGGGAGAAAGTGACTCCAGAAGCCGTGGGTTCAGGGCAGTGGGTTTGAAACAAGCCGTGGCTGATCGCTGAACTTGGGGATGACATGGGGTCTCAAGGGTGATTGGGCAATATTGGGCATGAATTATGCGACCCATATCAATCAACCAAGGGTTTACCACTCCTTGCCTATCGCTGCAAGCATTCCGATCTCTTTGAAACTCTTTGAACCTCCTTGAACACCTCACGATAGCTTCACCCTGAGCATTTGCCACCATGATCTCTTGGAACACTTAGCATGCAGCAGTTAAGGCTATCGCCGGCTTTGCCCTAAGAAGCAGATCCGTCGCATTGCTCCGGTCATGGAGGCTCCGGATGGGATGCTGCCCATTGCTAGCCATCCATCCCACTTTCCATTGATCTTTAATGGCAAATCCCCACACTAAATGGAGATAAATGGAGCTTAATAGGAAAGAGAGAGAGAGAGAGAGAGAGAGAAAGATGGGAAAATCCTTGATGAATGATGGATTTTCCGGCCATGTTTGAATCTCATCCATTTTTCCATGGTTTTCATTCACACGCCAAGGTTTTCCCATAGTGTTTTCGTCATTGCACGGCCAGGAATCAGCTGGCATCCTGGTGGTGGGAGCGCACGTGCGCTTGGTGGGTCTATCACAGGCGCACTTCAATGGCCTGGAAGGCTATGTCACAGGAGCCTTCGGTGTGCGATGGTTTCTAGGGGGTGTTCAATATTAGGATTATTAGGGGGATGGCACTGTATGTAGATTGAGCTAAAAATAATTGATATGTAATTATGTACTATGACTGGAATTTGTGGAAGTTGGTTGCATGACTAGGGGAAAAACTGGATGGCCAATTGGACCACCTGAGTGTTTTTGCTATATATAATGAGGGAGATCTGGTAACCAGCTAACAATATCTAACAATTTAAGTTTTTGCAGGGCAAATTTTAACTACTTTGACTTGAAATGTCAAGCACATGAAGAGAGACTAGCAACTGGCGCATGAGACTGAACCTTTCTTTTAGAACACGACACCACAATATTGAATTATCTCTGGAATTTTGTTGCAAGCTTAGGAGAAAAAGAACACAAGCGATTGACGTGGGATCATGACAGAGTCAAATGAGAGAGTAGGAATTGATTGGATACGTCCAGATAAAATATCGTATATTTTTTGCGTGGCCAAAAGTCACTATAGCAATATTTGAATGGCAAGAGGCTCTTAAGGTTCACAATCAGCTTGATGTTGGTGCATTTGCTTCAAGCAGTCGATCTAGCCTTGCCCTCTAACAAAGATCAAGCAGGACAAAACAACATCACAAATTGACAAGTCGGCACAATCAGCACAGAGTTCCTTTATTATTGAACAGGTACCTTGAATCTGTGCCGAGCTGCTTGTGAAGGAATTTCTTTGATCCGACCAGCTGAGTCCCTTTTCTAGAGAAATCTCCTCATGACTATGCTTTGGGGGTTTCTTGAAAAGATAGAATTGACCCAAACAAACATTTGGAAAGTGTAGGGCGCCCCCATGCGCCCCCCATGGTTTTGTGATTGAGATGCTTGGTGGCTGGATGTGCAAGGCCGCAAGGCTATCCCTAGCTATATAACATTTTGACCATGGCACACACGAGGAGGGATAGGATCGAATGCACCAACATGTGGAGCATAATCTTTAGAAGGATTCCTATAAGCATAAAAAGATCAGTTGCTTCAAGCAATTCTTTGCCAGGCTCAGGTGCGAAAAAAACAATGTGGCTTCCACCAAGAGATTGGCACCCGGTGACCTAACATTGACCTGGGAAAGCTTCAGTTTTTTCGTGACAGATCGTGACAGAAAGAATCAACAAATGTTACGTCTCCAGGCTAGATTCACAGAGGGCATGTAACTAACAGTTCCTGCTGATGTAAGTTATGCAATCCTGGGAGTATAGGTTGCTGCCTGGATCCCAGGGTCTTAGAAGAATACGGAGGGTGGATTGGCAGATATCTACATTGGGATGAGCTGTTTGCAGCAATGGCTTCAACCATCCCAGAAGTGTTTTCAGAAACCAGTGTGCAGGGAGGATTTTCTTTCCATTGTTTGGGGAGGTAGTATCCCATAGGTTCCCTGTAATCAAAAAAACTTCTTAAATCCAACAAATGGATGATGGCAAAACTTACAGGAGAGATGGAGAGACCCTTATATTGCAGGGTGTCCTACATCGGGGTACCCCCAAATCATCAATTTTAGTAGGATTTACCATTATAAGCGGTACCACCATTTTAGGAAACCCCCATATTGCAGGGTGAAAAAAAACCATTAGCTTTCTGCAGATTTCCCTTCGAAGTCAATCCGTTGAAACCATCGAGACTCGCCAGTCCTAGGAGGGCCCAACGACAAGGGCCGCTACACTGTGGATGTCATCGTAGACGACGATGAGATGCTTGGGCCGAGGCGTATGCTATGGCGTATGCTATGGCGTATGGTATGGCGTATCCTAGTCCTAATCATAGCCCAAATCACCAGGTCTTCACCCAACCAATGGGCATGGTGTAACCTTTGTCAAACTGGGTTTGCCATACTCACGAAAGTATAGTTGTGGTGTATCCGGTGTATCCTAACCTTTGTTATTAGGGTTGCCACAATTCCTTCACGGAATTCATTGGGTGGAGCCGCTAAGGATGTGTCGTGAAATGCAGACCTTGAGCTTCAAAGCCGAAGCTCGCCCGCGCAGCAGCAGGACCTCACAAGGACTTCACCATAGATGGTTATTGGGAACCATCCGAGGTTGTCAATAAATATAATTTACCCAGATTGCGATAGATTTGGCATGTCTTCTTTGATCCTGATTTTGAACCTACGCTAATTGAGAAGTATATTGATAATGTCAACCCCGGATTAATAACCCCCCCAAAAGGTCAACAAGGTCAACAAGGTCCAGTCAGGGATTAACGCCATCAATCAGATTAAGTAGTTCTCAGATGTTTTCAGCCTCAGAGGGTTGGCTGTCATGGCTAAGGATAACCTGCTTGTGCTGCCACCTGAGCATGCAAACAACAATCAGGCGTTGGGCAGAGATGAAAGCGGGCCCGGGAGGGAGCATTCCCGATTGGTGAGTTGGTTGCAGGAATTTGGAGGTTGTGACAGCAACCTGATGAAATACAGATGACTTCAGTCACCTCTGTGTTGTATACCGATAAACCGAAGGAGCCAACCAGAGTTCAATTCAATGAATACAAGGCCAAGTCTGGTTTGCTGTTGCAAGATTTGCTTCTCATAGTAGAATACTGCACTGTGTGAGATTTCAATGTGCGCACTCGCAACATTTTTAAAAATATTTTTTTCATTGTAGGCAAAACCATGCGTGTGAGTGCAAACTGTCATGTTTTAGTATCACGCTACTCACCAAATGCCATCCGGTTGTCCAATCTGGCATTGAAAAAAAAACCAATTCACATCCATTCATAGAGGATCACTCCCATATCTAAGCCTATTCAAATAATGGTAATTTCCGATTGTCATCCTTGAAATTCCTTCAAAGTTCCCAGATGTTCCCCCTACCCCCCAGGATGATACCAGCAATCTGTAGGAGAAAAACATGGAACAGAACATATGACAGGTATATCTGTACCGGTTTTCAATTGGGACAATCAACCGGATAGAATCCCCATACATGGGAAAATCAATGAGAAAAATCGATGAGATTCGATGAGAATCGCCAGGAATTTTTGATGGAAGAACCAACTGCATCCAACCACAGGCTGCCAACTTGCCTGGCCGTGGGCCCAGCTCCTATCGCGGTGGCGCCTAGGCGCCGATGGAATCTGATGGGATTTTCCGAAATGGTGTCATCAAACATGGCTGGGAAATCCGTTATAAATGGAGGTTAACAGTTGGGACACTCATCAATAGGGGAATTGTCCAGCAAGCCACGTTTGATTGCCAGAGGGTAGTGGTAGGTTGGATGGACTGACAACTGGGATATTTTTATGAGCCAGAATTGGCTGAAACGAGCAGCCAATTTGGGGTGATTGGTAGAAGCCACATACACTTCCAAAATGGAAGCCCAATCAACGGCAACTTGCTAAGCCAAAGCTGATGGCCGTGATTCTTGCCGAAGTAATGCCAACCTCCATCCTTCACAAACACAGCACGGCAACAGCAACCCCGTTTGCCATCGTTTGCCTCAAGTCTGCGACAGGACGCTATTGAGAAAAAAAGTGTGAGGCCTGACGAATTGTGGCACATTTTTTGTGCCTTTGTTTGCAACTGGATGGTGTGTGGATGTAGTGCGACACACGTACCTTGTTCTGTGATCTGCAAACAGAGGCACTTTCCACTCTACCCATCACAGACATGGGCGGTGAGCCAACAAAATGGACACCAAAAAAGGAGGCACGGCTCTGTTGAAACAGGTGTCAGTGTCTTTGTCAATAGCGGCCTGGCCGAAACATCAAGCACGTGGCTCAAAGGGGAGGCTATTCTGCTGATGCAGTTAAATGAGCTTGGAACATGTTAGGACCAACGGACAGTCAATTAGAGAACTTGCACTTCCACCACTGGCAAAAACAAAATATAATCTTCCACGGATTTCAGTTTTGAATATCCCTCGAAACGGAGCCATCCGCTTTTTTGAGCTGCTGCTACTCTGCACCGGTCGCCCAGAGTTTCACAGACAAAATGGATGGCAGCTGATGCGGCCTCCACAGGTAGAGCACCACCCTTCCAAGGACCTCTGCAGCCACCTCTTGGTACATGTCTCATGTATGATGTATGAAGGTGGTGTGTATGAGGTAAACTTTACCCAACAGGATCAAGCCCGTGCAGCCAAGAAGTTCACAAGAAGAGTCGGCCAGAAAGCCGTGAGAGAGGCAACTTTCTGCATCACCAAGTCAGCGCCTTGTTGCGAGATGGTTGGTGAAATTGTATAATTGTGGTAACCCCCCAATTGAACAACTAATGAACAACCAAGAGGCATGCGGCACCAAACTGACCACCAAACTGAGCCCTTCCTCCCTTTCTCTCCAAGGACCGGTTGATACACCAATCAATTTTTTTGGGTTGCCGTTGGTGCGTTGGTGATCAAACTATTTGGCCATTTCATATCTCAAGCCGTGCAGAGCATTGCCGCCCGGTGGGGAGCAGGCAGCGGGGGGGGGCTGACACAGAATCGCGTCATGTCGCTTCACGTTTCTTTCAGATTTCATGGAACTTGGCACGTGAGAAATACATAGAAACATTGAATACCGACATGTCATGTTGAGTACGAAAACCAATGAATCCCACATGTATTAGCATGTATTAGTTCCTGTTGGAAATCTTCAGGGCTCCCAGCCTGCTAGGAATGCCGCCCCGAGTGGTGGAAGCTCAGGCCGGGAATTCAACTTAACATTCAGGGTGATTTCAAATAGCCAAAATCAAAACCTGAGGGTAGATCCCAACATGCTGGGGACATGGTCCGGATGGGTTTGGATCGGTTTGGCGGGGGTTTTCCGATATTTTCGATCTTCCATAGTGATGGACGGACTGGATTGAATCCTGTCAAAGAGTTAATGTTCCGCCCCCTTTGCAATGTCGAAAATCTGGGGCCAAAGCCAACAACCAGTCTTATCTTAAATGAGGAGGTTTTTGATAAACTAATCTATCTTCCTGAAGAACTCATTTTTGCTGCGCTTATACTTGATGATCCTAGTTTTCATCTTTCTTTTCCACGATAAGTGCAGCTTGGGTTTCAAGATAAAGGCCTGCACCATTGGGATATGTCGGGAAAGATTTAACAGCACATCAGCATTGGGTGAACAGCTGGTGGCTGGGTATCGTGGTAAGGAGCTAGCTATGCCAGCTATGCCAAGGCTGTAGTTGGATGAGTTGGATCTTCTGGTCGGTCAAGGTCAATGGTCACAGACGCATCCATGCTTCAGTAGTCCTTCCCGCAGGATTGGACTGTAGACGTTCTCAAAGGTTCACGATCATTCGCGTATGTTCACCGTGTTCATGCTGTAGTGTTTTCATTGTCATTTTATCGGCTGCATACTTCTTTTTGTGTGCTACTGGTTCGACTATCTAAGATATCTAAGTGTATCCCTTGTTTTCTTCACTAGAATGGCCATGGTTGCCGCCTAAAACCACCGTTTACTTGCTGGCCATGTCCACACATCCCACGATGTTCGCCATGTTACGCCATGGCCATGTGGAGCACATGCAGCTTGCTGCTGGTCGCTGCAGAGCCGCGTTTGGAGGCCTTGGACCTCCATGTCAGGAATGTGCTTGTAAGAAGTGCTGTTTGTATGTGCGAATATGTTACGGGTATCCAGTTAATTATCCCATGTTATCCCATATGTGTATATTATACAATAGTATATACCCTCTGGTTATTTAACATAGCCATCGAAAATCCCCTAGAAATGGAAGTTTTAAGGGGAAAATCATCCCAAATTAGCAATTTCCATGGCTATGTTAAATAACCAGAGGGTAATTTATACTAACCAAATATATAATGACCATATCTATACAGTATTTCTTTACATAGGATGACATGTGTAGACATGCTGTAGAACATACATGGAGGTTCCGGAATTTTCATGCTTTTTGAGGTCATGACTGCAGTGTGGCTCCGTCACCAAGGGATTTTTTTTCGACACTTCTCATATAGGGGTTTCTTAAAATGGGGGATACCCCCAAATGGTCATTTCAAATGGGGAAAACGATGATTAACTATCAAACCGGTATAAAGATGTATAAAAGCAACTTTTCACATGATAAGCAATCACGTACTCGCCTTCCTTCATATGAAATCACAATCATATGAATCATATGTTTCGCCCACTGCACGGACAAGCACATACAGAAGACATGAAGGTATGTGGCTGGAAAAATCTTCAAATAAACTTACACCACAGAATGTAGGCTTGTCTGTTGACACATGCACGCCAATGGAGCAACAAATCAATCAATCAATCAGTCAATCAATCAGTCAATCACTCAATCAATCAGTCAATCACTCAATCAATCACTCACTCAGTCAATCAATCAATCACTCAATCAATCTAGATACTCATCAGATGACTCATCTAGTCACCTAATCTATCTGAATCTATTTGTCGATCTACCCACCTATCTAGTCATTTCTGCCACGTGAGGCGCGCCGCGCGGCCGTGGAGGCCTTCCTGCAGCGCCCCAAGGCGCGACGGCGCTGCGATTTGGTGCGCCTGGATGCGAGGAAGATCACTGGAGAGGCTGTGGTGAGATCTGGATGTGGATGTCTATATTTGGTATATAATATAATGTAAGTGTGTACATACATATATACACATAATATTGTATATATATATATATTATACATGTATATATTTATGTACAATATACATACATAGCCATTCAATTATGTTTTTTAGCGGATGCTTTCTATCCATGGATGAGGCTGCCATTTTGTTGAAACTGAGCTTGTTGCGAATCTGGAAGCATCCAACCTTTTCTGCATGTTCACTCTCGCCATAGTTTGTCCATGATGGGCTCAGATCCCACGGGTTTCCTAGCTGAATGATCCCTATTCGAATGTCAGAAGCTGTTAAGGCTGCTAAGCCGTTCGAAACCAGCATAAACCAACATAAAGCATCATATGTCACACACCAACATGTATCACATATCCAGCATTAACCACCATAGAATAAACCAAAATAAAAGCCATCACAAACCAACAGTTACATGATCTAACTCTGGCAAATGTCCACCACCCCTTGGTGGCGCTCCTTTCCACGCCAGACCTCCAAGACCCTGCGCGGCCGACCAGCGGTGCTACGGCATCTCTGGACGCCGTCCCGGAGCTCCTGGAGCCGGGCGGCTGGGCGACCGGGACCGGGTGGGGGAACCAGCCATTCTATGGGGATTGAACCATCATATATAGCTTTTAAAGCATCAAAATATGGGAATATGAATGGATAAAACTGAAAAATGATGGTTGATTCTATGGGGCGATGGGAATTGTGGCAATCGGTCAAAATTAAAGATCTGGGGGACCACAGATTGGAATGTCAGCCAGATTAAGCCATTCTAGGGGATTTAACGACCATTTAAAGGGCTTTTAAGCATCAAGATATGGGGGTCTACTGTAAGTGGATATAACTGATGATGAATGATGGTTGGTTCATGATTAATGGATTAATGTGGGCAAGCCTGGCCATAAACACCTACCATTTGATGGTTTATTGGGGAAAGATGAATGGTGTATACATACTCAATTCGACTGGGGATATGTGCCCTGGTCAAGTTGGCTGGATTGGAAAAAAAACAGGACTGAGGGATGGTCATCCATCCATATTATATCATATATTTATAGAGATCCATCGAGATTTAATGAGATATGAGGAGATATTGTGAGATTCCATGATTTGATATAATATAGAAATATAGAAATGTAACGGATGGGATGATAGAGTCAACAATATGATTACGGGATTGTCCAACAATGGATGGTCAAAAAGCAATGGATCATAAACCTCCAATGTTTCGCAATTTTGAGGGAAGGTAATGATGATAGACCATGGGATTTTGTGGCATCTTGGGAACTGGGATGCTGGTTGTGTTGCGCCTTCCCAACATGTTAAACTTCTATGACTAAGGGACAATAACTGACGCAACCACTGTTTTTCACTGGTTGAAACTACCAGTGAAGGCCGTTTATGCCAATTTGGATGAGCGGATGGGTGCATAATGTTTGTCTTTCACTGAGCCACTGTAGGGACATAGCATCAGCTGGGCCTCAGGGTAGAAGTGGATCAACTCCGTTTTCAGCAACAAACAAATTTCTGGTTCGCCCCAAGGACAACTTTATCAAGAAGTTTGGCTCGTACCGAGTTGCTTGACGACGTTGACAGCGTGCACCTCCATGAAACTGATGAAATATCTCCTCAAATTTCTTCAATACTGGTGATGGTTTCTGTTGTTTTGGATTGTTTTAAAGACTTTTGGCCAGACCTTGGGCGATTGATGGGTGATTTTTTGGGCCATGAGTGGAGGAAGATCAGTTCCCCTTCCCATCGCTACAGCCTTTTTTCGCCGAAGGTGAAGACCAACAACGGTCATTTCGACTTCCTACGATCCAAAGAGGTGACTGGGACGGGTGATGCTGCACCATTAATTGTTCCCAACTGATGGCATCCAGGAACTTCTTTTCGCGGGGATGTGCGGATCATACGAGGGTGATCCACCACCAAGGTCATGACGGTGGCAGATTATCTCAATGCAGAAGTCTCAGAGACTGGGACTGTTGGGCTTGGAGGGGAACCATGGAAGTTCACTGGTGGCTGCCACCCTGGACCGGAACCAACATGATCAACATGTGCAGAGCTGTCACCAAATGGTTCCACCATGTTCCATCCTGTCCTCTTCACAGCTATCAGCTATTGTCAGAGTGACAGCCCGACATGGCAGGACAAGGTCAGCACACCTCATGCAGTGAAGCAGAACTATGCGGAATGGATTTGGCCATGCTCAAAGGATAAGATCTATGGCCCTTTTGAGATGAATGAATGGTCTTCCAAAAAACAACTTGGTTTATTCTTGTTCTTTCATAGTTTTTCCACGTGTTCCGTTGTTTTTGCATTGTTTTCAGGGAGTCAAGGTCTCACTCCCGGAAGCATTGTTAGCTAGCCTGTTTCTATGATAGAGCGGGCCCATCCAAGGAATGGAACCTCTTTTTTGCTGACATGGCCTACTCTTTGCAAAGTGCCTGCGCCGTTGTTGGTACAGTTTTGCATAGTTTTGCCATCCAAACTCCAACTTGTTGCTACCAGAATCTCTAGCAAGTCTATACCCATCATCATGTGATATCACATTCATGTCACATGCATCAACTTCCAAGATGTCTACATGTTTAAAACATTTTAAAACTATTGTTTGTCATTCTTGAACCATCATGAACCATCCATTTTTCTTTGGTGATTTTATATGGTGATTCAACATAGAATCCTTGGTGATTCAACAGAGGTTCACCATTTTACAGCCATATCCAGCTGCATCCACCTGCAGCCCAGGAGACGTGTGGCAGGCCCTGCGTGAGGCAGGACCTCTGCCTTTGGAGGCGGAAGGCTTTGATGCCCGGCCCATCCTCTCTGTGGGGGTCAAGGTGCCCTCAGGGATGGGATGGGGATGGGGATGGGGGTTGGGGGTTGGGGATCATCGCGGGGGTTGGGGATGGGGACTTGGGGATGGGGGAAGTTGGGTCCAAGATGGTCCAAGAAGAGATTGCTTGAACAAACATATCGATTGAGCATGGTGAAAAACCATTGCATCAGCTCTTTTCTATGGCTGGTGCACTCTTGTGCCAATATTTCCGATGCTGCAATGGTTGCCAAACTGTTGACCCATGGCTATGTCAGGCATCCTCCACCCGAAGTCATCAGCATGCAGAGACCTACCAGCTGCTGCTGAGTGGCCTTAAGGCTGGAAAACATCCGAACTGAACCTTTCGGCTTCTGAAAATGACCCGAAAGTAGTTGACAAATATTGATGAGGAAGTCAGTATCAAAATCACCAGGTACACTAAACTCATAAGTTTGCAAAACTTGATGACGGCCCAAGCACAGCCAACTGGTGGGTACCAGGCAGATGGGGGTCCCTTCTCTAGGCCTGGTGGCTGGCCAAACCCGGCTTCGAGTTGGACAAGTCTCTGGGAGATCCCTGCGAGGCGCTTGCCACGGCAGCAGGCTGGGAGTAGGAAGATGTTGGGAAGCTGGCGGTTGGGATTTGCCCATTGGAAATCTTGGGCATTTTTCTCCCGGATTCTTCGGGAGTTTGGGTGGAGGGGTTGATGTTTCAATGGCGATTGATCAACGGCTCCTGCAGCAAAACCTCAGGGGTTCAAGGCGTGGCCCGCGCCGCGCCCGACAAGGTGAGTCGCCTGCCAGAGCAGCCCATGAGCTTCCAGAGGACGATGCAACTGGAGAGTCATGGAGGAAGTAAGAAAGATACGTTGACACATAAGTAGAATGCATACACACATATATATAATATAGTATGTATACACATATATACATACACACGTATATATATATATATATAAATATGTATATATATGTACGAATGCAATATGATAAGATACACATTTATCTCACGTGTGCATGCACACAGGCAGGCGCGGACATATACATATATATATATATACACACACACATATATATATATATATATACACATAAGATGACTGTCGCAACTTATACTTCAGCTGTGTGTTGAATCCACCATGGTAAGTGGACCTCCCCAGGTGATTTCACCCGTGGCAGGAGCCATGGCTTTGTGTTCAGCAGGTCGGGGAGGTGCCGAACGGGTGGCGATTTCCTGTCACCAGAGGGGTGGTGTTTTTTTTTGTCTTTTGATGTCGTTGTCCTTGAGGCCGTGTACTTTGGCGACCACTTTCCACATGTCTCCTGGCAAGTTTAAAAGGCAGTTCGTTGTATTTTGAGTGCTGGAGGCTCCAAAAAGTAAAGCATTCCACAGCAAACCACCGCCTTGCCAAAACGTAAAGGGACTACATTTTGCAGGGACCTATGGGTTTCCTAAGTTTCAGCAACCCCTACAAAAAACATCACTTTGTTGTCCAAGTCTCTTTGGAACCATTCCCACAATCCACCATGGGTCTGGGGCAATCTAGCTGCCACTTTTCAAGGCAACCTGCAACCTGGAAGCCTTTGTTTTGGGTTTCGGTGCTCAGGCGGGAAAGGACGCCCTGGAAATCCGGATTTTCAAGCCAGGTTTCTTTTCTGGCAGGTACTGTAGTGCAATTTGGAGGCGTCATGCAGTTAAATCAATGAATTAATGGATACTGTATAATACTAACCCCCAAAAAATCAAACACGTTAAAAAAAGTGGTTTACCACCATTTTGGTAGGACTTTACTACCTAATTTCTATCTTTTCTTTTGGGGGTTTGCTATATCCCTGATGGCCCTGGGATCAGCTTGCAGGGCTTGTCTCATGGATGGCCAGCACTGCACCGCGCAGCGCACAGCAACGACTTAGACGCCCTGCAGCGGCTAGTGGAGGATGGGTCGCCGCGGATTGGATGCCGCTTGGTGGGGAGTTGACCATGAAAAATGGACAATTAATGAGACTTTAATGGGATATTATAATGATTCATGGTGATTAACTATCTAGTGTATAATATTTTGGAAACCCAATGTCGTAAACAACTACCGTTTGGGGATGTTCTGTACCACCCATAACACTGGCAGTGACTTGGGGATTGCTTGTGGCATTGGCTTTGCCACATTCGTCAATGAAACATTGGGATTCAACGTCAAACGTTGGGATTTGACCGGATTTGACCATACAAGAGTAGAAATTCAAGCATCCAATGAGGATATTTTAGTTGCAAATATGATGAGCTATTGAGACTTTAAGGTGACTTGGGGATTAGGACAGTTTCTAGGGACATGATTGGAATCAATCCTCAAATATCAGGGTATGCTTCTTTCTGTATCTCCCATATCCACCGATTGATCATGAAAAAATATATATCGAATCCCTATTTGGATTGGAAAAACCAAGTCTTTGCCATGGAATTGGTTGAATCACCTAAATCTTCACCAACATCCAAAAGACTTATCGCATTTTACACCCATAGGACGATTGGTCTTTATCCCCCATGTTTGATCATACCTCATTGAATTGGACATCCCAAAGTAACTCTATATATACCCAACTAAGAGCCTTTATGTAACATCTATATATAACTCCTTTTTCGCTTCGATTTTTCGTTGCATAAACCACCAATTTGCGGAAGATCTACAGGAAACCTCCATATTCCTATGGGAAAAGACGTCTCCTGCAGCTTTCCCCCAAAACCAATCCCCATTGATTCACCATCTCCCAGCCCGTTGCAGGAGGGCGTCAACCTGAACCAACGCCATGACCAGGTGACCCCCTTGCAACGCGCCGTCACCAAGGGTCACCTGGCCGCGGTGCAACGCTTGGTGGCGGCCGGGGCCAAGCTGCGGCTGAAGGATCGAGAAGGACCTGGGAGATGAGCAGACCACCCTGGGATGATCATGGAGATTGAATGGTGATTTTACGGACTATTTTATGGGGATTTTATTGGATTCAATGGCGCTTAACGGGATAATCAAACATAGCAGGTGAAAAATCCTTGCACTAAATGGAGGTTTTTAACTGGGAAAATCAATTATAAATGGGAGATTTTCCAGCAAGCCACGCTAAGTTTGGTAAAGATTTAATTCCAATTAACTTCACCATCATTTCACCATTAATTATGGGTTTTCATGGGGATTTCGTGGGATCTTAATGGGATATAGATCCAGTTGATTGAATGGCTTAGGTGAACCAATGGATTGGTTTGAGGGAAAGCCTAGAGTGACCATGCATTTTACCCCAAAAATGAAGGGTTCTTGTAAAGGGTTCCTCAAATTCTGGGATGAGTGGGACTTAAAGGGGATTCAGCCCTCAAATTTAAGGTTTTTCGCCATGAAAAAAATAATATGTTTGATACATCATGGTTGATTGATGATTGGAAGGAATTTTGCAATCCAACATGTAGGGGATCGATGATGAATGGTATTAGTAACTAGCATCATCCATCATGGGCATCTTAGGTTTTTGACACGGCTCAGGTAGAGAGAGGGGGTTCATCTCTACGGGAGCTGTGGGAAGATTTATGGTGTTACTAGATGCTTAAACCTCATTGGAAACGGCATATGCCATGATGGGAGTCTTGCCTGAAATGAGTCTCGTATGTAGTTGGTTGGGGGGAAGTTGCTTGTGTAGTGGTGGTAGTCAGGAGCTGTGAGCGGTCAACTACTCAAAATCCATGGGCTTGATAGCGGATGGGGGAAGGAAAACCGGTGCATTTATCTTCCAACCCCTGTGTTCAATGGCTATTTGCAAGGGAACATCAATAGGAAACCGACAGAAACTGTTAAGAGTCCCCTATCTATTGAGATTTTCAGATACATCTAACACACACCATCGCATACTATCTATAGTTTCTTGTAGACTTCAAGCCAATCCATTGATTTGTGGAGGGGTAACCCATGTTGGAATTATGAAGGGTTGCCGGGCCAGGAAAAAGTCCTGGAACGATGGCGGCGGAGCGTGGGGACCTTCCCATGTTGCGATTTCTGGCGGAAGCACAGCCTTTGAAGGACCAGGACGCGTCGCGGGGCCGCCGTGGCCTGGGGGGTGTCCTAAGTCATGGGCGCATCCCCAATAGCTCGATGGTTTTTTCGATGGAAAATCCTATGTCATTATGTAAAGAAGTGGATGAGTCGGGGCACCTGCATGGATTGGAAATCCCCAAATGGAAATTGGGGATAAGCGAGGCCACCAGACTTGCCCTGAATTTCAACAGATCTTCCAGTACCTCTACCACGGGGTTGACCCGAACGATGGGAGCTCCAAGCCTGTACTGCAACGTTGCTGAAACTTGTTTGAACAGTTGCAGGTCTAGATGCTGCATTCTCTCTTTGTATCTTCGCTTATCATCGTTTACACAGGCACATGAACAAACATTGTCACACTCACACACACACTCATATTATATAATATGTTTGATATATCATTTTATGTATGTATATATATATATATATATATGTGTGCATTATATGGATAGATGTGGTTTATGCATTTAAATAAAGATGTAATCATGGATATATACACACACACTATTCCCATGATGTAGGCACGTTCATACATTGATTGCCGATCTACAGTAAGACCATTTCCAGGAGGCTGGACAGGCCTTAATCTGGGCGGCCCTCTCAGGGCATGTGCCAGTGATGGAGTACCTTGGTGTGTTGGAAAACGACCTGGGGCTTCAGAAACCTGCAGAGTTACCCATGGATCCTCATGGAAACCTAGTATCTGCACAAAACATGCGAAGATGATTTCATTCATAGGAAGTGAATGGAAGTGAGACTTTTTTGTGTTCCATGTTGAACTTGAGAAATGAGAAAATTCTTCAGCGATCCACATCCGCGCAGTCCGCGCAAGAGGTTTTTTTCCCCCGTTCTTGGAAGCTGCACATGCTGATTCGGATCTCAATTGAACACGCGCGCGCACGCGCGCACGCGATTTCTTGTCAAAGATGGTGTCATTTGTCCCACATAGTTCCTTTGGTTTCGAACAGGATTCAAATGTTTTTCTCACTTTTTGCAGAGCAATGTGTACCGTATACCGTATACTGGAGATTTGTGGATTGTCTTGAGGCACGCATAGTACTTGGATTGCCTTGAGGGACACATAGCACTTGGATTTTCTCCCACGCATCAATAGCACAATTGTTTTGGTTCTACAAATCTAAATGGGCAAATTGCAAGACAAACGAAGCATCCCAACTGATGAATATGGTCCATGACGGAATGGTTGAAAGGTGAATGGGGCCGGGTTTAGAGTTTACCCTGCAAACTGTAATTTTGAAGGGTACTTGGGTTCCCGCGGTTCCATGTCATTTATTGAACTACTCACGGCACTATGCGATGTTCCTCCTGGGCCAGTCGCGTGTGGCCCACAGGAACCAGAACAGCCAGGTGTCAGGGATGAAACACGGTGAAAGGCAGTTTTCGGCCTGAAATGCCAAAGGTTCTTATCCATTCGCCATAGCCCTCAAGTCGGATGTCAAAGACTATAGCAGTGTCCAATTCTGAGCCAACTCCAACCATTCTGAGGGTGGCCTTCCCGCCGGCTCCTTTCTAAGGTTCCTCTTGTCCCAAAAAGCATCAATTCACGCAACCGATGAACGAGGCTGGCCTGACCTGAGACTAAGCTGGGGCTGGAGAAAACTGACTAGGGAGGGGGCCCTGGCCTGTGGTTGTGTTTAGGAAGACCTCATTGGAGGTTTCCGAAAGTGGTGGTACCCCCAAATCATCAATTTTAATAGGATTTTCCAATATAAAAACCATCCAGCTATTATAGGCGGTATCCCCATGTATGGAAATCCCATTATCAAGCCAGAGCTATTGATCCCACTGGGTGTCCATTTAGGTCCCATGGCCAGGTTTACAACCCATCCACTTCGCAGCCCTGGAAAGCGATGTGAGCACTGTCGCCTTCTTGGTTGAGGCTGGACCCCAGCGAAGGGAACATCCTTTGGAAATCTTGGTTTAGTACTGGATCTATTTATTTTGGGGTCCCTTGTTGAGGGATGCTAGGGGTATATTAAATTGAATGAATTTACTATTATTGTAGACAATATTTGTAGGATGCAATCATGATGGACTATGTGGGTTCGGTATAGACGGCACACGTGCTGCTGTCCTTGGAGGTTTCAGGTCCCTGATTTTAAACGACATGTTTGTCCTCTATAGGGATACATGGTCCACGGAACATGTTTGGTTCTGCTCACCTCAACCAAAACAATATCCACTGATCTTAACCTTTTTTAGCAGCCCGGGAGCCACCTAAGCATCACTCAGTTGAGCTTCAAGGCTCTGGAAATACCCATCATGTAGCCATAGCTAGTCGCCAACAGTATGTCTCAATCTATGCAGATATGCAGTATCGTGTAGCATATCTAAAGCGCCACTTCAATCAGGGGTGCTGCAGCCCAGGTGAATCATAGGCTGTCTCACTTTCCTCACTCGTATTTGGGGTGGTTGGGAGCAACCATGATGATCACAATACACTAAAATCATCTAAAATCCATTCAAATGCCATTAATTCATGATCGTCATTAGTAAGATCCCATTCTATTCCTTTCAGCAAATCCATTTATATAGATGGCTATCTGCATTACTGTAAATTCCACCAAAATCCATCAACATCCACAATTTCCATTCAATTCCCATTTGATTTCCAGCGGATGTCACCCTCAACCTGCCGCCAGCATGGTGCCAACGTTTCGGCCGCCGGCCATGCAGCTGAACGCCCTATCCATTGGGCTGCCGGAGTCGGACATGCAGCGCGGGACTTGGAGGGTCAGACCCTGGTGATTCCATATTCGTTTGGGTATATGATTTTTCTTTCAACGAATTGGCTGCCGGCTTGCAGGATTCTTTGATGCACCGAAAAACATAGAAGACACATATTATATGTCATGGGGAAAACCATGGTTTTCGGTTCAGATTTTCCTTTAAACCCATCCAATGATTGATTCATTTATGCGAGTGGAAGTGAAAATGCTATTATTGGATCCAGGAATGAATGAATTATACCAAATTGGTGTACCATTGGGCACCCATTATTGGGAGGATTTATATCATGTTTGGGGCATTGAAATCGTTTTCCCTTCACCATTTGAAGGTTCCCCAAAATGTGGGCACCACAAATCATCCAAAAAAATTGGACCATGACTGTCATTGACTTAGTATTGAAACCCATGGTGACCTGCGGATCCCCAACTTGTAAGACACCCCCACGTGTTGACCGATCGGCAGCCCATCATCGACTACCTCCTGGCGCAGCGAGCCGACTGCTCAGCTGCCGACGCCCGCGGTGGCCGGGCGCTGCACTTTGCCGCGGCGCAGGATCGACCCGAGGCCGGAAAAAAGATTGGGCAGATGGAAAACAACGGGTAAAAGATGGGTAAAAGATGGTAAAGGATGGAAAACAATGGGAAAATCTATGGGAAAATCTATTTCTATGTGGATTTCAAGGGGTGAAATGAATTGAAATGATGGTAAACCCAATAGTAATAGGGGTCTGACCCCCAAAGAATATATAGGGATACTCTTGGGATCTTTCCCCAAAATATGGGGATCATGAATGGTAATGTGGTAAGCCCAATAATAAACACTACCATTTGGCGATGATATTTACCACCCACTATGGCAACATTGGGGATAAGTTATTATTGGGTTTACCACATTATCCAGATCTAGGCAGTACTCTACCTGGCATTCCGTCTGTCGATTGGGTCATGCACGTTTGATAGTTTCTGCACGGTAATTGAGATTCACCCCCTTAGACGCCCTAGCAAAAAAATGGCGGCTAAGATAATTAAGACTCATTAAGACTGATTAAGACTAATTACGATAGAATGTTTGTGAACATTTCGGCTGCATATTTGTTCTAAAGAATTCGCAGAAACTTCGGTCCAGCCCAGGCAGCCCAAAGATTGGCTGCCTGCCATTTGGCACCTGGTGCCCTCCAGGCGGCTGCTTCCAAGGGAGCCTTGGACCACGGGAGCCACGGCGAACCAGGGATAGCATGGGAATATGGGAATTTGAAGGGAAATCTTATAGGAATAATATGGCCTAAGCTCTAATTCGCCATTTGTTTTGTTTGCTGGCATCCACTTGTCTCGATGTTTGTTGGTTTTGTGGGGCACCTTGTGGTTCGAAATGGTTTCGTTTGTCAACCATGTTGAGCCATGTTGAAGCAGAATGCAGCTTCATGCCCTTTCGATTTTTTGCTGGGCATTTTGACTGGCTGAGCATGTCAACCCTCAAATATGAGAGCTTGGCCGCACGGAATGCAAAAACATCATATCTTCACTCTTCAGACATGATTCATGCCCAAAATTAGTAAAGATGGGCTCCCAATAATCCAAGAAAGTCATGGGTTCCATCCACCGAGGGCACGGAGATGCACCGCATGCACCGCGACTGCCCGAGGCCATAGGCGTTTGGTAGCGCTGCTGCTGGAGGCCGGTGCACAGCCAGATGCGCAGGTGGAGGACCGGATCAACGGTCAGATGTCTAGGCAGGGAACTGGATTCCGTATCCAGACATAGGTGACCTGAAGGTTGAAACAACCCCCCCGACCGTTGGCAGCTGTTTCAATCTCATGTCTAAGCAATATCACAGATTTTCATGGGTGAATTTGCTGGGCGTGACCCATGTGAGCTGCAACTACACGCAACTTCAGCTATACTGCAATATGCATCTGGAGGCAGCCTCAAGATCCAAGATCTCATAAGATTTCCTAATCTGAAACCCAATTGGATGTCCATTTTGGAAGGCTTTCCCCTCCCAAACCTGGAAGCAGTTCATCAGGAGATGCTTCGGCACACCGAGCTCTGATGTGAAAAAAGCGGGGCGTTGACGCAGGGACCGTGCAGGAAGACGGCGGAGCTAGGGAGAAAAGTGGCAAAAGCCAAGGAGCATCAAAGAACTCAAAAGTACAAAGAACTTTTGTATAATTAGGATAAGTAGGTCTTTAACCCAGCCACTGCGAGGTGTTTAACACGCTTAGCTCTTGAAAACATGTCAAAGAAGTCTCGTTCCCCACCTCCCATCAGATGTGTTCGCAACGACCAGGCCCCAAAGGAGCAAGATGGGAAGGAACGAGCGACGCCGGATTTCCCGGGCAAGAGTCTGCCTGGGTTGGTCTGACAAGTTCACGAAAACCATCCAAAATCCTATATCAACAAAAACGGCAAGTTTGCGCACACCCGATTCTCAGGCAAACCGGCAAACCCGCTCATCTGATGATTTGTTAAACTATGGTATCTCTCCAAATCCAACGGACTATCATCATTTACCATGAAATTTGAGAAACAAGTTTGGGGCATACGCTACACCATGATTGTGCTGTCATCCTATGTGTGGACACTCCCATTTGATCCCGAAAGCGTCTAAAAACCATAAGGAAATGGATAAGTGTGATGCTTCTGCTCCCAAGGTCCATTCGGACCCTGTTATATAATTAGTTGGATAGCATCTTTGTGCTTCTGTTTGCAGGTGCCATAGATCGTTTTCCTGGTTTCCCATTTGGGTTGATGATCACTCATGTATATATTATATATAAGTATATCTTTGCATCTGTTCCCATAAGCAGCAGAAATCACCATAGGCCCATTGCTTCTCAGAACGGTGCATTCCGTTTCGCGTTTCACGTGGTGGGTCAGTGGGTCCATGCATCCCGGAGATGGCTGAGGAAGGAAGTGATTGACGCACAAGCTCTTCAAGAGACGGCGGTCGGGCACTCATGAGCTGCAGATATTCTCAAGAAATGAACCTGTAAAGCATTGTTCATGACATCCATATGACATCATGAGTCACCCCAACTTGCAGAACCCTAAAGTTCATGAGTTGATTTGTGTAAAGGAATGCTCAGGGAATTCCAATAATTTTTGGGGAACCATGGCTTCACCATCCACACAGTACAGGCGCGAACCGTCCGTGGAGCACAACAGCTCTTTGGAAACCTCACTGGCTGGGTGCGAGAGGTGCTGAACTGCTGGAGTCCATGGAGTTTCCCCGTGACTGAATTGTGGTGGATGAACGTATATGTGTAAATACCTGGCGTGTATCCGGATATATTCGCAGTAGGAAGTGATTTTGGTGAAACTGTAGGATTTTCATACATTTGTAGTGCATTTGTTTGACAAGTGTTGAACTTGGTCAGTGCCATTTCCCTTATTTCCACCTCCAGGCCTCCGAAAAAGCTCAGTCTGCGGTCGCCGACTCGCTGGCCGGCCTGGGAGAAGATGGAGTAGGCATGGCCATGGCTATCCATGATGCCCATGATTCAATGGTCTTCCAGGTGAATGCCGTTTAATGTTTAATATTGTTTAATCATGTCTAATGTGAGGTTGAGCTGTTGGGACATAGGAAATCTTTCAGTTTTTTTTTGGTGAAAACGGTGAAAGCCACAGGACCCTTGGCAGCTGTACGACGACGAGCCGAAAAAAATCAGGAGGCCCTTTGTCTGGCTTCGGAGCCTTTTGAACGGGGGTTCACCCCACAAAAATGAAACAACAATATGATATAATTGTGGATGGGTCAATACCTACCATATTTTTTATAGGAGATGAACCTCCATTTTGGGGGTTTCCTAAAATGGGGTCACTTCCAACTCATCCATTTTCATAGGGTTTTCCATTATAAACCATCCAGCTATTGGGGGTACCCCCATTGTAGGTGTCGCGGGGACAGTGGTAGCATAGAACCGCAGGCTCAAACTCCTATTTTCACCTTGGGCTAAGTGGCCTTGAGCCACGCGCAGTCCGCGCAATCTTGATGAGATGTCATGACCAAAGGATGGGTGATCGGATGTCTAATTTCACATCGACACCAAAGTTTTGTTGGTCATGACCGATAAAACCCCTAAATCACAAGGAACCAAGTTTCATGATTTCTTGTGTTCCCCTGGCGCTCCAACAGTTTTCGTTGAAGGGCGCTTCCTTCTTCTAAAATGGACCATTCTCCGGTTCGCAGGACATGCCGAAGGTAATCAGGACGTGTGCACTTCGTAAGACTATCAGCTATCATAGTTCTACCATCTATCCACCGAATCTCGCCTCGTAGCTCTGCAAGCTCTTGCTTGATGATGGCAACATCAATCGATGTTCTCTTGTCCTCGGCTTGACTGGCTGGGTTCATGCATTTCTTCACCATGTCATAGAGGCTTTTCGAGTCAGTGACACAAATAAAAGGAAGTCGTTTGACAGCATCTTGCCATTCTCGTGCAGAAAGTCTCATTCCTTGGGCTTCTAAAAGTAGAACTCGGAACCAATGAACGGCGCTCAAACCGCGCACGAGTGCTTGAGTCTACCAGAAGTTGACGTGGAGGACCAAAGAATTTCAACCACTGACGATATGCCCACCTGGTAGTTCTTGCTGTGTGATCTGGTAGTACTATCAGAAGTTGAAAATGACTATGGTAATCAATGATGTTCATCAGATACTTGGTTTTCTGGGGTTGATGAGTTCGGACGATCACAGTGTCCATTCCTACCACATCGTTCACTCCAATCTCTCTTGGAGGGGCTGCTGCTCTGGAAGTTCGTGGTAATTTGAATCTGTCACAAACGGTGCATTGAAGATTCTTGGCAATCTCGATCACTTGGGCATTTGCTTTGCTATAGTTGAGGGTTCTCAAAAAGCGTTCTTTTGATGGATGTCCCAACCCTTCATGTGCTCGTTTAACCAATGCTTTCAGAGAAAGTGGATGTGTTCCCGGGAAGTCTCTCCCTTTTTCGCCCTCTTCCTCTTCCCCCATTCCGTCCTCTAAAGCATCAATGGGATGTACTCGGGAATCAGGTTGATAAAGTCCTGGTTCCTGTGGTGGTCGATCAGGCTCGTTGTCTTGATGATGAAGGTTTCGACCACCTTCGCATTCTTGAGGGGGTAGGTCTCTGCAATCACATAGTGCCAGTAGTTCCAGCGTCCGTCGATCTTCTCGAAAAAGTTCTTCAGTCGTGACCCAGTGCAAATCATCATGGCCCAGCTTCACGTGGCGAGCAAAGGTCGACAAAATGATTCTGACCAAAGGTAAGGGGAACTTCTGTGCCAAAGTGGACCTATTCAGATTAGTTCCTGGTTCTTTTCCAATCACATGTTGATGTTGATGAGTACCGTCACATTGTCTCTGAAGAACTTCCCATAAACATTTTTGATTTGTCAGAAACCCAGTACGTTTCCGCATGTAATCTCCTT
The DNA here is from genome assembly GCA_003297045.1 of Symbiodinium sp. clade C Y103. NCBI lineage: Eukaryota > Dinophyceae > Suessiales > Symbiodiniaceae > Cladocopium > Cladocopium sp. clade C. The sequence goes on from BGPT01000394.1 coordinate 90,992, forward strand.
GGGGTGACTTCAGACCGTACATGCATTGATCTCCTCTAGCTAGCCAAACCGCTGGATGATTCACCAGTTCCTGCATGCACTTCTCAGACCATGAGGATGCTGACCATGGATGTTCAAAAACAAAGCTGAGTTCCAAATCGAGACAATGTTTCATCACATCAGAACAAAATTTGAGAAGTCTCCGTGCTTTTTGGAGTTCATGTTGATGTCGAAGAAAAGCTTCTTTGCTGGTATATCGAACTCCGGCTCGCAAAAACTGAAGTGGACTGAATTTAGTACATGGTGGTGACAAAATAACCAGTCCTGGTCGTTCAGTTGAAAGATATCGGAACACAGATTTTTGATTTTGTATATCCAGTAAATCCCATCCCGGTTCAATATCAAATGCTGTGCCCGCTCGAAGTCCATATGCATCACACAACGGTCCAAAACGATTGGGATTGCAAATCTCCGCAACTGTTTTCAAGGCCTGTGGTTGTAGATTATATAGCTCAGTCATCCGCTTGAGTTCTGGCTGCTGCTTCTGTAGCGCTTGGCGTATAATGTAACTGACTTCATGGATATGTTGTTCATCAGTGGAAATATCAGGATGACAAAGATACTTCCCCAAATCAGTCCATAACATCTCCTGGCGCTTTAATGAGCCATAGATATGGCGTCGCAGCCCAACGGGACATGGAGACACTCCCGACTCACTAACTATCCCAACACAACGCCTCTCACTCAGCGGCGACTGCTCCTTGGTGGGCGGCTCGGTGCTCCATTCATCCCGAAGACATTGAATGGTGGATCCTGTGGCGTCCATGTTGACGCCTGGGCCGCATCTTGCTGTGCTCTCATCCTCCTCCATTCCAGAAAGTCTTGATATTCGGGAGCCACTGCCGAGAACAGGGTACTCATCGGGACCACGGAGCTGGCAGGCTTCGTCTTTGGTGGCTGAGTTGCTTGTTCCAGGTTCTCTTGATTCACCTTCTCGTGACGCAGCACTAGGCCGCAAATCAAGCATCTCTCCTTTTTCACAAAGTGATTGCTGCCCGCCTTGGTGGTCTCGGGGTGCTTGCACTGACTCTGGGCATAAGTCACTGGATCCGTCTCGGTCGGAACTCCAGGGCGAAGAGGCTGTTGGCCGGCCCACTGGAAAAAGGCGCAGCTGTTCTGATTCTGATTGCCCCGTCGATGATAGCATCTCCAAAAGATGCGGTTGTGATTCTGCTCGGTCATGGAGACTTTCATGCGGGCTGGATAGCCGCAATGGCAGTATGGGGCATTCTGCATCATCTGCTGAATCACGGGCTGCTGTTGAGGAGGCGCATCCTCCATGTCGATCATCTCTGGTACTTGAGGAACATTTTGAGAGGCCCCTCCTCGTTGAGCACGACGAGGTGGAGTCATTGGTGCCATTCGAGATGACACCGTTGATCCCGCCAGACTGCGGGGGCTGTCCTCCTGGTAGTCCATGTTCCGCCCGTCGCCCACTTGGGAAGAGATCTGTGACCATCCACTGGGCGTTGGGCTCCTTGGGGCAGGAAAACCTCGTTGATCGATCTGCCGCTCGTGGAGACGGAAACTCAGGACTTCCACCACAATTCCTCGAGCTCCTTGGTCGTCAGGCGAGATGCCTGATCCTCCATCTGGGTGGCCAACAGACCAGATGGTCCGGGCATGTCCATCTGTTTCAACAGACGGTGTGTGATGGCCTGGTTCATGATGACAATCGTCTTCAAAAGAAACCTTTTCCAGTCCAGGAGGTGGCTGAAGGATGGCTCCTCGGTGCAGCCACGCTTCTGATGATGGCTCGCCATGGGGATCAGTCAACAGTGGATCACTATGATCACGTGGGCGTTGAAGTTCCGTCAACTGCTTGGGCCTTGAAGTCACTGTGCAGTCAGTGGTGTGATGCATCTGAAACAACTCATATTCATTGCCATGTTGAGATTCTCGATCTTGTATGTAAAAATTGGAACATTTCATGAGAAAAATCTTGTAATGGCACTCTCAACGCTCCAGATGGTCCAAGATGAAGTCTCACCGAAAAATCATATCGCTCTGAAATCAATAAAAGTCCTTTTGTCGAGTCCAAATGTAAAACTGCTTGGCAATGGCGAAGAAAAGGAAGTGATAATAAGAAAGGTGCATCCGCTCCCAAATTCTCTTCAAATACTGCTGGCTTCAAGACACTCCCCCGTTTGCCCAATGAAGTTGGAATGTGTGCAACTCGATGTGTGGTCGAAATCTGATGGACACTTTTGAAACTGTGATCCTCATAGTGGAAACGAATGGGAAGTTCTTTGGGTTGAGTTTCAGCCAGTTTATTGAGAGTATTGATGCCGATTGCCATTCTCTGACATCCAGTATCTAAAGTGGCACATTGAGATTCTTTGAGACTATCCATTTGAAAACACTCCCAAAACCCAGTAAGTGGCCGCGGCAACATGTATGCTCGATCAGCGGACGATGCTGCGCTCGACCTCACTTGAGGGAGGAAATCACAAGACTGAGCATGTCGCCAGTCAAAACCTGACGCATCATCCAAAAGATCTCGATTGATCGCCATGTCATACTCAGGGAGAAAGTCCGGAACATAGTTTTCCGGATGGCACAGCTCAGCCAAAAAGATCTCGGCCTCGTTGTAGGATTCCAAGTAGTGGACGTCCTGGCTCTTGCCACTCTTCTGTCCTCCTCCAGCACCAGGACGAGATTTCTGAGGGCACTCTCGACGCCAATGCCCAACTTCGTTGCAATGATTGCAACGGGTTCGCTTCTTGATCTCCTCGATGGACACCTTGTAGTTACCTGGCCGTAGTACTCCATTTCGTCCTGCTCCATATCCTCGAGCTAGATCTCGGTTGTTCTTCGCAAACTTGGACCCTGTGAAGGTTCGTACATTCCTCTTGACTTGCTTGTCCTTCACCATCGTCATCAAAATCTCCTGCGCCTCCGCCTCCGTGAACTCCACAGCTGGAAGATCTTCCGCACCCTCTTCCAACTCTTGGATCGCTGTGAGGAGCATCTCAACCGGCTCGTCATCCTCCGAAGCGTCGTTCTCTTCAGTCACGTGCTGCACGGCATGGACCTCGTCGGGCTCAAGCAAGTAGTTTCCAGACTGCTTCTTCTTCTCACTTCCAAGAGATGTCATGTCCAGATCCGTCTCTTGCACTCGAAGCCATTCCTTGATGTCGGTCACCTTGAGGCCACCCTTCGTGTACTGCAGCATTTGCTTCACCTCGGAGTCCAGGCTCAGCGCATTCACAAGGAGAAATCCAAGAAACTCCGGAGGAAGAGTGACTCCATGATCCCTCACCTTCCGTTCAGCATTGTCCCAACGAGTCAAAAAGGTCCTGGCCTTCTCTCCCTTTTGGCGACGCAGATGGAAAGTGATCCGCGAGCATGCGGCAAGCATGTCTTCTCTCAACTCTTCTCCATAGAATTCGTTGGTATTCATCAATTCAATCAGCTTCTCTCCATTCAGGGGATCAACCAGCCATTCATCTTGGCCGGCAAGGAATTTCAAATCTTCCCATGGCCCCTTTGTCAAGGACTTCAGCAGCAATGGTCCTCGAGCTGCTGGTGGCGTCCTCGTCGTTCGAAGCCAAATCTTTGCCTTCAACTTGTAGTCCTTGAATTCCAAGTTCTCTCCATCCCACTCTGGTGGGGGTCCTGCTGTCGTTCGCTCATGTTCATCACGAGCAAAATTCCATGGATTGGTGCTCCATGGGTTGCGATTCTGCTGGCCTTCACGCCACTGCAGAAACTGAACATAGTCTGGGTCACGTGGTGCTCCTCGTCCAGGTTCACCACGCTGCCATGGATCTCGTCGCAACCATGGATCTCTATCCTCAGAGTTTTGAGACCTAGAGGTACTTCCTGCTCTCGACCCAGCTCTCCCCGCTGAAGCCGCCGCTGCTGGCGCAGCTCTAGGTCCTTCTCCTTCTTCGTCCTCATCCTCTGAGGTAGGCACCCTCGGCAAAGTCGTGGCCATGGCCCTCAGGTAGCTAGTCCCTGGATCAAACCGAGCTCCGCTACCACTGTCGCGGGGACAGTGGTAGCATAGAACCGCAGGCTCAAACTCCTATTTTCACCTTGGGCTAAGTGGCTTGAGCCACGCGCAGTCCGCGCAATCTTGATGAGATGTCATGACCAAAGGATGGGTGATCGGATGTCTAATTTCACAGTAGGAAACTTCCAGGGTAGCCAACGTTGCGAGGCCGGCAACTCATCGGCATCCAAACGAGCCTTGGTGTTTTTCATGGGAAGAGGAAACAGAATGATTTAGCTCACTGATAGCAAGGTTGATAAGGTGGATAGGTTGAATTTATAGGACAAATAGTGTGATTCTAAAGTCTAAAGTGATATGTAAATAATATCAATCATATAAACTGGGTGAGAGAGGTATGGCTCAAGACTCAAAACCATTAAATGGCAGGGGCGCATAGACCTTTCAGCTGTGGCCATATCATCTGTGTTCTTCATGTATTCGATTTTGGCACCGGCAAACTGCCCAACTTTCAGGAAGGGAAGCATCTCGGAATGATGCGGCGCAATACTTCGTCTCTTGGCGTCGAAGAACTTCTTGCACCCAGCTGAGCTGTGCCTGGCTGGATCCAAAAAAACAGTGGACATAGATAAAGCCTTGGTCTTGCTGAAGGTAATGATGTGCTTGCACCTCGCGCACGCCAGTGGTTGGGTTGGTGTTTTCAAGATGGTTTCCCATTCTGCATCCCCCCACTTGGCCAACGGATGCTAAACTTGTATCAGTCTTCTTTTTCCCTCTCAGGTGGCTGGCACCACCGCCCAGATACTCAATCAAACTCATGCTTTGGGTTGTGGAGATGCACCATAGTGATAATCTATGAAAAAAAGTCATCCTTTTTTCATCTTTTCCTTCGGGGAACCCTGAGATTCCAATAACCACTGGGCCCCAAGCGACCGGGCCCCAAACCAATGGTTGAGCTCCTGCAACGGGACTTGGCAGGTGGAGTACAAGGGCCTTGATCCAGCGACCGTGGCCGAGTTGCAAGGGCTGCAAGGGCCGAGCGGTGGCCGCACCTGAGGCGCGGATCAGCTGGAGTCCAAGAATCCAACCTGGGAAATAGATCAAGTCAATAGTTGCATTAATTTAATACACATTAATTTGTAGAGACTTATGACATGCGCAGACTATATTCTTATCATAGTTTTTTTTTTGGGGGTACATCCTCGAAATCATCGGATGGTTCATTGTTTTTAATGCTTTTTCCATTGCCATGTTGGATTCGCAGAAGCTATGAGAGCTGAAACTCTGAAACAGAGGAGGTTGTGGGAATCATGACTAGATGAAAGTTCTGACAGGCAAAGCCATGTAAAAACAGGAGAGGTTTGGGGTTTAACAGCCGTTACCACCCCTTTCCCAAGGAATCATGGAGAGATCAATCTGCATTTGAGAGTGAGCTACCTGGAACCATAGGACTTCCACATGACTTCCACATGTAGCATAATGATTGCAGCCTTTGATCAGCAAGTGGGGCGGCGCGCGACCACAAAAACGGACCAGTGCTGGCCATGACTTCCAAAGAGCAGCGAAAGCAATGGGAAGCAGAGCAGAAACTGCTGGCATCTCTGGCAGTGCTGGAAGATGACCTGGATTGGTCTTGTCACTGGGCCCCACGACACAGGGACACGGCGAAGCTGTGGGGCCCGGTGGTGCCGGGTTGCTGATGAGTGCATGATGGGCTTAGACAGCTGATGATATGGACGACATTATCATGTAGGAATGAACTCTGGGAACGCCATAAGCTGGCCGAAATGTTATAGGATGCGACCACTCCAGACTCCACACTAGCGGCCAGAGCAAGGAATTGATGAGCATACCTCGAATCTGCCAGCAAACTCCTCAGCCAAATAACCAGGAACCCCCACTAGCATTGCCCAAGATGTTGGGTGTTCCAAGTGACCAAAAAAACACAGGAACCCTTATCAACCGACGCCTGGGTTTGGGGACGGCGGCTTTGGACAAGCTGGACATGCGGGGCACTGCTCACCTGGATCTGAGGCGAAACTCCAGAGTTTCCAGGGCTTCAACGCATTTGTGGCGTGGATGTGTCCTTCTTTTCCGATCGAACCTATGCCATTGCCACGGTGGTGATCTTGAGCTTCCCCAAGTGCCTCGTTTGCTCAGATCCCAAAAAGACATAAAAAGAGCAGATCACTGGTACTCGTAGCAGACTGTGGTTTATACCAACGCTAAGAGGCACAGCAACTTTAGAGCACTGTGTACGGAGCAGTCACTACTGGGAACTCAGTAGCCATGCCATATCTCACCAGGCTCGAGGTCCTGTGGGAACGCAGCGCGGCGTTCCGCCTCTCTGTGCCCTATGTGCCCGGTTTCTTAGCGTTCCGGGAGGCGGGGCGGTGAAGTCCACCTGGGGCGGTGGAGGTTGGTGGTTGCTGCCAGGGGGGATGTTGGGTGAAATTCCCGGAACCGCAGATGGTTTGATCATTGTTTTAAGGTTGGTCTGAAACCCTCCAATCCTATCCAAGTTCGACAAACCCGAGCTTGGGTTGGGGCAGTCGTGGCTGTTCAGCTCTGCAATTCTTGTTGGGTGTCCCATGGTCCCCATTGATGTCAAATGGGCCAATAGGAAGATCCCAAAGTTGGGGAGCTGAAGGTGCCTGCCCTTTCGCAGCTGATGAGTTCGGTGCCAAAGAGGCTGAAACCTCAGGTGGTGCTGGTGGATGGGAGCCGCGGATGCAGCCCAGGCCCTTTTGGAAAGAAGATCCTGATGGTTAGGAAGGTGCAAGTCACTCCAAAAGATGCAATTGAAGGAAGAGAATCACCTAGATATATTCATCCAGGTGACACATCTAATTGCATTAATTTGCATTCTAAAGTCATATGATATTTTACATCATACTAAACTATATAGTAATTATACATAACACAAGTGTATTCATCATATACATGGCATGCGCACTACATGCATATAGTCGGACACCTTTTTCAATTCAAGCCATCCCTTGCAGTGGCGCCGGGGCCTAGGAATGGCGCCTTGCATCCACGCGGTTGTGGCGCGGCGACACATCTGGGCATCACAGTGGACTTGCCGGCCATCGGAGTGGCAAAGGATGTCTTGCAGGTGGAGCACCATGTGTTTTCTCAGGATATCTTATCTTATATAACTGATTAGTTGAGTAGTTGCACATTTGGCCATATTTGGCCCTAAATCAACTTCATTGGTCATAATCCACAAGTGTGCAAATTAGACTCCACAATTGGCACAATGGTTATCCCCCATACTGTCTTGGCAAATAATTGGGAACTAAGTGCTGTATTTACTTGATTGGCACATATCCAAATATCTGGATCGTGTGAAGAGTTGGCGTACCAATAGACCTACAAACTTGGTCTTGATCCTTGTGTCACTGGAATCTGTTTGCGTCGCAACGCGCGGGTATGGTATAGTGACGGGCCATTGGTATTCCGAACGCTTGAAGGGAACTGTACCGGATGGATGTTTGGAAGGAGCTGTGCAGCCGTTTTCAGCGGTTTACAGATTGACTACGCGTCTTATGCATGTGTTTATGTGTGCCTAAGCAACTGTTTGGCATGGTTTCAAGGCAAAAAGGCATGCTAGATCCGATCCTACTAGCTATTTTTCATGACCTTTGGGACCCCTGCCGGTGAACATTGAGTTTGCTGGTTGGTAGCTGAAGCTTCAGCCATCATCAAAGGAATATCATATACCATCTCAATCCATATAGATCCATATCATATAATATCATTTTCCCTTCCCCTTTCAAAGGTCTTTAACCTTTTGCCCATCTAGCATCCATCCATATCCCCTACCGATCCCTAAGCGCCAGGTGGGCGATGTGAATTCTTCCAGCGCTGCGCGCATCGCAGCCACCCTGCAGCCCGGCGCCTGGGCCCCGCTGTGTCCGGTGGCCGGGCTGTTCAAACCGAAGGGCGGTGGAAAGCCGCTGGTGGTGAGCCCAGGCGCCGAGGGTTGTTGGGGTTAAATCTACTCTGCCAATTTGATGGGGTGAATTTCATCCAAGTTTGGTTGCAACCGGTTGCGTTGCTAAAAAGACGGCGGTTGGGAGATATACATAAATAAATAAATAAATAAACAAATAAATAAATAAATACATAAATAAATATAGATCCAGTATATATGTAACATATAAAGATTGGAGATATTACACACCCATCTGATCCCATTTGTTTGATGGCAGTGGTTGCCGTTCCCTTACTTGAGCAAAGGCTACCACTGAACCCGGTGGCTTTCACACATGACCCCAGCAACCAGTCGCAAGCCCTGCTGCCTCTGATAGCAGTAAGGCTCATCAAAACATCCATTTTTGAAATCTTGTTATCTATGTCCATTCCTCTGGCTGCAAGCCATCAAGCACATGACCCAAATCTCTAAGAATCCAAAACTGTTGATGAGTTGATGCTACCTCCCAATCAGTTCCACCCCCAAATAGTCCAAAATCAGCCCATATCAGCCCAAGGAATCCGACGAGCAAACACATATGAGTGTGTCCGAAAATGTGGTATACATGCATGTATACCCCCAAGTATGGCCATCTTATATGGCCATTTCACAGTGATCATAATGATTAAACAGTGAATTTAGGGGCACCCTTTTTTCTCAGACAAACACCTATGTTTTTTCCCATGAAAAAAAGCCGAGTTGAGGCCATCGAATCAGCCTCTCCACAGCCATGCGCCTGACTGTGGCCATTTGCAGCAGCGCCTCGCCTGAGCCCATTCGGCAGCCGCGCTGTGGGGTCCTGGGTGGTGCTTCGGGCACCGATCTCAAGGAGCATTTGGGGGGTATCATCTGGGATGGATTTTTCCGAAAGATTACAAAGATGTGTTTAAAATAGATATATTTGGGATAATTAGATTGTTTGGGGGGTATCTATTTTATTTACTATCTTTTTTAAGTAGATATCAACTGGCTTTGCGTTTAACACCTCAGGACGTACTCGTTCCATAGGATCCACTATCAAAAGCCCGAAGCGATAGCTGCGCCCCACCCCAGAGGCTGGGGTGAAAACCCTCTGGCAGTCAAAATCATCACCCAACAAGGAGAGTCACTAGCACTTTAGCTTCATTGCTAGTTTCGATTACTTCAAGGCCACCCTCCGGTAATCAAATAAGTGGCATTGGAAATCCCCTGTGAATGGAGGTTTATAGCTGGGAAAATCATCCATAATCAGAATTGCAGACGGATGTTCCATCGCCATGTTTGATTACCAGAGGGGAAATCCTCATTTGTTGCAGGTCGCAAGTCCCAATTTATTCAGCACCATCTTTCCGCGCCGTAGGCGGATCTACGCAGCCGCCGGGCAGTCAAAGCCTGGCATGCAGGGCATCAGGTGGGAGCAGCCAACAGGAGGTGGTTTTATTCGGTCTGAAAACAGAACCCAAATGGCCATTCATGTTGGTAAAATGTGGTAAGGCAATCGTAAAGTATCCCCACATTTACCACACATTAGTGGTATAAACTTGTATAAACCATCAAAATATGGATGGTGCAATGTTGCTTTACTCAACATCACAGTGAAGATAATCATTTTCCCCGGAGTTGGGCCTAAGATCCTCACAGCTAGGTGGAGTATTTGTCGAATCCCCGGCTGCGACATTTGGAGCGCATGCAAGAGCTCACTGACGGAGCTTCAGCTGTGGAGCAGTACCTTGGTTAGCAAAGGAATTGGAATCCAACCTTTCAAGGAAGATGAGCTCAGTTTTTTAGGAAAATGTTTTGGTTTTGTTTGGTTTATTTCCATTTGACCATGGAGATTGTTACTTGTATGTTATTGTTGCAACCACCAGGATTCTTGAATGCATTTTGACACTTGATGACGGGTTCTCTCAAGAAATGGCTATGGGAATGCCATGCGTCGAAATTCAAGACACCGGGAAGCAGTTTCTTCCATGCCCAATTGGGTTTGTCTCAAAATGATAACAGCCCCAAAATTGCAATTAATTTCTATGGGGAATTGTAGTTTTTCAACATTTTTCAGCCTCCACTGACCCCACTGCTGGGAAGCCATGGCCCATCATGGCCCTCAGGTGCCCGAAGCGGGGCCGTTGGCAAGTGAAGGCAGCTCCGAAGCTGGAAGCGCCCCCAGTGGAGGATTCCTCGGAGGATCAAGAGGAAGGGAGCTGGCCAGGCCACTTTGATTCATCGTTGATGATGATGATGATGATGATGATGATGATGATGATGATGATGATGTAGTCTTCACGAGACTAGCGCCATAGCACAGGACAAGTCCTTTTCTGCGGAAAAACGCTGCTGAATATTTGTGTCATTCTATTTGTCAGAAGAAGCAAACCCCAAACCTTCAGGGAGCTCACCAAATCTCATTCACTTACTTTTTTCTGTGGGGGGTGGGACGATGACACAACTGCGGCCCCAAGCCTTTCGGCCGGACAAGAGTTGTAGTATTGATCCCTTAAGGATCCTTAAGGTATCTAGACGATTCTAGAAGTGCAAATTTCAGATCCAGCATACCCCAGCCAACTTGTGCTGGAAATTGTCGATCTTGGGCCCATTCCCAGGTTTCCTCTTTGGCTGGATCTGTGCTTGCATGAGCCGAGGATCTAAGGCACTGGCAGCTTCATGAAGTTGCTGTGGGAACCAGTTGCCACACGTGACACGAAATGTTTGAAGTCCTGTGCTTGTTGAACTATGGATTTACTCATATGATTCAAGATGATCAAGTATAGACATCGAGTTTGCTCCTGATGTTGGATAATTTTCTGCATGCTTCTTAGTTCCATCATGGTAACAGTGGTTGGCTCTGGCTCTATGCTGCAGAATGAGAGGCTTGACACAGCATCGAGTATTGAGGGCTGCAGGTGCTCTATGGCCCATGTCTTGACTCTCACCATCTATTTGCCTCACAGTGCTCTTCACGGTTTTAGTTACTGTAGGCCTGCCATGTCAGACCGCGGCCCGCCCAATAGGGATGGGGGTGTGTACAGCTGGTCTGCTGGGCTCCAACTTCAACCATAGACTGTCCTTCCAGGACACGTAGCTTCCATGTACAGTCGAGTGATGCTGAAAAGAGATGCGTTGCTCAGACCTGAGAAAGCTTGATGCTCCAATGATTCTCCTTTTGAACGTCTCCGTGTTCCAGCGGTAACCAAGTTTACTAGGGACACATGACTATATGTAAATCACTGTGCTTGGTGGAGCTAGGATCCATTGAATTTCCCCGCCATTAATTCATTGGCCATTGCATTTCATTTCTACTCCAGATGTTCCTTTGGAATGGTCCAATGTCCAATGTGATTGATTCTCATGGTGGAGCCACAACTGACGTTGGATCCTGCGGTTGGGCTCGGAGACCCCATCTGCAAATCTCAACCTGTCGACGATTCAATCGGCGGACGCGATGACGTTCCAATCGAAGCCTGTCTTGACCTTCGGCAACACCGAGATCTTTGTGGTGAACACGTTCTTACAAGTTGGTGACTTGGAGAATTTTGGATATCTTGAGATTGGCCCTTAGGAAGCCCCCAGCTTTCATGGGATCCACCTATATCATCCTATATCTATACCTGTTAGATTTCACGGTGGCGTTGGCTACTGGGATGCCAGAATCTCGATACACGGCGGTGCCCATCTTTCTTGCTACAGGAGCAAGTGGCTAAGCCCTAACAACACGCGGCCTATCGCGGCCTTCTTTTTGTTTGAGAAAAGTCTCCACAGCAATATAGCTTGTTCCTTGTGACAGAGATCTCATATGCCGGAACAGCCATGGCTCAACGAAAGTGAATCAAAATCACCTGTGCTTTACCCATCTTTACCCAGCATATCCATACTCAGATTGTTGAGCCTTGCAGTTTCCATCCCAGCCCAACTCACCATGTCTGGGACCTAGGACGACGGCTGTCCACCGATGTCCACAGCAGCTTTTCGGAGCCTGTGAAGATTTCGAACGCAGAGCAGGAGGAGCCGGGGCAGGCCTCATCTTTCAATATCTTGCAGGCTGCAGGTTCAATCCTTGAGATGACATCCTTTCATAGCCTTTGATGACCTGCAATTATTCATAACCTTTAACTCTACTAAAGATGTATGCATTTTGCCCTTCTCACCTCTCCAGAAACCTTTGGGAGGTGCCGGTGTGCCAGATCGATGACGAGGATGTGGCTGTGCCTGTGGTGCCCTGGCGGACGTATGACTCCTATGAAGAGGCGCGTGATGATGAAGACTTCTTGGAGCCTCTGGAGCCTATGGTGAACAAGGCCGGCTGTTGTTGATGGCTGGTGCGACACAAAACACGTGTTGGATGGCTGTGATGAGTGTGGTTTCAGGTGGGCCATCATAAGGATGTCCAGACTCAGCTTTTGCTATGCTATGCTGTGTTGTTTTGCTTGTAACATGTAATTATTTATAATACCTTTCACCTTGCCAAGTTTTGTTTGCCAGATTTCATGGTTTCCATTTTCATCATTCTCCCTCACAAGTCGGTCCAAAAACCCTTCACGGAATTGGATGAATGGAACATGTGCAGGAACCCCGTTGAGTTTCCTGAAATCATGCCAGGTGGCGTCTTCGAACATCTTATGGCAGGTAGCCACGTATAGCAACCCTCAAAAAGATAGAGTAAAAATGCAGCTACACTACTGAGCACCATCATGGATTATATAAATAGAATTGCATATAATTGTAGTAACTATAAAGATGCCAGAGCACCATATAACGTTATCCTACTACACTAACTCTAAAATCCAATACGTTTTTTTTTGATCGTTTTATGATCGTTTTCAAGGTTACCTGAGAGATAAATTGGATCCCAAGCAGCTCTCCCAGTTTCTGGAGGTGTCTACCTTGGAGTACTTCGAGAGGGTACAAGCCTTCGAACGGGCCGAACGGGGACAGGTGGAGAAGGTGGCGACCTTTGAACCTCTGGGTGAAAGATGGTGGCCACCCCCCAAAAAAGCAGGAAATATATGGACAGTGATAATTTCCAATGATTTTTGAAGGGACGTTTAACTCTTTCCAGAAGTAAAACTTGGCACAGATCCGAACATTTGGATTTTTCAATCGGATGTATACTGTATCATACTGAAGTACGTTTTGGAAGAGAGGTGGCAGGGAAAGATGTGGAGTTTCTGTAGGATGTTTCCGTTTTGAGAAAGAAGTCGGTAGATGCAAGCGCGCTTGGGGTTTGTGTGTATTACCTGCGCATGACTTCACATTTTGGATCCAGAATGACTCTCCTGGCATGCTGAGCATGTTTTTTATATGATATTTTATAATATCCATTGGTATTTGTGAGAGTTGTGAAGACCCCAGATCATATGCCTACATTCATGTGCGCTCACATATTTGGGATCAGGAGCAAGATGCATACCAAATATCACCACAAGATATACAGCAATATATACTGGAGAGAGGGAGAGGCCGTATGTAGACAAGTGACAAGTTCCACCTCCACTTTGAAAAGATTGAAGGCAAGAGTGTCGCCTTCAAACACCAAGGACTGGTATGAGGATGCTCCATTGACACCATGTCCTGTGGCTCCACATGACCCACCAGTGGACAAGGTTTCTACCTTCGATTGGCTTGAGGATTCCCCCCTGCCCCAGAAACTTGTGAACTCTATGGAGCCAGTGTGTCCGCCAGTGGGTGGCTTGTGCGACACCACCATTCCTCAAGAGTCAGAGGCAGGGCGGCTTTAGGGAATAATCATGATTAACAGCCAAACGGCATAAGGAGGTTATATATAACATCCTTTAAACATCTTTAAAAATGGTTCTGGTCACTAGTTGCCCTGGTAATCAAAACCCACCCGGCAATGGATGAAGCTCCCACCGCCGCAGGCGATCTCTACGGCCGGCACTGCCGCAGAGACTGTGCCCTTGGTGGCGACCAGCAAAGGCGAGTTTCCAAGAAAGGATTTGGGGATGATTAGGAGATTTCACGGGGAAAAAAATGGATGGGTCACCATAAATGGTTTGGATTGATTTGGCTTATATTGGGGTTCAATCAGCAATTAATTGGGATATAGCTATGGAAGACTTCACCAACCAGAATCTGTATAAAACCAGAGCAGAATGGGACTACAATGGAATACCGATATCATGGATACAAAGCCAACACTACGGGGTTTTGTAAAATTGGGAGGACCCCAAAACCATTGGTTTCCCCATTCAACATGACCAATTTCAATCCATTTCATATTGCTTGACATACTCAGCCAGATAGCTGTGGGGTCCAGGTTTCTCCCATCACCAGGTGGAAAGGAGCTGATTCGATGGAGAGTGGATGGTCGGAAACTCGAAACCCAGGAGAAACAAATTCTCTCCCCGGAATTTGAATTGTGCCTCGGTGTCATACTGGGATGGAACATTGGTGTGTGGTTCCGGGGCTTTGGGAGGGGCGTATGCTTTCATTTGGACTACATGGATCTACATGGGAGGAATGCGGATGACGCAAGATGACAGACACTCCCGTATATTTGGATGATCTTGAGTCCCCAGAAAGGAACAGAGAGCTTGCAAAATCCATGATCATGCTATATAATGAAGGTATGACACAGGACAAATGGCAGATATCTCACCTCTACTCTTTCACATCACGGACGACGACCAACCCAACTGGGGCGAATCACGATCACGCGAAGCCCCTCCAATTCCAACACATCGTCATTCGGTTTTGATTGGTTTTGTTATGTTCTGTTCCTCACTGTTTCTTGGCAGTTGTTAATTATTTCCGGCTTCGTCCTGTATCACAATCGGGTTCTGCAAACAACTGCAAACCAATATCATAGGTGATGGTGATTAAGCAGGGGAATCATCCCAGTCATGGCTTATGCCTCATGAATCCTCATGATATGTTTAAGCTTTAGGATGGAACGTGCCTTCCGTCATCCTGATTTTTTTAAAAACTATACACTTCCCATACTTTTCGAGGTGTTTTTTTAAACCACCCCCGGGAACACAAACAACTTCCCCTTCGGATCCCCTTGGGATCCCCTTGGATCCGCCAGGAAGCTTCCAGGCCTCGGCACGTCCGCGGCCTTTCGTCTGATGATCTTGGCCAAGGAGACGCGCGGCAAAGGCGGCCGCGGCTTCTTGAAGGCCAAGGGCGCTGGTCGGCACCTCGGACAGAGGATGGGGGTGGTGGGTTGGTGGATGGGATGCCATTTGATGGGGTCCTTGGTGAGATGGGGATGGATCAAAATCTATTCAAAATCTATGAAATCAATTGAAATCACCAGACTCATTTGGGGAATAAACATCCATTAGTCAGCTATTTTAGGGCATACAATCCCCATTCCAATAAGAATGAGGACATTTTTGTTAAAGGCCATACTACTGGAGCACTCAGGTCCCAGCCCCTAATTGGCATGGGGATGTGATATGCAAGGATATACCATGACACCTTTTCAATCCTTTTCATCCATCTGATAATTCTAAACCAAACGTAGAATCTACAGACAAAATACCTTCTGACTCCCCTATAATGTTATAAAATCTTGGCTTGTGAGTTTATACCCGAATGGTTTCCAGCAAGAAAGGAAATTGTTTGATTATTTGCAGCAATGCGTTTTATAACACGGTGGTTCCCTACAAGGAAAGGCCAGCAGAAATGGTACACCATGCATCTTACACGAGCCTGTTTCCCCTTTCGACCTCTATATATACATATCGCTCTACCGTATCAACATAGGTGGTTCATTGACCCATACCGGTTGTCGAGTTCTGGTGTGCCTGGGGAAATTATGTTGTTCAAAGTTCCTTCATATAACTGCCGACAATACAAGATCAAACAAGTGCGCTTTGATATGGAAAAAATTGGCAGTGAAGGGTGGGTTGACTTGATTCTAACTTGTGCGTTTCAGGGCTGGCACATTCCGAGGTTTCCCCGCAGCCAAGGTTGTTTATCAAATGTGCGGACTCATCATTGCCGGAAGGAGTGGCACCCATGGCATTTCGAGTTATGGTGGGTCCTGGCCGGGAAACTTGCCGGCAACACCTGAGACAGTGGAACAAGGGTGAGCACTTGGCAAGCATGTCCTGGGGGATTTAATGCTGTGTTGTTGATGGGTCACTCAAACCATGAGGCTTCACTGACATGGATCGGAGATGATTTTGGCAAGTATGGCTGCAAGATGTTGTAAGATTACTGTGCATACATTACATAGGTTCTTGTTTTATTCAATTAGAGTGTCCAATTCACAAGTTTGACCTGCATTGTTCCCTCCTTTTGGATCAGTGAATGATTGTGCTTACTCCGTGCTTCCGGAAAGATTCTTCCGCATGCCACTCAGGAGCGAGATCTGCCATTACATCAGTTTTCTCAGCACTCTTGCTGCCCCCTCCAGGAAAACAAAGCGAGTTGGGATCTTCTTTCAATGCTCGATGCAACCTCCAAGCGCTTAGAAGTGTCAGTTCAGGTTCTTTGAGATGCCGGAGACAGTAATTCGAAGGTGCCGAGAGCAAAGTGACGGCACCCGTTCCCAAAAAAAAACGATGGACACTGGAATTGTATAGATACTACGGTCCCATCTGAAGTTTGCACCAAAGTTATGTACAGTTCGATCACGGCACCAGGAGCCTGGCTGTACAGTGCAGGAGTTAGATCCGGTTTTCGTGGTCAGATATTTGAGCTGGTGGAGCACCAGAAGTATGTTATCATTTTTTGTTCATGTAATGATTATTGTATATGTTATATTATGTTATAATATATATAGCTACAGTTTTGCCAGCTTTTGCTCACAATCCGCAGGTTTAGAACTGTGCCTCTTGCAGGCGCCATGAACAGAGCATCGAAGCCAGTGAACAAAACGTGGCCGTGAGCCGTCAGCGTGTTTGGAGCCGATGGAGCCAGAGGAATGGACTACAGCAAGTTCATTGATGTTTATGATGGAAAATGGTGGAACAATGAATGCATGATTGTTACTCGGTCCCCGCAGCAAGCTATGACTTGGCTGGCTGGTGATTCTTGCATGTTTGACCTTTCCGTTTCCTTGGGGTGATTCCCGCCGCCAAGTATATAGCCTACATGTTTGAGATTGGTTGGAAAGCTCCTACTCTTCACCCAGTTCCTCCCCTGGACCCGAAGCATGCCCGCCCACTACGACAGGTTCACAGATCTGAGGCTGTGAAAGAGGCAGCCAAAGAAGGTCGCAGACAGGTGGCCTTGCAAAAGTCAGCGATGGCTCCGGTGCGGCATGGGAGATATGATGAGATATGATTTCTAGGGGTCATCAGCACAAGGTCATGTAATGAGCCTATACCTTGCAAATGATGGAAATCAGAAGATGGCATTCCTAAAATCAGAAAACAGCATTCCTTGGATCTCGCCCTTGGTGGCAAAACATCCAGGATCTTCAGCAATACTCGGACCATTGGAGGCCCCAAACATCACTTTGAGCGGGGCAGTACTTGCTGGGAGAGCCTTTCTCCCCTGCTGTGTGAGTTATGTTATGTCCCTGTGAGATGAATACAGCTCCTCAGTGGACTCAACCACCATTTAGTCCATCTATGAGGGATTGGCATCCGCTGGGCTCATTCTGGCTGATCAGCTTCGGTTTTCCGAATTCAGCACGCCATGGACATTGCCAAGAGCCTCAGTGTATCTTGGAGCAGATTCCAGGGCGCTGAAATGGAGGTTCAAACCCCTGGGAAACCAAGCACTTTCCGCAATCAGTCTAGCACTGTACACTAAATCCCCTCTGACTTGTGGAGATAGAAAGGCCCATGCCGATGGTGCGAACAGTCCTTTATCTGAGGTGCTGCGGCCTTCGCAAGTACAACAGGCGCGGGAAATGGGAAACTGTAAGGGGATTGCCATTGGGTTGATGGCTAGTGACCGTCACGTTATGACCCGAATGGCCTGGGTGATGAGAATTTCTGACAGCACGTGTGACAGCCGGCCTCCTGGGGTGCCAAAAGTAGTGGTGCAGAAGATCTATATAAAGTTCTGCACGTCTTGTGCTTCCACAGTCCCAAACTCCAGCCCTGCGATGGGTCCGATCTTGGCTAAGAGTGCCTTTCGCGCTGGTCCTTCGTGACCGATCAGGAGCTTCACCAACATGTTGCACGTCTCAAAGAGCCTGCGCTGTTGACCAAAATTCTGCAGCAACTTCGATCTGATCTGCCTTTGGTGTAGCTTGGCGTTGAGCGGCTGCCTTGATGGCACTGGGGGTGGAAAGATCCACGGATCTGCCGAAGAAAACTGTTGGGATGCTGTGAGGCAGAGCAAGTGGCAAATTGATACAATGTGACAATTCCCGTGATGGAAGAGCGGCATATAGCAACCCTGGCTCTCAAAAAAATCTATAGCGTTGTTGGAAGTTGTAGTATAGATGTAGTTAACACCTTGCCCCAGTTGGCTCCCTCCAACATCAGAGAACATCCTGGTGTGGCATAGCTTCCCACAGCTGCAAGGTTGGCAGTGCTCGTTTCATGGCTGAACTTGGAGGTGAACGGCAGGGATTGGTCCTGTGGGGTGGACTTTGGTGGAGTTTGTCCATTTGCTCATGATTTGTTTGGCCATGTTTATATAAACATAATTTATACACTTGTTGGGGATGCTTTGTCTAGAATGCCGAGCCAAAATTCATGACTTTTGAGTATTTGAGATTATGCATGGAGATCCAACTCAAAGATTCCTTGCACCAACGCCACCTTACAATAACGATCCCGGGTGACCTTCATCCAAAAGTTGATTGAACATCGGAAACTAAGCAGGTCCGGTTTGAGAGGGATTGGCCTTTTTCCATCCCTGCCCTCCCTGACTGAAGATCTTACTCCCAAAACGTTTCGTCATCAAAGTATCATAATGAACCTCCTGAAGAACCTATTTGTGCATGGCTGTGATATCATTTGACTCTTAGATTTAAATTTGGTTTGGTTTCATATTGAAACCAGCAAATTCTACGGGTGCATTGGGGGCCTTGTTTGAGGGGTCATTCTCTCGGGTTGCTTCCCTAAGGAAGAGCTGCAGGCCCTGACAGTGCAGCCCAACCAGTTGCTTGAAGAAAATCAGTTTGCTTGTTTTTCCCAAAGGCAACTCCCAGTTTCTGTTTTGATGTTTGACGTAATGTTCTATGTTACAACGCGTTGTTACACGAGATGATGTCTGTGATTTTGCAATGGGCACCCTAAACCAAGAAGATGGGCATCGCTTGAAATGAGCGTTAGAAGCTGTTTCTGGCCATTGCCGGCCCCACTGCAGGTGCTTGTGATCAGACAATTAATTGTATATAGATTCCAAAAGGGTTTGTTTGGAGCCACTGGGCACACAACACGCCAGCTCCTTCTTGGGCAGATTTCTATATGTAGAACAAGCTGTCTTGGCCAGGTTTCACTACGGTGTGGCAGTCAGTGCATGTGCCAAGTTGGGAAAATGGCAACAAGCTGAACATGTGCTTCAGCAGCGTTCAAACCTGCATTTGACATCATTTGGCCGGAGTTTACTTTTTTGAAATCCACGTCCCAACTCCTGCAGGCCGTTTGAAAGTTCAAACTGGTTGATGGTCAATGTACAGTTCTATTTTACTCCTACTGGTATCGGTTATTTGCGTCATCATTCTTCATCCCTGCTCAAGAAGGTAGTCCCAAATTGACTCATGAGTCTGAGGCTGGGGTGAAACTTGAAACCAATAACCTATCAGGGACCAAGATTTTGGACCCTTGCATTTTGTCAGTTTCCATCAGTTTCCCCTTGAGCTTCAGAGGTGCTGGAGGTGATGGAAAGCGTCTTGGACTTTTGGTGGCCAGTTGCAACTCACGGGGCATGTCATGAGGGTTTCCATGGATACGAACTTCATATGACATGGGCCCTGATATAATCTGACTGGTGGGTTCAGGATGGTTCAGGTAGTCTTACCCTTCCATCGCTACATGTCGCTACTCGAGTTTCATAGGAGGTTTGCCTCCAAGAATGCATGTTGTTGATGGGTTGAAATCACCCATCAGCAACCTGCTGCACCCAAACACCCATTTTCTGAAGCCGCATTTTCGTCTTGCGAGGCACAGCTGTGCCACCTAACACGGTCCACCTGAATGGCTGCCTGGATGCTTGCAGCAAAGCTGATGCTTGGGAGGAAGCGCTGGCACTCTTCGGAAGCTTGCAGGTGCAATCCATGAAGAAATTGGTATAGCGGGTATGGACGAGAATTGAAGACTCAGAGAAGGACCAAAAGTTTGATTAGTGTTTCTATTGTTAATCATCAAGTCAGCCAAGAGTATGGTATCCAATGGCATGCTTCCAATTCACGCGAAGGATGAGTGCTTGATCCAAGCCATGAGGAAAACGCGTGGATTTTTGGTCCATCATGGAGTTTCCAGCCTGTCCTTTTGGATTTTACCATGTTTTCTGACTGGCATTTTTGAGCTGGAGACCCAATTTGATGCACACCCGCACTTATCATACTTCCATGATCTTCCATGAGCATGACTGTCCAGGACCAGGACTGGTGAATACTGCATTCGTTCACATGAAATTTCTCATACCTTTATGGAATCAACATGAATCAACTAATTATATGTTCCCACATGCCCCCAAAAGAGCTGGAGACTCAACTAGTAACTAGCAGATGCACAATAATCAGCCCAAGCCTATGTGAGTCTCAAACTCACAGCTTCCCCGTATCCCTACACTCGACCTTGTTTTTTTCGTGGCTGGGGATGGCCTCGTTGCCTCGCAGCTGTTAGGTGGATCCAGATTTGACCAGCTGGAACTCCTGCATCGCTGCATGTGATTGGAAAATTGGTACCCAACTGCTGGCAGATATGCAGGACAGGCAGGACAGGCCCCTCGCAAGGTTTGAAGAGGCTCTTGGAGGTTGAAGGAAGTAGCAGGATAAAATGCGTACCCAGTGTGATGCAGGCATATATATATATAGATAATATAGATCAATATAGTAGATTTCAGCTGACTACTTGATGGATAAGTTCAATCTGGCTAGTGGCTTCAGATATATTTCCCAACTTACCTGTAGGAGCAGCAGGTCCAGGCGAACGTCATCACCTACAATAGCCTCATGCGGGCCTCGGCCAAGGTGAATTCCGGGACAGCTGTTGAGATCTGAAGTGAAGGAGTTGTCAAGGGATCGAACTTGTTATTGATATGGATATGAAATGGATGTGTTTTGGCGTGCGTACAAACATGATCAAACAACATGGGTACACTTTGATCTATGCCAATTTACATGGAACATCATTGGACATATTAGCATATCACACGCAGAAACCCACCTACAAGCACATAGCATAGACATGCACCGAAGAATCAGATACAAACACAGCTTGACGGCACAGAGAACAAAAGATGCAAGAACCATGATTTTCATTGACCTTTGGCAGGCAAAAGATGTCACCTACACTACACCTCTTGGATATACAATGATACACAGATCCCAAGTTCTTCCCTTTGCCACATATCAAGTCCGGGCTTGACGCTGCCAGCTTTCCAACATAAATAAGCCGCCTTTCAAATTATGGAGATGTCAAACCTGAGAAACATGTCGTAGATGATAGAGAGATGGCTAGGGGTGCCCCAATATCAATGACAATCTGCTTTTTTAATCCTTTTCCATGTCTCTTGGTGAATTTCCGGGCACCTGCAGTTTCATCAAACATTTCAGAGTCCTTGTCTCCCAGACTTCCGAGAAAGTCTGAGCTTGATGCAGGCTGCGCAATGGCAAGTAGCTCTCGCATGCCTTTCAGCTGTCGTTTCTCAGGAGTTTGCTTGTGCGGTTGGAATGCAGCGTTTTCCCTTCACATTCTCCACTCCACACATTTGAAACGCAGCCAAGATCATGCATGATGGTCAACGATACATGGACTTTACGATGTCCAGGTTCAGTCTATGAAATTGAAGGTCGTTGAACCCTAAATTTATCATATTTCATCATATATTTCAATATTTCATCTAAATTGAAATCCTATGACATTTTCATCATATCTTTCATCCAATTTCCCGGCATGGAAGCTTTCCGGGAGGATCTGCAGCCAGATATCATCAGCTTCAACACCTGTATCAATGCCTGCGAGACGCTTGGCCGATGATTGAAGTCTTGGGCTCAAAAATGGATTGGAAAGAGATGAAGATTCGTACACGAAACCTGCAAACTCTGGTTGCCAAAATTTGGCTTGGACTCGTGTTTTTTCCGATATTTCAAGTTTGATGTTGGATTTATATGGATTTATGGGGTAAAACTTGGACCTGGTAGTGGATCAGAGTGGAAGTAGCAAAGCCCAGCATAGCCAGGAAGAGTGATGTCTGGGAGACCGCTCTGCATCTCTTCGCACACCAGCAACAGCCGAGTGCTTTGGTTGCAACAACCTCATCTCATGGAAACGAAAGGATATGAGGGTGGTATCAATCGTTCTTTTATCATGGATGGCATCTCAATATATATATATATATATATGTAAATTATATAAATTATATATATATAGTAAGATTTGTTTCCCTATTTGTCCGAATGCTTCTGGCATCTTAATCTTTGTTGCCAGTCTGAATCCAGTTGAGGGTGCAATCTTTTCGAACACTGCAGAAACCAACTCACTGAAGCTGAGGCTTTTCATTGAGTGCAACAACTGCAACATTCAACTCATGCATCGCAGCCTGTGGGAAAGGCACGGTCAATGCTGATGCGAATTGTGCGAGAAGTCTGAGAGTGGTTGGTCCCACACCCTGCTCAGATATGAGCCTATGGGCATATTGGGCATGAATGAATTACCTCATTTACCAGGACCAGATCAGACAAGATGAGATCAGATACACCAGATAAGACCAAGTAAGAATGAATGATATAACTGATAGAGCACACACACACACACATCGTGCACACACACATGCACGCATATATATATATGTATATATGTATGTTATATATATATATATCATTTTCACACACACACACATATATGTAGATATCATACTATTGCAAAGTCAATTACGCTGATTTGTTGCCGGTGCAGCGGTTTTCAGGTGAGCAGTGGCAGCTTGCTCTAAGCCTCCTGGACTCGATGACAGATTCATCGTCACCTGACGAAACCGGGGAAGCCCCAGCTGGACAGCGCAACATGACAATTTCCATGGGGAGAATCTGGGAAAATCTGGGGAAAAACTGGGGAAAATGATGATCAACCATGAATAATGTGGGTAAGAAAATAATAAACCACCCATTCGGGAATGCTTTAGGTGGTATGGTGAAATTGGGGATGGTTTATTGTTGTTTTACCAACATTACAGTAACCATGATATTGTTGGAATATACCCCATTGCTGGACAGTGTCGCGGCCTGGCTTGTGACGTTTTTTCCGTCTCGCTTGTAACGCTTTGAAAGCCAAAGAAGGGATGAAGGTCCAATCCCGTAGCGGTAAGGAATGTTCCTACACCCACCCCACCCCACCCAACCCTTACACCCCGGTTGCAAGTGATCCATTCAAAGCGTCGCAAGTGAGACTTCCAAAGTGTCGCAAGATTGTGCAGTGTGTGCTTTGCGGTGCTGTCTATGGCGGAAAGAGAGACCTCCCACGATATCACACGCTCACTACTTCTCAGATTTTTTTTGTTCCAGCCTTTGAGTTCTGTTGACGCTGTGAAGCCTTCGCTGAGGATCAGAAAAACCATCCTCAGCTACATGGCAGCCATGTCTTGTTGTGAAGGCAGGGCATCACAGGTTGTGGTGAGGCCGAGGGAAACAGTCCGCACTTTTTGGTTCGTCCCATGGTTGCAATCCATTGCTATTCCATTGCTGGGAGTTGCTGAAGATGTTTCAAACAAATCGGCACTTTCAAAGAAAATCAACGGTTCCTCCAGGTTCCACCAAATCTTGGAGAAGTTGGGACACGGGTTGGAAGAATGATGCCAGAAAAGCAGGCAGCCAAACTTAAGGCCAGGTGACCTATACCCAAAAGAGCTTTCTGGATGCAGATAGTCCCAAGTGCTGATCCAAGTCCAAGGATGTCCCATCATGTGCTTGTCCTGCACCAGCAGTGCTAGAAACCCACCTTTTCCATCCTTTTCCCAGGCGCCCAGTGGCCCCTCGCCCTGCACCTCTTTTGGACAATGGATGAGGGTGGCATCAGCCCAGCAACTGGACTAAAAATGGATGGAACCTGCCGGATGTTCATGGCGTTCAGTGGTTTAGTCATGTGGGTAAAACAAAGCCATAAACCATCCCCCAAATCACCATTTTTATAGGTGGGATTTCAACCATTCCCAAATGGCTGGTTTATGGCATTGTTTTACCTACTGAAAATTGATGAAACAATGACTTCTGTAGATGTCGGGCGATTTGTTTGATGCCATCTTCATTCGGCCTGGACAATTCATGGGTGCGAAGTGTTCACACTTCATGCTTGCAACAGTAATTGCCGGTGATGTTTGTCACTGTATGAAATAGAATCATGCAATTCGAATTTTTGTTCTACAGCGGCAAGTGTTGAAATATGGTGTCCCTTTGTATCACTGCTTTTGGATGGGATGCTGAACCAGGGTCTATATAAATATTCCCGTTTCTTAACGCCATGTGCATTGGTGATTTTGCCCCTTCCCAAGTCTTAACCCCTACCAGTCCCGACTTCAATATGTTCAAACATGTTCCAACTGCAAGCTGGACCACTGACTCCATAAGATTCAATCTGCAACCTCCCCCCTCTGTGTTCATAGGATATCTTGGGATCCAGTTCTGGACCTCGGGTGAAGCGTGGTGAAGGGCCCAGCATCTGCCAGGATGTGGCCGCCTTCAATGCGTGCATGAGTGCTACGGGGCAATGGACCGTGGCGCAGCAGTTGTTGAAGAGCCACCTGTCAGCAAGTCGGGCCCAGGGCGATCCATCGGTCTTTCAATATATGGCCGTGGGTCAAGTTGTGGGGCCCCTGGGGAAAAGGATTGGTTGATGATTTTAAGCCTCCAAAACTTTGGGGAGAAGCCAGGACTCAACGGGTCGGTACAGAATGCGAAACGGCTGGGGGTAAATCAAAGCAGGTGCCGATGGTGTTGGAGGCAGAGGGAGAGAGAAAATCAAAGCAGGTTTTCCATTTTCCCATGCTAAGCCTGAAGATGGCGGCTCCACAAGGCATGGACTTGAGAAAGCTTCGTCGCACGGCTGTGACATACGTTGCGCTAATCAACTGCTGCCGGAAGGGCGGTGAGTGGCAACGGGCCTTGGAGGTTTGGCATCAGATGGAGGAGCCGGTGGCTTTTGGGGGGGGGGCGCCGCCTCGCTTGTGCCCCCAGTTTTTTCTCGCTTCTGCCCCCAGTTTCTTCTCGGCCCTTTTGGGGCGTGCCTGAAAATTGGAATATCCAAAAAGGCGATTCAATGCTAAACATTATGATCAGATCCAGTGGATTTGGAGTTCACCACATTTTGGAACAAACCCATAGGATGAGTGTATGGCATCACTGCAGCATGCTTGTCAGCATTGCCCCCCCCAAAAGGCCCAACAGTTGTCAAAGGAACGAAATATGCTGCAGGTGGACAAGGTATCCGTGAAGGTCAAGCCCCAAGGGACTGAAGATCTAGTGCTGTGGATCACAATTCAACTACCCAAATACCTTTTCTCGGACAATGCGCCCTGTAAGGGACACAAACATGCCAATTGAAGACATCTGATTTGCAAATGAGTTTCCATGATTTTCCCTTCCACATATTGCTGCATTGTAGTCTTCTTACTATCAGGAGGAGTATGGTCCAGACCTCTTGGCGACCAGCGCCTGCGTGAGTGCCTGCGGGAAGCAGGGCGCCTGGCAAAGTGCGTTGGACGTTTTTTGGAGGTCGAGCCGCGCTGGGATCCAACACAACCAGATCAGCGGCCAGAACGAAGTCAGCTGGGTGGGTTTCAAGTGTCTCTCAGGCTTTGGCCGATGATTTTGCTGTAGTGGTTCATGTGGCAAAGCTAATTATAAACCATCCCTAACATCATACGACCTGAATGTGTGGTATCAACTATCCCCATCTTTCCCCAATGGCAGATATTAATTATTGGGTTCGCGATTCTATTTTGGTGCAGATGGATGTTTCACACCACTACATTCTGGGCGCAAAATGCCTCGAAGCCATCAAGATGACATCCAAGATGATGATCCCCGACCAAAACCCAGCAAGCTTGCATCAATTGGACAGAATGATTATATTTGATCACTTTTGAGCATATTTTTCATCAACACGTTTCTTATTTGTTCATCCCGAATCTACATATCCTCACATATCACTAATCTACATATCCCCAATCTATCCTAATCGATGGACATGTGATTACGAAAAGCTACCATATCCATCCATATCCATCCATATACCTCATCACCTCATCTATAGACACGTATCCGTATGTTCTCCATGGGAATTTCTAGGGCATTTCTTCCAGCCAAAGGTTTCAACTCCATCATCTCCACCCTCGCGGCGTTCGCTTCGTCCCCTGCCTTGGCGTTGCAGCTCCTCTCGGAGATGTGGCGACGGCAGGCCAAGCTGCGATGTGGCGATGGCAGGTGTGATGGATAAAAAAATGAGGAAGCCCATGAGGATAGCATGAAAGGGTAAGTTTCATAGGCTTTAATATGGAAAACGATGATCAACCAGCAAGTTTTTAGAGGTTCCCTAAAATGAGAGTACCCCCAAATCATCCATGTCATTAGACCATTTTAGTATTGAAACCTGAAACCCCTGGTGATTTGGGGATCCCATAAGAAACTACAATGTATTAATAGAGAACATGATGATCAACCAGCAAGTTGGAAAAAACACCTAGGAACTCCATTTGGTAATTGACGGAGATGAACAGCACATCATCATCTATATTTTATCCTGGGCGGCAATCGGCAACCAACAGACCAGACTTTGAGATATGAACCCGTGACCAACAATACTTAAAGATACCTCTGAAGATATGGGTGTGTCTGAATATGCTGGATACCTACAAGAAATGCAACTTTCACAGGGGAAATGATCATACGACATCTCTTTTGGGGTGCTGTATCCTATTTGCAGGCAAACCCAATGGAGTGAATGCAGTGCATAAAGTGGGCTCAACGTATCTTGCTATACTGCCATACTCTAATAAGAGAAGTGACAACTGGAATGCAAGTGGCCCTTTGGTGAGAGCTTGGTGAAATCTGGCATTCTCTGGAGACAGTTCCAGGTATTCCATGGCTTGGCCTCGAACTTGGTATGGGATGATGTGGGGCAATTTTTTTTGACCTAGAACGGGACGGTTTACCCAACATGACCAGCCAATGTCATTCACAGCATCCAAAGATGCTGATGATATCTGATGATGCTGTCAGGTCACTCCAAATAGCGTGACCTACAGCTCTTGCGCAGCAAGTTGCAGCTGGGAACAGGCCCTGGAACTTTGGGAAGATGCTGCTGAGCGCCTTGACAGGATGATCTTCATGTTAGAATGTCAACCCCAGATGAATGTCGACCCCTAGGCTGTTGATCATTGGAGGGGTTACCAACTCATCAGGGTTTTTGAGTCCAGGCTTGACACAGTACATGTTCTATTTTCAGCTCTTTCCAAACCTTTTTCCAATCCTTTTTCCAAAGCTTGATCTAACGACGGACCAAGGCATCAGCTGGAGAAAGATGCCATGGGCTACAGCAGTTGCATCAGGGCCTTGAGCCAAGGTGGGATGCAGCTACTACTACGCTTCAAGCAATTGAACCTTTGATTTTCCATTCCAGAATTGAAAGATGATGATGATGATGATGATGATGATGATGAAGAAGAAGTTGCTCAGATGATTCAAGCCGTTCCCGACACTTTTGGGCGACATGTCTTGATATGTCCTTGGCCACAATATCCCATCATCGACTCCATCCGCCCATCTCTGCCACTTCTTCACAGCCACGGAGGCCTTCAGGGGTCCAGTTGTGTTCAGCTGCTGGATGAAATGCAGCAAAAGGATCTTCATGTCTCACACGCTGCTTGGCGCAAGTCTAGGGCTGGAACTTGGGGATGGCCCTGCAACAGAGTGGGTTTCCCTGATATCTGATGTTTTTCCAGTTTCCACACTTGCAAATACTTA
Organism: Symbiodinium sp. clade C Y103; assembly: GCA_003297045.1. Taxonomy (NCBI): domain Eukaryota; class Dinophyceae; order Suessiales; family Symbiodiniaceae; genus Cladocopium; species Cladocopium sp. clade C. The sequence continues at coordinate 118,991 of BGPT01000394.1, forward strand.
TCCCCACACCATCCCGCACCTATAATTTCGGCAACAGAAACCCCTGCAATAGACCCAATTCTCGAGTGGTCATATGTTCGAAACGTGGTGAACCCGCAGTTTGGGCCATCAGGGCCCCGTTTTTTCACGCGTGTATACCGATGGATGAGGAATGATGAGGACATCTTCATTTCCAACAACCCAATGGCTGAAGTGTTTTCCACAGGCTGTTTACTCCATTGTTGTCAATCTCACCGGAATTCTTTCCATGTCCTCCAGATGTGGAACGTTCACTTCTTTGCCACTAAGAATCTTTCTGACTGTTGTTTTGCAAAGGTGTAGTTATGCCCAGCATCCAGTTGATATGGAGACCCTTTGAAAGGCCTCGATATTTGACATAGCTGAGGCCACATTCAAAACCGCTGTGGCTGCTTTTCCAAGCAGCCAGGACGTCCCTTGGGCTCTAGGGGCAGCCAGTTAATCCCTTGGATCGTGGAAACCAATTGGAATCTCTCGGCTTAGCAGCTAAGTAGGCTCAGTACTGAGGCTCAGTGCCCTCTTATTTTCTAACGCCCTGGTTGTTACATGTCCATGCTCAGCTGGAAGTAGGACGCCACGGTAACCGAACTACCGAACATTCAAGTGTGATTGAACACTGGAATATCTACTCGTTCGGGCTCTTAGGCAGTGGCCCTCAAAGGTGGCAACTACATCTGAGATCATCAGATATACTGTATAATGTGGGTAAAACAATAATAAACCACCCATTTTGGAATGGTTTATACCACCTATTTATGGTGATTTGGGGGATGGTTCATGGTTTATTATTGTTTTACCCACATTGCTCTACCACTGACAGAAGATGTGGTGGAATTACTTGCAGTCAGAATTGGGATACGCCGGGAGCCTTGGGGCTGGGCCCTGGAGGATTGGGAAGTGGCTTCCTATCTTCTCAGCCAGCTGGGGAGTGCGTCAGGCATCTTCAGTGCCACTCCGCAGCAATGGCAGTGCCGGAATCAAAGACACGGCCCAGGGTTTTACGGAACGGCAGAAGTACAGTAATTGAAACAAATATATTGTTTTTAGGGAAGATGTGCCCACTTGTGAGCCCATTCGCAGATGGATTCAATGTTTTTCCTGATGGTTCACTTGGGCATTGCAAGACGAGGCATCCTTGGGCCAGGTAGTTTCCCTGCGGGAAGGACAGTCCTCGCAGATCCAAGCTGCTAGTGACACTGAGGCTGCAGTGGCAGTGTGCGCAGCCAACTGGGAAAAAGCAACTTGTAGAGAAAGTGGGAGGCTGAACTGGACCAGATGGCGATGGAGAGAGAGAGAGAGAGAGAGAGAGAGTGGAGGGTGTGGAGGGTGTGGAGCGTGGGCGAATTGTCCATCCCAAGCTAAACACTACCTGAGTCCGCCAGTACTTGGGACAGTTGAGCCCCCCATTCGCGAGTGGCAGGTATGCCTCCCCCAACTCCTTGGAGCTTCAGGCAGTGGATCTCTTGACTGGAGAGGGAAGGGAGCAAGTGGACAGCTTTGCCTGCAGCGCCTTGGCTTCGTGATCACTTGAGACTTGTGAACGTTGGGGTCAGAAGTTTGGAGACATATGTCAGAAGTTCTGGTCTTGGATGATGTGGCACTCTGAGTTTGGCATATCACAAGGTTTTGGGGCTCCAAGACCCTGCCTTGATGATCATGAGGGAACATGACCATTTGATTCACTTGATGCACCCATTAGAAGGAAACCTCTCAGGTTGTTGGAGTAATTCCACTGCAGGCTGCTTTGAGTTGGGGAAATAGCAACGGTCGAGAAATAGATCGACTCAGTCGGACGTCGAAAGGAGAGTTCCTCAGCGCAAGTGAGGCGCCATCCTGAGTGCTTGCGAGCGGGCGCGGGCGTGGGCACCTTGGCATGGGCCCAATTTTGTCTCACGTGGGGATGTGTTGGAACATGTTACCCTTTGGTAAACTAACATGGCTATGGGAAAATGGCCATTTATAGTGGATTTTCCGATTTTCCCATTAAAAATGGTGATTTTCCATACTAGTAGTTATGTTAGTTAGTTTGCCAGAGGGTAGAACCTATACTACCATTTGGAGGAACGTCGAGCATCCATTTGCCAGCTATTTTTGGTGTTCACCAGGGTGCCAGGAGTTCGACCCAGCTACTGCCAGATGTCAGACCATGATCCCATCCGGATGGATCGAAGGTGTTTCGTTCCATTTGAGGAATCTACTGGGAACATGTCGTTCTTTGCTATTGCACCTGAATCAGCAAATCCAAGAATTGCAACCCCCAAAAAGATAGAACAGTAATTTACCACTGTTTTCCCTCTTCTGGTAGGACTTTACCAACCTCTATTTTGCTGGGGATGGATCGTAATTGATCCTTTCCACCCAGGCCTCAGCGTTGCAGCTGCTGCACGACATGTCCCATTGGCACCTTCCGGTGCCAGATCTGTGTCGCACCAGCGTGATGAGTGCAGCGGTGAAGAGTCACCACTGGGACTTTTGGCACATTCATCGTTGAACCAACAAAACTCGGACTTTAACCAACAAACCAGCAAAACTGGGAGAGCAACTAACTCGGTGGGGATTCAACCTAGGCAAAAAAGGTCTTTGACCAATTCACTGGGTTTGTCCATTGCTATAGTCACGATGTCAGCAGAGGGAAGGACCCCATGGCAGATGTCTGTGGCCTCAGGAACTGGCGCTGTGTCTCTTTGAGCCAATGCGCAGCAACGTGGTGGCGCAGTGTCTGCTGCTGGACTGCTGTGCTGTGGCGCGCCTCTGGGCGGATGCCCTCAGCATTTTCGAGCATCTGGAGGACTCCAAGGAGCTATGGGGGGTCCATGGTGGGTCGGAGAAGCCAGGAATTTGATGGAATATTGATGGAATATGCAGTTTGATGATGTTTGATTATGAAGGTGGGCCTCGGTATGATCAAAGCGGCTGCTGGTGCATACTTTCAGACATTTCCTTTTTTTTGAGTAGAAATGAATTGCATACTGCACCATTCCGAGATATTCGTTAAGATTTCTTGGAGCGCATTTCTGGTGGGCCCCCCCACGTATCCCCGAGGCTGACGCCAGCTGCTTGGGAGCTGTGCTCAAAGCCTGCGAGGGTGCTGGGCGCTGGCAGGAGGCGCTCTCAGCCCATAGGTGGATCATAACCAGAAGGGGTCCTGGTTATTTGGGATGTTGGGGGCAGACTTGATGTTTGAGACCAACTTTTTTGGGACGTGCCCATTCTGAAGCATTTCTGAAAATTGGCGGCTCCCCCCGGGATAACTCCTGGGAGGGTGGATTGGATTGTGGGATGAAATGTTGACAGGTGTTGCATTTGTGGCCCTTGCTTCAAGAACTGCAATGGCCAGATGCTTATTTTGCAGAGAATCTGTTGGCAAACTTGGATTATAAGCTGCCAGTACACCACCCAAATGAATCCAAATGACATGACACATTGACAATGGTCAAGGTAGAATTTGTTGCAGGTATCAGGGTCATAACCCCAACAGGCTCATGGCCTCATGGCATAGGGGCTAGTTCAAGGGTGTTTCCTTATTAGTTGCTGTTTTCAAAGATGTGCTTTCTGATTGTGGCATAATAACCCAAGTGCAGCTGACTCGCATTCTGATGGATGGCTGGAGCAGGGAATTTCATGGAATTTCCACCATTTTCCCACCATTTTCCCACCATTTTCTCACCATTTTTCCATCTCACCTTGAGATTTTACCAGCAGATGGAGCTCTTCCTATAGCCAAGGCAGGAGCATCATAGCGCCTTCCATCACTTCCAGGTGAGTTCCAATGGCCCCTCCGAGGTGGGGCCCGCGGGACCAGGGGAAAAACAGGACCTCAGCGCCTGACCTCGCCGTGACCGTGAGATGATGGGGGGTGATAGGGAAAAATCATGAGAAAAATCATGGGAAAGCATGCCTTTAGATGATTCATTCCATGGCTAAACAGTTTGCCCAGACACCACCGATGCGATTTCCATGTGTTTCCCATGTCTGCAGACATAGTGAGCTAGCCGGCTCCCTTGGCTCAGGTGACGGGTCATTTGGTCCGTGCCTTGGAACTGCAATGGCTGTTGGGCTATCCTTTGCTACCGCCTGGTGAGGAGCAACTGACCCATGGACTGCACCTTGGCTGCCGTGATAGTGATCACATATGATCACGAAAAGGGGGCAAGTCTTATCCAAACACTAGGGTACACTAGGCATAGACATATGAAGACATATCTTATTCGCCAAACATCCTCCAAACTCTGGAAACATGATGAGACATTTAATGCATTTTAATGCTATTTCTGTCACCATGGCTCTCCCTCTGCAGCTTAGCAGAAATCGGATCATCCCCAACTGCCCTCCAGGTACAAATACCTGGCGGGGATGCAGGCCATGACAGCCCGGGAGTTGCTGCGGCTGGCGCCAGATGCAGAGATGGCGCCCTGGTTAGGTGTTCTTTGAAGAAACAAACATGTGCTTGATATATATATATATATACATATATGGCTTATAATGGCTTATATCTTATATATGGTTGATGTCTGTTGAATCATGTTCGAAATTTTCGGAAAGCCTTCTGAGGATACCCATGGTTCCCTCAGGACCATTTTATGAGACCGCAGGGCCACCCTTTTGAGAAGAAACAAGGTAATTATGGCGGAGTCTTCGCACTCTTCAAGCTTTGCACTTGCCCTAAGCGGAGTTGGTTTGTGGTTTAAATGTTAATCAGTCGTCTCTATTGATGACTTTTCATGACTAGACTCAATTCAATCGTGAAACAATATCAACACATCATCTGAGAAATTCGACCCTTTTCCGCAGTTGAATATCTTTGGGGCCCGAGGTAGCCCAACCATGCCTGACCAGCAGCCCCGCTCGCGCTGCGCCCAAGGTCCTTGATCCCTTCTGTGGCTCTGGTACCGTGCTGATTGACGCTGGGAGTGCAAAGTTGTCTCTAGTTTTTACATGACTATAATGGAAAATACCACGTTGATCCCAAAATCGGGATTCTAGGCGTAACATATACATTCCTGCAGAATACATGTGGAATCATTTAGATTTGTTACAGTAGATGGTCTTTGGAGATGAATCCTTCATGTTCAGGCGATGCTTTAATTGGACACTTCAACACCCCAACAGTGCTTCACCATCCGTCAATCACTTGGTACCTGAGCTGCGCCAAGGAGGCGCAAGTGGCCGGCAAGTCCGCCATTGGTTGTGCCACTGGGTTTTGTTTCAGAAAGGGTTTCGTAGGGTTGCCGTGATTTCTGGCATACATCATTGGATTGGTTAAAGGGAAAATCTACAGGAAACCATGGTTTTACCCATCAAATATAGAGGTTTCCTGTAAATTTTCCCTTTAACCAATCCAGTGAATACACCATCTTGATGGATGCTGGGGGGGGGGCCAATCTTCTCAATCTTGGGCGATCTTTGGTCAATGCCCCATGATTCCACGCTCACTCCACAGATGTCAGCCTTGACAGTCCTTACCTTTTAGACATCTTACTTTGGGGGTGCATCCCAGTCAGTCAGTGGATGTAAGGGGTTAATATGTAATAAGCAAGTAAACAAATAAATGAATGATTAGATAAATAAATAAATGAATAAATAAATGAATAAATAAATGAATAAATAAAACGATATACATATATATATATATATACAGCCATTTTGGCTCAAGTTTGGCTCAAGCTGTGCTGGCTACGAGGCCTACGGGTTTTGCATGTTTGCCCCTAATTTGTAATCGCGTGGTCGATTCCACCATGGACCGTGAGAGACTGTGCTCCGTCATAGGGTATTGCATTAGGCGTTCGAAACAGTGTGGCAGTGAGGCAGCGACTCAATTCCTTTGGAATGCTCTCCATAGTTTGACGTCAGATGCCAAGATGGCTCCTCACAAACCTGTCCTTTGCCTTTTTGATGCTCTGAACTTGAAAGAGGAAGTGGATCCTCACTGGCAGCAACAGCCGTCCCTTGTTTGCCAGCCCGTGGGGCCTTCCTGTGCTACTCGTCTAGAAATGGGAACGCAAACTTTTCAAGCAGTCATCACAGAAGCGGAGTGGAAGGCTTTGACCAAACAGATTGTTGAGAAGACAGTGGAAATGACAGTTTCGGCGACGACTGCCCCAGTTCAGGCGATGATTGATCAGCTTCAGGAGCTTCAGCAGCACAAGCTTGCCGTGGCCCAGAAGACCACCCAGTCTTCGTTTGCCCAGACTGTGACAGATCCCACTGAGCAAACGCAGCGGCCGACTTGTTTCAGTAAACCAAGCAGGTCTGACTTGGCTTCCCCGAGCCCTTGTAACAGCTTTGCCGGGATGGTGGCCCCAAGCACTTCATCAAGCGACAGGGATTTGGCCAAGGAGGAACGCAGAAATGCTCGCAAAGCTTGCCTTCTCGCAAAACTGCATGAGTGACGATCTGACCATGTCATGCTTTTCACCATCTAACATCCGGTGGTGCGCATGTGTAGCTTAATTCTTCCTTTGTTTTTGAACATTGTACAGCGGCAGGCAGTCCACCTGTCGATTGTGTACTAGGTGCTGCTTTCCTCTTCATTGATGTCCAAATTGTTGCCTCAAATTGTGGCTCCGTTTGATTGGGCCAACAGCTCGCCCTCAGCCTTAGCTGGACCTACGGGAAGGCGATGGAGAGAGAGAGAGAGAGAGATATATATATATATATTGTATAAAATCTAGCAGAGTTAAAGTTGCGCTATGATTATTTCGCACTTAGTAATTGGGATGCACATCCAATGCAGATCAATTTTCAACATGGGAGATTATCCCCCAACGCTGCTAAGGATATTTCACCATTGGCTGCTTTTGTGGCTGCACAGCATGCAGATGTGGAGGATACCTTATTTGTTCGAGCCCTTAAAATGCGCTGTTTTTGTTGGATGGCTGTTATAGCCATCAACCAGCACTTCTCTAAAGGGAGCTTATCCCATGATGATTCACTACCAACCGTGTAATCGACCGTGGTCTTGGAAACCACCATGGTTGTTGCCGTAGGAGATCGACCTGACAGCCCTTCGCAACGCCGCCAAGATCTTGGTCGACTTTGACGGAAGTGGCACTAACTGGACCAAATGGTGGGAGGGCTTTGACTCATCTCTGGCTTGGATGGTAATACAGCGACCCCCAAGATAGAAAAGTGTGTCCAGACTTTCCAGAATGGTATAGGTGATGCTTTGCCGCATACTTTCGAGCTTTTCTAATTATTTTCGGTTTAATACTATAAAATCCAATAATATCCATACCTGGCATGATGATCCACTAGTTGACTAAGTCCAGTCATGTTTTTGCGAGACCGAGCAACATTTTTTCCCGGTATAACCTTGGCCTCATTGCTAAGAATTTCCCGCAAATTGGAGGTGCTGGTTTCCAGCCTGCATAAAATGACCATCCCAATTGAGTCTTTTCTTTTCCTGGATGGTTTTTGAACACCAACAGTCAGTTGGTCATTTTATGCTGTCATGTTTTATCGATAGTTTGTATATGTCTTCCCGGCTCCACGAAGAAGGTTCTTCGTAATTGATTGTGCTGTTGTTGATGCTATGACATAAGCAGGAGCTATATCAGCATTTGAATTTGATCTCTTGATTGGTGCTGTTGTTGGTGGTGCTACTATTGGTTGTTGATGTTTGCTATTGTGTGTTGTTTCTTGTGCTCTTATAACATGTTACAACAAATCCATACAAATCCCCGATTTATAGATGATTTTCCCAGCCAAAAAAACTCCATTTAGTGTGGGGGTTCCCAGCCAGCCATGTTTGATGACACCGGAGGGTAACAACCCGTAGCAGCAGTTGTTGTCTGATGGCGGCGGCGTAGGAGCTTGCAGCAGTTCAAGACCCATCTCCGGAGCTTACCTGACAAGGCCACCTATTTGGGGCTTTATGAGGCTTCTGGTGGTTTATTTAATAGCTATTTGGCTATTTTCACAATCATCCCATTCCCTCATTCCCTCCTTTTTAAGCGCCAGGAAGATAATAGCCCAGCTGCAGGCCCTCCGACGTGCCTTGAGATTCGCTTGGCTGGTGGCCACGCAGTGGGATGAGAGGCGCCATCTGCTGACACCCAAAAAAATGGCGTGTTAATAAGGAAACCATCAGTGAACATAGGGCAAAACGATGATTTACTACTTTATTTTTGAGGTAGCCTGTTTTCAGATATTTTCGGAGGAACCCAAGTGTCTTTCGTCGGAGCATCCGGGTTGTTAGGGCCAAGTCTCGGGAAGGTTGCCCGGTTGCTGTTCTGATGATAGAATCCTAGCTAAACTTGCTTTGACTTTTCCCTTGGGGGTTCAAGCTCAGAATTTCATATAGGTATTCATCAGAATCATTCAGAACATTTGAGAATCTTGGTATCCCTGTGAATCAGTCTCAAAATGCCTGGTGCTGTAAAGATCCGCAACGTTTATCACCCCAAAAATGATTGTCGATTTTGACTTGGCCCCATTCCCATTTCTTTGTCATTGAATCCCAACATGTGATGTTTTGGTAAACATCATGTCTATGTACCCTCCGCGGATCAAACGCCGCGAATTAAACGTGGCAATGAAGAATCCCCTATACAGTCTATACATACAGGTTTATAGCTGGGAAAACCAACTATACATGAGCGATTGTCCAGCAAGCCACGGAGCTGATTACCGGATTGCTTAAATTCCCAAATTATGGATGGTTAATCATGTTTAATCGCATTTTGAGTTTATATAAATCATTAAACTATACTAAATTCATGATGGTTAAACAATGTTAAACATCCAAAAGCTGAGGATTAAAACCATTTTATTGACAATGGAGTTCATTAAGGTCATGTGATAGAAATCCCAACTCTGGATGCTTCAATCCCCAGCTCTTGGATGCTCTTGGGTGGTTGAACATGTTGAACTTCCCATTCACCAGGCCCCGCCTGGAGCACCTCACTGCTGCCTGCCATCTTTTCGCTGCGCGCCTGGGACATCTTCGCGATCTGCGCGGAGAGAGCGGCGACGTCAAAGCCTGGGTGCGACAAGGTGACAACCGAGCCACTTGGATGGCTACTGGGGGTCAAATCATGCCATACCCTCTGGTAAACTAACATAGCTATGGAAAATTGCCATTTATAGTAGTGGATTTTTCCATTAAAAATGGTGATTTTCCATAGTTATGTTAGTTTACCAGAGGGTAAACCATCCTTAATGACTCACCATAAATAGGTTGTATAAACCATTCCCAAATGGGTGGTTTATGGCATTGTTTTACCCACATTATGGGGGTACCATGGGATCACCACACGACTCCTAAGTCTTTTTGTGAGTAACTGGGATGAGTTATTTCAGCCATTTATAACTGGGGATAAACCACGAATCGAGGACTTGCCAACCAGGGTTATGAACCACTTACTATAGTGGTACGATCCTCCAAGTACTTGGGGGTGCATATCAGATGATAACTGGGTGACAATACCTGGATTTGCTGAAGACGATTTTTCAAATTTCCTCCTGGGAAGTCCACTCTTTGGGGAATGTGTAGGGAACAATTTTTAAATGTGTTTGGGATTCCTTGAGCAAATCCAAGAATATCTGATAAGGAACAACCATCATATCCTAACCCAGTTAAATTTGGAATATCCGCAGTTATACAGGGGCTATAAACAAGTTGGGAACTGGGATGGGGATCTGGATAGGCCGGGAAAGGGATTGAACAAATCCGACAACATTATTGGACACATATCCAACCATATATTATTGACTGTATAGAAATATAGATTTGCTGGCAAGCGACCCATTTGCGACACGGTGGAGATAAACAATCCATTTGTGGATATTCGTCACATGTATGGGATGGGGCGAAACTTTAGGCTACACGGTCGGTTGAAACACCCAACGAGAATGGGTCCAACCACGATGGGGACAGCATGACAAGGTGAGAGTTTTGAAATTTGCATCCATTGCTGCGAATAGTGATGAATCCTGATTCTTTGTATATGCATCTCATCTAATCAAAGGATTGTGAACTATTTTGAAAATGTAGGATGTCGCGGTCCCTTTGCAAGACGAAGTTGACGAAACGTTTTTCTAACTCCCCAAGTTGAATCCGAAATGAACTTGCAGCTGAGGAGCTGGTCCTCAAGCCCGTGGATGCCATCATTACCAGCCCACCATACCCTGGAGTCTACAACTACATGGCAGCCGTCGAGGAAGCTGCCAAAGACTTGGGCTTGAGGTGGGAATATGGATAGGATCTGGTGGAATGGAATGATGATGTTTTCCAGTTGCAACCACCGTTGATGGCCATTGATACTCAGTTGGGGGTCCACAATCTGACAATGACTGGATTGGGGACAGAGGTTTAGGCCAAGGCTCCAAGTGCCGATCATCAACTTGGATGAGTCGATGTATGAATGGAACAGTCTTTCAACCACTGGCTTCCCCTGCTGCTAGAGACCACGGAATTCATGCAATGGTAAGTCTTGATGGATTTTGAAAATTCATGAAGATTCAGAGGCATCAAAAACCAGCTGTTCTCCAACCCTTGCATGATCTTGCATGCCGTCCCTTGTCCATTTGATGTGCCGGGCCCATTACGCTGGATGAGGCCTCAAAACACCGCAGCTGCTTTGGAGATAGGTCGCAGAGAAGGGTGGCACCGGACAAGTGCAGAGGATCGGAAAGATGTGAGGATGGATCAAGAAGCAGTTGAGGTTAGTACATGTTAGTACTATGATTACTATGGTAGTAAGGTGGGATAAACATATCATAGTATGACGTTGTGACTATGGTAATAACAACCATAGGTTGGGATCTATCATTGATTTTGGAGAGGAACATCCATGTGCATCATTTGCTAGCCATGTTCTGGAAATAGGGGTATAGAACCAACATGAACCAACCATTTTTCTTGGGGATATCTTGGGATATAAATCATTATTACGATATGGCACGGGATATTTAGAAACCTGCCATTCCAATCGGGAAAGTGATGAACAATGTTGACCCACTTTCGAGGCAGAACATCACCCTAGGAAGATGTTCCATTACAACCTTAGTTTGCTATGTGGAAGGCAATTTTCACGTATCAAGCTTTTCTTCACATATCATATATCTATACAGAAATTGTAGCAGGATAACGAAGAGTCTATCTACATATACTGCACAGAGTTTTTTTTGTTGCGGCCATAAGGCAACCATATCCTCAGCTGTCCCCCCTTGCAGGAGTTTGCTGCACAGTGGCAACTGGAGCAGGAAGAGTGGCTGCAAGCTGCGTTCCGCAATCTGGCACCAGGAGGCACAGGGGTGTGTTGCACAGGGGGGTTATGATATCTTACAACTGCCGCTGCATTGGGGTTGTAAATGTTGTGAACTGGGCTCAACTGGGCTTAGCATAGTTTAAAGTGCCAGTTGAATTAGGTCTTACCCTCTGGTAAACTAACATAACTATGGAAAATCATCCTTTTTAATGGGAAAATCAACTATAAATGGCCATTTTCAATAGCTATGTTAGTTTACCAGAGGGTACTTGTGATTTGCCTTGGGCAATGCGACGTAGCTGGCGATGTAGGGCACCTCCTGGCAAAAGCCAGGTACTGCGACTTTGATGATCGGCGACGGCGACGAAGATGAAGCAGGAGATGGTGACTTGTCATGCATGATACCTATAGAAGTTTCAAATACATGAAGGTATGTACTGTACAGAACCTCGGGTGAGATAGGTCACCTGCGATCTTTGACGAACAAGGATGCCGCCCCCACAACATGCTAGAAGAAGTACGTGGGAGGCTATGTCCATTTTGTTTTGGAAGTTTTCACCCGTGAGGTTGAGGGGCTAGTCATCCAAAGCATGGACAAATAATGGGGAATTGGGTTCCAGGCTTTCATAATACTCCTGACATTTCGTATTCGTATCGTCCCATTTGAATGCATTTGATGGTGGTGTTTGCAGGTGGTTCCCAAAACACAGAACAGTTCAGCCGCCATCAAAGCGATTGAAAATAACTCTTCCATAACCCTCGTGCAGCAACTCAAGTTGCAGACTAGTGTTGAAGTTACCCTCTGGACATAGAAACGAGATATTTTATATAACCAATCATTTAGCTTACTATTCTCAAGGGATTTCTTATTGCCATCAGCGCAAAACCCACCATGAATGTAGATCATTGTCCTAGCTAGGGACACCAGGGCTTTTCCACATCTTTCTGTAAGCTTACCCCAGGGTACCAGTTGCGCCTCCCAGGTGCCTTTGATTGCCTAAGCTCCACTGTTTCCGCTGCCAGCAAGGCAGGCTTTCAGCTGGTGGCCACGGCCACCATTGCATCAACACGTGGCGCCACCCAGCTGGGGAAGTGGATGTGTTAAAACCTATGCCCTACTTGGGGTTGCAGGCTGGGGGTGATCTTTATGGGTGGAACTATCGTACTAACTCCCATAAGTTGTGATAGACCCCCTATGGCATACATTATACTTAGAACGAACTGGAACTGCACCCCTAGTAAACTAACATAGATGTGGAAAACCCATGGTTTCTGTGGGAAAATGATCTGCAAATGCTGGATTTTCCACATCTATGTTAGTCTACAGGAGGGTACTTTTCGAGATTTTTGGAGGGTGAAAATCCATAAATCCTAGCAATTTTTGAGGTGAGCAGAAGGGTACAGATCCTACAAACACAATGATATTTCAAACTGAATTCTGTAGATATGATGATGAGGGACAAGCGTTTAAATTGAAGAAATTGGCGATATTCCTTTGCAGTGATGGAGGAACAGAGCATCTATCAGGTTATATATCCCCAACATCATGAGGAATACCCAGAAGATAGAACCAACATGAACCAACATGAACCAACCATCCTGGCGATGTCTCTTGCGGTGTTTGCACATCCAAAATGCTTGGTAGTTTATGAAGTTTCAACAAACTCATCAAGAACCATGAGAAACTATCATTAACAACTATGACAAGCAAACATCACAAATCATCGAAAGCCATAGCCATCAAGCGAAGTAGTCAAAGACCACCAAGAATCAGTTTTTCATTAGCATTTCATAGTTTTTCCCCTCTTTGGACAGCCCCTTTCCAGCCCATTTCCCCGCCTTCCTCAGTGAGGTGAGAATCCCAGCGAACGCTTGCGGGGCATGCGCCGAACCGAGCACATGGTGCACCTTCGCAAAGGGGAAAAAACAGCGAGGTTTTTCCATCAGCAGTTTGCACAAACTACGATGCTGGAAAGATCAACATTTGGATGAAACTTGGGCAACCCCCGAGAGAGAGGCACACCCTCTTGGGGATCAGCATGATCAGTATTGAGTAAGTCTAAAATAAAGAAATTGGATGGCCAATCCATCAATCTGCGGGTTTCAGGGTCTCAATTTTGATCCACAGCCATGTACGGCTATGGGTCAAAATTGCTAACCCCCAAAAAATCGATACTTTGATAATTCCTAACAATGACCAGTTTTGACAAACATGGACGAATTTTCCGAATTTTCATTAATTTTGTGGATCCAGTGATGTCCCAGTGTTGGCCCATTTGCTTGATCCAAGCTGGTCGCTGATGTCGCTGCAAACTGAAGCTTTGAGTTGATCAAGCCCGCCGAACAATTGTGGCCATGAACTGTGGAGGAACACATGATCAGAAAATGAGTACTTGTACATGCTTTTTTGCATGCACCGAACTGCAAACTTGCCACATTGCAGCCACATTACTGAGTTCACTTTGCAACAATCACAGGCGCCCCAGCACCAGTTCTCATTGCAGCCTAGACAGACAAACTTTCAAAACGCCTGGCCGGGTATCGCGGTGTGGCGCGGAAACCGCGCTGCAACACGAGCCCAAAGGCGTGCATTATGCCAACCAAGCCCATGAACATGCTCATGGATGATGTTCCTGTTGAAATATGTTGGAGATCACATTTTTTTCCAACATTTTCCAGATCAAAAATGTTTTTTTTAATCTTTTTTCAGTTTTCCAGATCAACGATGTTGAGAGTAATCCCAGCGGACCTTGCCAGGCCCCTCCAGGGGTCGCCAATGGCATGCAGCTCTGCCGGGTGAACCAAGGGGATGACCAATGGCGGGGTCTAACCGATGGCGATGTGGGCTAGGACCATTTCTGGAGAGACAAACTGACTGATCACTGATGGTTGTTGTTTCAATTTGATAGTTTGGTTATGTTTGGTTATGTTTGGTTACGTATAATTTCCCATTTATATATCGTTCGGGACCAGTTGAAATCGCAAACCATCTTGGTCACGCATATTTGCCACAACGCAGTCCTCAAATCGAACCGCTCAAGACGGTGAGGAATCCTATGCCAGTGTGTCACTATAGTCAGTATACACAATAAAAAAGCATTGTTATCTATATGCTAATATGCTTATATATTTACATATCTCAAAAACATACTTGATAGAACATATCAGCATGCCAGCGTGTCGCTCAATAAAGTAAAATATCAATCAATATATCATCAAATATTGTTGGTTTTTCGCTACCAACTGGCATCAAGACTGCGTTAAAGCGGGCAGTACATCAGATTGTTGGGAGTGTCAACTTTGGAGGAGAAGGCCATGTGAGCAGTCTCAAAATCCCAGCCGGTTCATGATTATATTGCCCGAATTACCCAAAACATTGGAGATTGTCATAGTCCGTAGTGGGCATTCCCATCAATGAGTCGTTGTGTGGTAGTTTCCTGACAATTCCTGTAGGTCTTAGGTAGTTTTGTTCCATGTTTGTTGAAAATCACAAAATCACTAAAGATGGGGATATCAAGCTGGAATAACGTGGGTCCGATCAGATGTTATGGAAGAATGTGGCAGCATTACAAAATGTCAATATACTCATATATGAATATAAACAGACATACAGATCAATTTTGGAAATGATGATGTACATAGTATATGTATATATATATAATATACACATGTGTATACATACGCACACACGCACATATATAATATGTATATAGATATCTCTTGTAGGTAAAATTGTAACATTATGTAGGACATTCATTTTCCAAGGTCAAGAAGTGGAAACCGAGTTGCGGGAGCTCAGCCCGAGCGCTCAGTTTTCTTGGTAAAAATATCTTCTAAACCCCTGAAGCCAAGGAGCATCCAGCAAAGATGGCAACCCGAAATTCAGCATTTTGAGGTGGGTCTGACAGAGATCTCCCTGTAGTGCTACCTCCTGGTTGTTTGATGCGAGGCCAGGAATGCCGCAAGAAGTACCCTTTGATCAAGGAGCTTCTGCTGGATCTGCTTTCGGCTGTGTGATTCTTTGGAGTATGGCCACAGTTTGACTGGGGCTTTCGAAGCTCCAGCAACGGGTGCCGTGTCATCCACCGTAAGGGGGGAGAGAGCGAGAACGGACCACAATGTGGTTGTTGTGATTCGAGCTTTTCTAGTGTCAAAATTGACATGAGAAATCTTGAAATGATCCCAATTGACTCGACTGACGCATTTTTGGGGATGGGTTGAACCGTTGAACCCACCAACCAGCATGTTTGATCTCTTCGGGGGAGCAGAGGGGAGGCTGCATACGCTGTGCAGAGCTACCTTGGTTGCATGGTTTCCCATACAGGATCACTCCAGTAAACTCTGAAAGGAATGAACAGGAAATTGCGTCAACGAAGCTTGCTTTGAGCTACTTATCCCGCATGTCCTGAAGAATCGCGAGCCGCAACATCATCATCATCATCAACAACAGCAACAACAAGAACAAGAAGAAGAAGAAGAAGAAGAAGAAGAAGAAGCAGAAGAAGAAGAAAAAGAAGAACAACAGCAACAGCAACAGCAACAGCAACAGCCAACAACATTATTATCAGCAACAACAACTCTGCTTTTTCCAATAGCAATAGCTGAGCATCATGTGAAGGATTCTAACACAGTGAACAGCAACATCAAATCACAAGCAACAAGATACTCACATACACTCCCCATGCCAGAGCCCTTTTGAGACATTTGGTTTGGGGTGCTAGGAATACACGGACCGGGCCATCTTGAAGATTCGTCACCACAAGGAGGATTCCAATGGGGGTTCGGCTCCCCAGTGGCTCCTGCAGTATCTTGATATATCTTGATGCACCTTGCCGTTTCGAAGGCTGAAGGATCGTTACTGCGTATGATGATCATATGGTGTTACTGTGATGTTATTCATGTTGTAAACCCAATAAGAAACCTACCATTTGGGGATGGGTTTGCCACATTATACATGATCCGTGTTTAACTCATTTGACTCAGTTTGTTGCGGTGGTGACTCTCCCAAAACGTCACTCCTGACCTGCAGCTAGGTGCTCCTTCTCACTTCCCGTTGGAGGAAATCTTGCGTGCAATCCTCATGGCTTAAACCTCAGAAAATCTGGAAGCAGAGTTCCTGAAGCAGGAGGCCGTCAGCGAGTCAAACTGGTTGTATAGATTTGTACTGTCTATCCATCCATCAATCTACAGTACTTATCAATCTAGCTATTTATCATTATTTATCCATCTGTCAATATATCTAACCATCCATTCCTCTATCTATCATTATCTATCTATTGTTCTAATTTGTTCTATCTATTTTTCAATGTGCTATGTCCTGGAAATTAAGGCCATGAACTTAGCCCATTGAAGCACTGTACTTATTTGGCTGATCTGTTGGCCTTGTCTAGGAACCCCATCTGAAAGCCTGAAGAGTTTCCAGGATGTGCTTAGCCAGCCACGGTCTTCCAACCCCCAAGGGATGGAGCCACCTAGGCCTGCGAGACGTTTCACAACAAGATCGTCTTGATCTCGTTATCGTGCCTTCAAAGGCCGAAGACTTCATGCCGCGGGATTCAAACATTTTGTGGCATTGATACCCCTATTCCGGATGATTGTTTTCCAATTGGATCCAATTGGAAAGTATTTGGATATTTGCCGTCAAAGTAAATGTAGTGTTTGAAGGAGTCTTGGAGGCACCTTCTTGAATGAAATTGGATGAAATTGGGCTACAGCTGCTCATTCTGGAGCCATGTCCATGGAATTTCATGGCATGTCCATCATCCACCTGTGAGAATTCCAGGCTTATTTTGCGAGAAGTTGTGAAGAATGAATCCGTGGCCATAGTGGTGAACCTCATGAAGGAGCAGGTGAGGGCAGCAGGGAAGCGGCCATTTTCGATGGTGGAAGCGTAAGAATTTCTGCTTTATTGGGGTCGATTATTTATTTATTTGTTTATTTGTTTAAATTGTTTCTGTATTTATCTATTTACATTTACATGTTTATTAGTTTACGAATTATACATATTTATACATGTAAATATATTATATACATGAGTGTATCTATATTTAGAAATATCATTGGCGTATATTTATTTATTTACTGATTTATTTATTTTTATTTATTTATCAAAGTTATATATATGAACATCAGTGCATATATTCATGAGCTGACAAAGGGACAGATGAGCCGAGAGAGGCAGGCAATCCGCGGCAATCCGCAGTTCTGGTCATGTTTTGTCCCTTTTCGGAACCTCGGAACCTCACAGGCGGCCAATGGCGATGAGAATGTCGGGCACCTGATGTTTGACTTGACAAGTCGGGGAGTGGTAGAGTGAGAGAAAGGGCTTACCCTCTGGTAAACTAACATAACTATGGAAAATCACCATTTTTGATGGGAAAATCCACTATAAATGGCCATGTTCAATAGCTATGTTAGTTAACCAGAGGGTATGTGAGATGGACTTTGCATCCCCCAAAATCTCGTCAATTGCTACCTGCTCACTGGGGTGATCCAGGTGCAGTTAAAAGTCCTCCAGATCGTCATGGCAACACCGACGCTCGGCGGCACACCGGCCAGCAGGGATGATCATTGCAGATCGTAGCTTTGCTGTGATGATATTTGGTACATTGAGCTCTTCATCTTTTTAGTGGCATTCCCTCTGGTAAACTTACATAGCTATTGAAAATGGCCCTTTATAGTGGTTTTTTCCATAAAAAAAATGGTGATTTTCTATAGTTATGTTAGTTTACCAGAGGGTAATATGAGAAAACAGTCCCAAACAAGCCATTTCAGTGGAACATTTGCTTGCCATTCCCCTACAGGTCGCCCAAATGTAGTCATTTTTTCGGGACCTTTACCCGGGTGATTCGTTGTGGAGGAACTTTCCGAGTTTTTTTTAAGGGGGGAAACTTACTAGGGAAATTGTGAGGGGACTTTCCCTTTCGGACTTTTGCATGGACACTTCTTGGAAAACAATTAGCGCAAACTTCTGATAGTTCTGGCCCCCCGGTGCTGTACCCAAGGTGGCCCTGAACACCTTCAGAACTCCTTCCGCACAGGTCGCACATCAAGCTCATGAACGAGACCGTGGTGGAACAATTGATGCAGTTGGGGTCCAAGATGTTGTTCTCCTAAGATGAATAGATGTCACAAGATGTCTCACTTTGGTAGATTTGGCTTACACTGATTGGTGCATGAGATTACTCCATGATTTTCTTTGCAATGAACCAATGGTTGTGCAGCTGAGGTTGCTTTATAGCCTTCACAACTCCTCCAACGTGGGAGCCTTAGCGAATCTCCTTCAACCTCTAGGGCTGAGGCTGGGAAGCGACTCCGTGATGATGATGGCATGCTCAGTTTGATCTCCTCTATGTTGTTGAGACGGTTGATTTGGCTCCCCAGTTTCAAACATCTTCATTTGCATCCAAAGATTGAGGTGACTCTCCCCACTGTTTGATGCATGTACCTAAGAGTACCAAACCATGCATTGAAATATGCCCAAACCTTACTGCAACCTGGATTCTTTAAGCTTCCGATTCCAGAATCCTTTCCAGAAAAGACTGTTTTAGCATGTTTTGGCCAAGGCAAACGTTCATCACACAGCTTGCCAGAGCCTTGGGAGGATGTGGCAAATCTTGTGGCCATTCCTGTCCAAACCTATCCAATCTTTCCATCTAATTACCCCACATCCCATTGCGATCCTCCAGTTGAATATTCGAAGAAACCCATATTATCTAGTCATATCTTGTCGCTTCCAGTTATATACAATTATATCCGGATAAAATGGCTGGATTTGATACCTGATACCACCATGTTTGATCATTACTCATCCCATTTTCATGATACACATTAGTGGATGCCATCATTTTCCAGTTGTGAACCTATGATGCCCCCATTGTGACCATCAATCATGCAAGCACACAACATATTTCCAAGCCAACAACTTCTGACAATCCCATACGTGCCATGGTCCAAGTTGGATTGTATACATTTGTATACCCATATCGGAGGATGGTCATAAATCCGTTGAGAGGGATTCACATGGGAAACACCCATTGCGTATTGATTCCCAGGAAATGAGATGGATGACATGTGTTGACCATGGCACGATCAAAATATTGTGAAACAACATTCATGGATAAGATAAATCCTAAAATCCAATGAAATCCTATCAAATCTCATAGAGTCCAGAGTTATCCAATGAAATCCTATAAATCCTTTGGAATTCCTGGTGAAATCCTCCAGTTTTCCTGGTGAAACCCATCCAGATCACCACTGAACTCGGCTTCCCTCAGGTGCTGGCCTTCGCCAGCTAGCGGAGCACCTTGCGGACCAGGCGGCGCATGCTGTGACGGAGGCGCCCTATGGTTCGAAGCCATGGCCCGTTGAGTTCGTTGATTTTCCTATGAAGATGATGATTTTCCATAGCTTTTTGTATGTTGTCCAAAGGGTAACTTTATTTAACCATGAGGCTTAGAGAGCTCTGCAAGTTAGGCAGCAAAGGCTAGACCTTTTTGAGCCGCTGAAAGTGAAGAAAGTAAAAAATGAGCCTCATGAGAGAAAGGGAGATGCAATGGGGATACAGCCAATGAAACCTGATCATCTGCTTGGTCCTTTCAGATATTTGTTCTTTTCCCTCCAACCATCATGATGATCCCCTATGACCTGTGTCTTTTCTCAGGGGGTTGGAACCAGCAGCAAGGGTCGAGGATGGTAGGGACTATGGGTGGTCTTCACTGTTCATCAACGTTGGATGTGTGGTGAATAAAGTAACACTTCTGTAGTCCATTGTTTCAAAGATATCGTATAATCATGACCATGTGGAGGGCGCAGTCCCAAAACAAGATGTATAAAGAAAGTATAATTTGTAGATACCTAGGCTGAATCATGTATGTCATCTATCGATTTATTTCAATAGTCAAACCTAGTCAATTAGTCTAAACACCTACCCAATTCTAAATCAAAACTAATCTAGTCTAATCTAATTCAAGTCCTACACCAACCTATATAAATCTAAATCTAATACAGTATCATCTAATCTAATCTATGTATCTATCATTATCTATCCAATTGGTTCTAGAATCCATCTCCCATTAGTTCTTTTTTTTTGAACTTAGGGTATCACCAGCTTTTATGGTTGTTCATCATTTTTCCAACGAGAACTTGCCATTTTATGCGGTATCTCCATGGTGACCCGCCGACTGGATCCACCCTGCAGATGGCACCCGCATCCACCGCCGAGCTGGAGAATATCCGTGGGGCCACCAGGTTTCTTCCTGGGTGACCTTGGAAGGTTTGCCTGACTTTGCAATATGCAAAGTTGTATGATGGATGCTGCTAAGTAGTTCCTATCACCTGGGGGAATCCTTGCACATTGACCCGCGATGATTTGCAAATGCAGAGTTGTGTTTGTTTTGTTGATGCACGCAGCTTGGCTGGGCAAGGTGTGAATTCACAAACACCTTGGGGACCTGCAGCCACCTTCGATTTGCGTGAAACGGGCTGGGCCATGCAGAAAGGGAAACATCCAAGATGGAGATCCAGCATCCACTGCTGCAACCCCATTTGCTTTTCGGACAGCAAAGTGAAATGCAGCCCTTTACTGCTTGCAGGACTGTTTTTCAATATCATTCAATATCCCATGGGATTTCCTAAAAGCACTGGTTTGACTTGTTCTCATGCGTAGTTTCCTGAGGGTTTTCAACTGGCCGAGGGAATCCTTTTGCAATTTCCGCCCCATTGTGTGCCCGCAATGACGAGCAGCCAACATGTGCGGCGCTTTCACTTGCGATGCGGGGCCCCTGACCATCCAGCGCTGGAAAATCCGAGGCGGGCAGATTTTGGGAGGCTCCATCCGTCCATCAAGTTACTGGACCGGGAAAAGTCGTCCAACAGCTGTGTAAATCCCATCCCCATGAGGCTCCCGTGTTGCCATCACTACGCCGGCTTTGCCCGCAGTGCTGCCGTTGGGTTTGGAGGGCGAACTTCGTGCGAGGCAAGGATGCGTAATGATGCGTGCTTCTATAGTCATTCCATTTTCTATAGTTGGTAGTTGGTATTCTGTTAATCCCTGTTATTTAATGTGGATGCACAGGTTGGCAGACGTGTGCTAAGGCACAATGACTAAGGTGTGATGCAGCCCTGGCTCAGGTTCATCAGATTTCTTTCCTGAGATTCCAGGGCCATGGCCTCGTGGGCGGACTTCCTGAAGAAGGTCGAAGATCCAAGCCCAGGAGAGGCTGTGGTGGCGGCGACGATATCGTGGTTCACTGATCAGCTGCAAGTTGAGTCCCCAGCTCTTGCTGAAGGATATACTGAACAGTTGATTGAAGATAAACTTCCCAAAGAATTGCCAGTTCAGGCGTGCATTCGGCGGGTGCTGAGGGCTGTGGAAACAGTAGCACAAGCCCGTAGAGTGCAGCAGCATGCCAGTGGTGCAACCTCCAACGCCCAGACCCTTGCCAAGATGTTAGCGCCCAGCAAAGTTGCAGACGTGGCTAGTCTTCTCAGCAAGGCTGAGATGAAAAATCTTGGATTTGGGCTTCAAGCCGAGCAAGCACTGTGGAACAACATGCAGCAGCACGCAGATGAATGCAAGTTGGCTGGGAGAACGCCTTTCCTTTTTGTCGATCTGACATCGAAGGAGACCCTTCCAATGTGGCTGACGCCAGATTTGATTGGTGGAAAATTTCAGATGCATGATGATGGCGAGTGGCCCCTCCACGCTCACGTCCCCATTTCATCCTTGCAAGACTTGGGAAAAGCATTGAAGAGTGCAACTGCATCGCCCAGGTTCTTCCGAACAGTTTCTCAGTGGACTGGATCTTTCATGAGATATGCAGTTGTGGCAGTGGCAACAGGTCACTTGTCTTGGCCAGTTGTGCTTGCGCATGTTGACAATGTGCTCCAATTGGTTGAGCAAGAAAGGATGAAGGGCAACCGGCCATTCTTGGCGTTCCTGTATGAAGAGCTTCTCCGGAAAAATTGGGCGCGACGTGCAGAAAAGAATGATCCAAGTTTGGACATTGCAGCAGAGGCCCAGAAGATTGATAAGGATCTACTTGATATTGCCAGACACAGGCTGGCAGAAGTAATGAAAGAGGCCGGCTTGTCTGAGCAGCATGGGCGTCAGTCAGCTTCCTCCAGCCAAGAGAGCGCAAGAACTGATGAGTTGGTGGCTCGGCAGCTTGCAGCTGCCGAAGCAGCTCAGAGGCAGACTGAACGCGTCACAAAGCAATTAGTCGAGGCGCAACAGAAGGCCTTCAAGCATAGTCAGAGTGGCAACCCCGGAGATGCCAAGCGGCCTGCCGATCAACCCATGACCAACCGTCAATGGAAAACGCACAAGTGGCATCTGAAGCAAGTTGAGAGAAAGGAAGCCAACCAGCAGCGCAAGAACCAGAGAAACGCTGAGCAACGCTGACATGAGCCTGCAGCGCATTTTGAGCAGCTGCAGCAGTCATTGGTACAGGCGGCCTCAGGAGATACAATTGCTTCTGATGCGAGTTTGTTGCATCCACGCACGGAAAAAGGAGACCTTCCAGCCTTGAGTGCTGTTGCCACTGAGCGGTTTGAGTTGCCTAACATGTCCGGCCATGCCCAACTTGCTGTTGAAGGGGCTCCAATTTCTAGATTTCTAGTCCCTCATGGCTTGGGCGCCCCAGTTGGGCTCAATCCGTTGCAACATGTCACTTTTTCCATGACAGTAAAGCACCCGGCTGGTTCTCCGCAGGTTTTGGACCTTGATTTGCAAACGGCAATTGCGTTTGAATGTCAACACACAGTGGAAGAAATTGACAGTTTCCGCCAACAGCAAATGCAGCGTGTTTTGCAAGCAGCACAGCTGCTTGAAGCTGATAGGGCACAATGGATACAAGATTCCCCTTCTGAGTTGCAGCTTCTAACTAGTCGCATCCATGGTCCTTTGTGGCGTTGCTTGCTGGCAATGGCTGACATGACGGCAGATGGTTTTCTGCACGACCTCCAGTTTGGTTTCCCTTTGCTGGGCCATTTGCCTCCGTGCGAAGGAAATAGCAAGGAGGAGCTCTTCAAGGCAGGCATGTCCGTGCAGGACTTGAAAGACAATCGTGTTGAATTGAACCAGCAAGTCATCTCGGCTGTTAGGGAGTTGCCGTTTTCTGCCGATATTTGCCCACAAGTTATAGATGACTCACTCTTGGGGGCTATGACTGTGCCTCGACTGCTGTTGCCCGAAGATGTTCAAAACGTTTCTTTAACGAGACGTATACCAGTCAGGGAGCTAAGAGCTAAAGGCTGGAGAACAAGGGTTGTTGACCATGAGTCGGAAAGTAAAGTGAATGCGGCCACGGTTCCGTGTGATAGAATACAACATGATACGTTGGACACTTTGGCTGCACTTATTTTAACCTTTTTCGACCAGGGCAGCGATGTTCACATGTGGAAACGTGATATCTCAAAGGCCTTTCGCCGGGTACCCGTGCGGTCTGATCACTTAGAATTCTCATGGGCTGTCTGGGCTGACCAGGGTCTTTTGTGGACTGCTCAGCACAAGGGAATGCCTTTTGGTACAGTGTCAGCGGTATATGCTTGGCACAGGGTTGGCCACATGCTCCAAATTTTGGTCCAAAAACTTTTCCTGGCACCAGTTGCACGCTATGTTGATGATTTTTTTGGCGCAAGCAAGCGCGGTGTGTGTTGCACAGGAGGGTGGCTGCTCACCGTGCTTGCTGGCCTCCTCGGGTTCCCTGCAGATCCTAGTAAAGATAGCGACAATGCTGAAAGCATGGTGGTTTTGGGGTCATTGTGTAGGGTTGATTTCCCGACTAGGTCTTTGCACACGCATGTGGAGCCTTCAAAAGCTGTCAAATATGCCCAGCTTCTGCAAACTGTGCTTGACACCAATATTCTAGAGCCAGGTCACGCGTCAAAATTAGCAGGCCGTCTCTCATTTGCGGTGACAGTCAGCGGGAACCGGGTGGGGCGTGCGTACATTAAACCTTTTTATGCGCAAGCGCATGCCCCTTTGCCTGGTCATGTTGCCTCCCCTTGGCTTCGCCGGTCGGCAGAATGGTTCCTTCAATACTTGAAGCAGCCGCCCTTGTCCGTGCGAAGGGGGTCTTGGGCTGACAGGCCTGTTGTTGTTTCTTGGTCTGACGCGGCCGGGGCGTCCCGGTGGGTTGCGGCAGTCATTTGCGTTGCAGGTAATTTCTTTTGGACCAGGCTGCAAACCCCTGATTCGATTTTTAATTTGCTCCTTGACAGAGGGGACAACCAAATCGGTTTCCAGGAACTATTGGGAATCCTTCTCACATGGGGCACATTTGCGCACCTGCTCCGCGGAGCTTTGTGGTTAGCTTTTGTTGATAACGATGGTGTCATGCATGCTTTAACTAAAGGTGGCGGTGGAGGTCCTGAATCCTTCGCTTGTATAGGGAAACTCTGGCTTGAACTAGCCTATGGCCAAACTGACTTACATTGTGCAAGGGTGGAATCTGCTGCAAACATTGCAGACGGCCCAACAAGGGAGCAGTTTGAGCTACTAGGACAATTGAAGGCCACTTGGGTTTCCCCAATTTTACCACCTTGGGTTCAAAACATGTGGATGGGCGCGAGGTAGCGGCAAGGAAAAATGCAACTTTGTCGGCTGCTGTTGTTTTGGTTTTGTTTCTTCCGTTTTTTTTTAGGTCTCTCACCCTTTTGGTTTGTGCTTTTACTTTGCGATTTGGGATTGTTGCATGGACCGGCAACATGCATCCAACAAATCACTTGCCCTGGTGCAGGTACAGTGCTGGCCCAAGATTCGAGGAGCATGGCAAACGTGAACCTCTCTTCAAAATCTAGCTACTTGCAAGCCTCGCAATGGGTGGTCCAGGTGCTGCAATCCTTCACCCTCGGAGATGACAAAGCTCTTGCGTTGGCTTTGCGGGGGGCTGAAAGCTTGAAGATTGACAAAGACGATGTGGTGGCTTCTGGGGCAGCAGTACTGCTGAGTGCTAGAGACATCTGGGCTGGGCAATCTGATGCTTTCCAATTACGCCGGGAAAGCTTGTTGAAGAAGTGGCGCGCTCTTCCCGCTGCGTCTGTTAGGCCTCGGCACCCAATGGGCGGCTTGGCAGCTACTGACTTCAGAAGCAAGGTGCTGGATATGTCTGTTTGGATGGCTTCAGTGGATAAATCCTCCCAGCCAGCAGTTTGGCATCATCAAGCTGCCCTTCAGCTCGTTGGCCGTGGTTTCCTTTGCCCAGAGCATCTAGATGGCCTCCAACCCAAAGATGTGGCACTTTTCTCTGCGGACGACAAGGTAAAGTGTTTGTTGCAAGCAGCTCTGCGATCAGCATGCCAGGCGGCGCGCTTGCGGCGGAAACGGATCGCTTCGCAAGTCGAGGCAAGCAGGCCTGTAGCAGCATCCGCAGAAGAAGCGGCTACCTTGGTGAGAAGCAGCCAATCGGCCATGGACGCTTGCATCGCAACATTCTCTACGCCCTTGCGTGGCCCTCAGGCTGTGATGAAAGAATTGGCCAGTTCTGATGCATCAGAAGTGTTGCTCACATTGCAACACAAAGCTGACACTTTGAAGTTGTGCTCTCAACAGGGCAGTGGACCGTCTGTTGCCTCTGGCCTCAGGGCATGGCATCAGTTTGCAGTGTCGTTTCTAGGTTACAAAGCTACAGAGACGCTTCCGCCCTCATGCGCATCAGATGTCACGAAATTCATTGCTTTATTTTCTTCTGCTGGCACTGCCAAGAACTATGTGGGTTTTGTAGCCTGGGCTTGCAAATACCATGGGCTGTCACTAGGGTGGCGCACAGATGAAGTCAGCTTGGCATTGCAGGGCTTGAAGAAAGCAGAGCAAGCCAGCGCCCACCAAATCCTGAAGGAAGTCAAACTGATGACGCCAGAGGTCATGCGTCAACTTATGCACCTTTGTGACACTTTGCCTGGTTTTCAATGTGACGGTGATTTGTTTTTGCTGGCGTGGCAGTTCTTGCTCCGAGTTCAATCTGAAGCTGTGCCTATGCAGATTGGTGAGTTTGCAGAACAAGACCTTCTCCCAGCTGGCAGACATTCGGCGCTGTGGGTCGACAGCCGCTTCGTCTGCCATCTGCGGTTGAAACGACGCAAACACATGCCGGCAGGTTCTACGATGGCAAGGCCGTGCGTGTGCACCGGTTCGCAAGTAGATGCCTTGTGTTTGTCCCACAGACTGAAGGAGCGGTTGTCTTCCATGCAGACTGGAGCACCCCTTTTTCATCTCACTGCCAGCCAGTTCTTGCAGCGCTTCAGAAACTTGCTATCCTTACTCCACGTTTCAGGCTCCAATTGCTTCACTTTCAAGGCTTTCCGGGCAGGGAAAGCAACAGCCCTCGCCAAGTCTGGCTGCCCAGTGCATGTGATTATGCAAATGGGCCAGTGGAAAAGCGCTGCCATGTTGAGGTACGTCAGCCCTGATGCCTTGGATGAAGGGGTCTTCTGGCGTGAAGTTGCAAATGAGCCTGAAGAGGATTAGTTGTGTCTTTGTTGTAGGAGTTTATATACTGTGTTGTGGCCAGGGGACATGCATTAGAATCGCAGGTGAATCAGCATCGTTGGGGGCAGGGGCATCGTTGGGAAATGCGAGCCAGTGCTTGTGCTTCTGTGGTGAGCAGAAAGTTGCTTACTGGTGATGAGNTGGAGCTGCTTGAATGTTGTTGTGGGTGTTGTGCTTTGTTTTGCTGTTGCCCATTATTCTTCCCATTCATGTCCAGTCATCTCTGAAGCTTGTCAAGTGCTCAGTTTCCATTCGACTCTGCGAGTCCCAACGATGCTTTGTTTGCAGAGCAGTGCAAAATTGCCGCGGATGCTCTGGCTGATTCACCTGCAACATCTGAAGTAGCCAAGATTGGTTCATCCCTGAACATCAAAAGGCATTGTGNGAGCAGTGCAAAATTGCCGCGGATGCTCTGGCTGATTCACCTGCAACATCTGAAGTAGCCAAGATTGGTTCATCCCTGAACATCAAAAGGCATTGTGTGGATGCACAGGTTGGCAGACGTGTGCTAAGGCACAATGACTAAGGTGTGATGCAGCCCTGGCTCAGGTTCATCAGATTTCTTTCCCATTCCCCACTGATCATTTCCCGCCACAGAAATCTGCACTAGGTGGAAATGCGAGCCAGTGCTTGTGCTTCTGTGGTGAGCAGAAAGTTGCTTACTGGTGATGAGNGGAAATGCGAGCCAGTGCTTGTGCTTCTGTGGTGAGCAGAAAGTTGCTTACTGGTGATGAGCTGGAGCTGCTTGAATGTTGTTGTGGGTGTTGTGCTTTGTTTTGCTGTTGCCCATTATTCTTCCCATTCATGTCCAGTCATCTCTGAAGCTTGTCAAGTG
>BGPT01000394.1:146596-211753 GCA_003297045.1 Symbiodinium sp. clade C Y103
AGAGCAGTGCAAAATTGCCGCGGATGCTCTGGCTGATTCACCTGCAACATCTGAAGTAGCCAAGATTGGTTCATCCCTGAACATCAAAAGGCATTGTGTTGTATCAACAGATGATTCAGAATCTGTCCGAATATCGTGTGAATCGATATTAGTCAACAATGGTCAATAGTTGGATAATCAATCCCAATATCCATAGCATCATTTGTTTAACGAATCTTGCCTCAATTAAAAGTCAAGGCAAATATGTAAGTCAGTCATGTCAACGACTGCAGGGAGAGCCCGGCAACTTTGTCGGGTCCTGAGCGGCGAGCGTCTTTCTGACACGGGTGTGCTGCTGGTTTTGTACGTGGCCCGATGTGATTTGACAGTTCAGATGCGCTTTTCTTGACTGTATGTCAGGAGAAAAACGTGAATACTTATTTGATCAAGTGGATGCACTATTTATTATTGATATATTGCAATATATCATAATATAGCATATTACATAATATAGTATGATATACTTTGTAATTGCACATCATCTATTGTATCAGGTTTTATGTGTCAAGCTTATTAAGTGATAAAATCTCATCCAGTCGAGAGTTTTATGGCAGCGTGAGGTCGTTGAGTTCGACGAAGATCGTTGAAGTTGAGTTCCAGGGGATTATTCAAGGTCATCAGGAGAACCCGCTACGGATTGGCCAATGCAACATGATCTACGATTTAAAAAAATATGGCTTTGTTCAATGGCATTGGGGTATATATCTATATATAGTCTATAATATATATTATATGGTATACCGTGTGTACCACAATTTTCCGCATATATGCCAATCGGGAAAACAAGGTTTGAACATGTTTCAAACCATGGGATGGAATGGAGGCCCCCAATTTTTTCGATCAAACCCATTGCAAATCGTCTTTTGAAAGGAATCACGCATTGCACATGACCTTCCGCACAAATTGTATCGACCCTTACCGCAATGTCGCTGGAATTCTGATGACTCAGGGTAACTATCCCCCATTGTCGGCCGAACTTTTAAGGTTCTCCTGACGAATCCTATGAATCTCATGATTCACTGACATAGAAGTTATCACTTGGCCAAAGTGTCACTGATCTGAATTATTACAAACATATGGGGGAGTTCCTCTCAATTTCGTGAAAGCTCTATATTTCTCCAGATCAGTTTTCCAGGAGGAGCCCGCTCGATGCCTGGGAGAAGTGATTTTGCCACTTTACCACATTGCCAGACAGCCGGGACACCAGAAGTCACCGTTAAGTCGGGATCCGAAAGAAGGTTTCATCATGGATATTCTCACAGGTTGATTGATGGGTTGATTGGTTTGATTGGATCATTTCGATATACACTCAGTAATTACTTCAATTGGTTTTTCTGCAGTTGTCTCACCAACGATGGTGGGGTCAAGGATGTATAGGTCCAGCGTCTGCAAGGGGCATTCAATGGTATGTTCAATAGCAGAGGTCTTCTTCGAATGCTTTTGCGGTATTCCTTTGCACTGTACCGCGGTAACGGTATGTTTGAGCTGAAGACTGTTCAAGAGAATTCTAGAAAGTCACAACGATTCGATTGTGCAAGGTGCGCTGGCAGTCTCTATCAAGTTTGGCTCCCGCTTCAACCAGTATCGCCGTGTGCTCAGCGATGACGCTGAATGCCAGCACTTTGGTGTCCTGCAGAGCAGTTGGTTTTCCAAGATCTCTCCTTCGAGACTTGCATGCTGCTTTTCAGGCCCTTGTCGCAAGAAGATGACCACATCGCGCACTTTGACAAGGCCATGGAAAGGACGAGTGGTTGCACGGCTACTTAATCAACCACCAGACAATGGTGAATCAACTGACCAGGCAATGGTGAAAGCTGCCAAAGACCCACGCAAGCCGATGGTCTGGGCCTCGAAAAAAGGGGAATGCCAGGCTGTCTATGCAGGAAATCAGCTGATGCTCAGCTACTCAACCGAAATCCTACAACTAGAAAGTCCAGACATGTGATGCATCCATTGATTCTTCCAAGCTGCCTCTTTTGCACAACCTTGGACTCAATCATTTCAGGTTTGTTGCTTCAGCCCAACAGAATCCAAGAGATCTCAAGAGTAACCATAACTGTCATAACTGTCATACAGCAGTGTGTACCAAATTACGCGTTGCATGCATTTGTGATAAGGTTTGCATCAGTCTTTATGCTGGCAGCATTCCGCAAGCGCTGACCTTGGAAAGCACTGGCGATGGCGTCAGAAGCGATTTGGGTTTGGGTCGGGCACCCCCAAACCTGAAGATGTCAGATGTTGGTCAACTTCAGCATTGCATCACCCACTGTTTGTACAGATTTATGCATGTGCTATGCCCAACAAAAAGTTGGATTATATTGGATTATAATATAGGGGGATGGTCATCCCCTCATTGATTGGGGTATACCTCATGTATGGATTCTGCAGTGATGGTGGGATTACGACAATCCAAATAGCATGCAAATGGACCATGGGACAGATGTTTTTGACAGTTGCAATTTTGGGAGCTTGGAGCTGTTACTTAATTGTACTCACGAGGGCTATTCAGAATAGGAATGTATAGAAGGCGCAGTGGTTATTTAGTCCCAAAGTTCCAAGAGTCACAGAGTTTATGTTTTTTCGTTCGTTTTCGTGCTGTCAAAGCAGTAGCGATTATTCAGATGTGTTTGTTAATTTTGTGATGTGCGGAAGTCTAGCCACTGAGGCCAGTAGAAACTACCTCTTTGATGCACCAGAACCGGAAAAGGCAGCAAAGTTGCAGCAGTTGAAATCACCGAAGCAATTGTTTATGCATGTCCTATGTGTCTCTCTGTGTGTGTGTATCATTTTGTGACGAGGTTTGGATTTTTGCAAATATGGAATGCTTGAGCTCCAGGATGCACAAATATTACATGTATTTACATATTATCTGAGAATAGGCTACCCCAAATTCCAGTGGTTTATCAACATTTCCCAACAGAAATGCCATAAATTGGTGGGTTCACACCCCATTGTCAGCCATGACAGCCAGGCGAAACGGTTCTTGGGTTTGCTGCAGCCCCTTGGTACTTGCTGGGTGATTTTCCATCCCTGGGATGATATCCCAAACAAGTTGCTGGGTGAACTGTGTAAACTGAAGGTCTTATACACATTGAAGGCAACGACCGGATGACCAGTTGCAGAAGGCAGTAGCCTTCCTTTCAGACCAGCAGAACATGACAAATATCAGCATAGCAAAACCGTGTTTTTTGTGGATGGATCGAAACCCCTATTCCCTCCATATTTTGGAAGTCCCAGCTGTTTTGGTCTTCAGAAGACAGCATGGCATCTTGCCTGAGGTCTCACAGCCAGCATGCACGGATGTTGCAGGCGGCCGATGGCATGTTGGCTTTGGATAGTTTTGGATCTTTGTGGAAGGAGGGGACTTTTGGATACACATAAATACAGACTTGAAAGATCTCAGAAATGAAATCCATGTCGATCAGGTTTGCAGATTGGGAGAGAAGTTTTAAGGTCTTGTCTTGCCTTGTTTTTGCCGGGATCGTGCAGTTCAGTACCAGTCCGAGTCAAGTAGGGTGACTTGATTTGAACCCCATGGCGACAGATCCCTGTCCCAAACATTCCCAAACCATCGCCTTCGGCGTATCCTTGTACTCTCCTGTATTTGTTGGCTTTTGTTGTGCAATATGGGTGAGTCTTTCAACGCTTGCATTCCATTTTGGAGTGGGACTTGCAGATTGGAATTCTGTGGCCCATAGCAACATTCCCGAAGCAAGACCGTGCCAGCCAAGCATACCTCCATGATCCTCCATACACATGAATTCATTTGACTCGACAGGCCTTGTATCGGGAGGTGCGCATTAGCCAGGCTCGATGTTCCAATGTTGAACTGCAGTGTCAAATTTCCTATGCTGGTTGCTGTGATGTTCCGTTTGTACCCACATTTATCACACTTAGCTAGAGTCTTCTACCAAGATTGCCCAGCGAGTTTTTGCAGTCGCACTGTGCATTGTTGGCTCAGTTCGCCTTGTCAGAACTGCGGTTGCACTTGCGGAAATATTGTCGAATTCATCAACACAATTCAAAACATATGAATTTATCATATGCTTGACTCTTGACCAAAGACCATGGTTCAGTATTTCATGAGGCAAAACTTTCCGAATCATATCCCGGGTCAACTATGAGGGACCGCTTTGGAGCCACAACTTTGGGACAATGCTTTTGACATGGACCTCCCATTTCATCCCATTTCATCCCATTTCATCCCATTTCATCCCATTTCATCCCATTTCATCCCATTTCATCCCATTTCATCCCATTTCATCCCATTTCCATAAAAATTGCATAAAATTGCCATATGCATTTGGTGGGATATGTGTTCAAGCGTTCATTTCCCATGAAAATCCGCTTGTTTTGTTTCGACCACTGACGCTGAGACACAGCCCGTGCAGCACCTGGTCTGGATCCCAGTCTCCACGGCTTTGTTTTATCATGTCCAATAGTTGTACCGAGTTGTACCTTGGGTTGAAACATGTTTAAACTAAGACGAAGTTTAAACTCAAAAAGAATCTCTAAGCCACAAAGATGTGTGTCTAAATCATTCTAAATCCACTGATTTACTGTAACCATGAAACCGGGAATTGCACCAAAGAAAGATGGGGCTTTGGATTTGGGTATCTACCCGATTCGAGGGTGTAAAGCCATGTAAATCCCCAATACAAGGCCACTCTTCATGGGGAAGATGAGGTGTTAAACGTCCCGTGTTTATACATGAAGATCTGGATTATTCATCAAGAAAACAGCATCAGCATCTTGTCAAAAAAGTGAGCGGCGGCATATACCCATTCGAATTTGCTTTGAGCAGTTGATCGGACAACGACCATCTTTTTATGTATCTCCTCGTTGGATTCACCTGGGGTCATGGTGATCTCTTCAGCTCAGGACAGTTCCAAGGGCTCCAAAGATGGTTTGGCCGATTCCTGGTCTGAGACGTCCGAGCCATAGATGGCTTCAGCTGGGTCTTTGAGGAATTGATGGATCTCTGCATTTTGGTGTACCTGAAAATGGTGGATGAATGTGGATGAATCCCTGAGATATGGCCATTCTAACAGGGAAAACGAGAGTTGATAGTGTTGCGCATGATTAAGCAATTGTGCATTCAATTTTTGGGCTACCCTATTTTCAGACCGACCCATTTCGTTTCTTTTTTTGCAGGATTATACAGAAAAAACGATTTCGCACAACAGGCAGGGATTGGCAGTTGCCGACCAAGGCCTCTTCGATTTGCTTCTGGTTCGCCAGTGGTATCAGTCTCAGAGCTACTGGTATCCTGGCTTTGGCACATCTCCCATTTTTACAGCTACATAGATGTGGAACATTGTCATGCTGTTGACAGAACAAGCAAACTTAATGTCTGCGAAGAGCCCGGAGGTTGGTTGGTTACTATTCATTCTCCGAGGGAAGTTCAAGTACTCTTGGAGGGTAGAAGATTGGTAGCAGATTCCTGTTAATTGTCTTTTAATTATCACACTCCAATCCAACCCCCGCGTAAGTCAAAATTGTGGTCGCATAAGTAGTTGTTAAGCCCACGGGTAAGCAGACCCATGCGACATAGGCATTCAATCACCCCTTTTGGACGCTGCTCAAATGTGCTCTATGCATTGCTGGTCGGCGGTGCCTTATTTGTTCGCCAGCGCTTTTTCACTCCAGGGCTTTGCAGAATTCAGCCCAGAGGTTGGATGGACATTGTTGGACAACTGAGGTGGTTGCACTGCAGCTCAAAGTAAGATGGTTTTGAGATTGGAAGCATTGGCAATTGCATCTGGTGTGTGGTCATTCAATTGATGTGATTGCACTGCGATCTATGACGGATTCCGAACTGGATGTGAGTATTGACTCTTGACATATTATTGTCCTCTCGACGTCTCTTCTTTCCTTGTTTGCAACTTTTTGTCATATGAATGTATATAGTGCTTTAATTCATCAAGATGCATCCGGTGGAATGTCAAAGCAAATCATATTTGCTCCCGAGATGTCAGAGCTGGTTTGCACTGTAACAGGCAGATGCTTCAGCGGCTTCCCCTGTTGAGGAGACTGTTGCGCGGTATGTCACGGTGGGTTTCAGTGGTTGACAATGTTGAGTGAGTTATGTGGTTTTATTGACAGATATGGAGGGTTCCTAAAATGGAGGGGCACCCCCAAATGGATGGTTTATAGTGCAAAATCCTATTATAAAATGGATGATTGAGGGAAACCTGCATGTAATTACGCGTACTATTATTTATCCTACTTGTCTATCATTATTATCCCATCATCAGCCATGATCATTTGCAGATATGTTTGGATGTGGTATGTTGGTTCATCCCAAAGATCAGCACCATCATCTACCAGTACGATCATTCCATCTCACACCATGACTGTGCCATGATTGCGGTCTTACCACCATCATGTTTCACCATCGCAATCACCATCGGCAATTCTGGGGCTTGCGCACAGCTCTCAACGAAGGAGGCTTGCGGCCCCCTTTTTTGCCGACCCAATCATCAAAACGTGAATAAAGAATGACACGCATTAGAAGCTATTCTGTCTTTTACCATTTGTGCGTTTTTTTTTCTCGGGGATCACCAAGCCACCATGTTTCAATGCTAAGTCATGGGCTAATTTGGAATTATAATGGGCATTTCGCCATGAACAATAGGGATTGAGTGGGGATGTTTTCCAAAACCAGCGCGGTAGAAATTACCCTTCAGACCCATTGGCCAGCCAGGACCAACGGGCGGCTCTTCTCGAGGAGATCAAGTGCCTCAGCTTCTGCGATGGTGACATGGATTGTGGGTCAGTTTCCCCTGGCGAACCCCTTGGTTTTTGCACCAAAATAGTTGTTATTTATGGATGTTCATCCCCCCAAATTCAGTTATGAGTTTTGATCCATAGCCACGCCCTGCCTGCACCTCCTTGCACTTATTTGGAATCATGCGTTCTGATCCCATACCCCTGGTAAAGGTTCTAATCCAACAATAGGGTGGATTCCACAAGCTCAAGAGGGTTCACGGAAAGACTCCACTTAATCCTGCTTGACTGATACCAGTCTTATCATGTCTTATTCATGCTTGATTTCTCAAACCGTCAACTCAAGCTTTATTCTTGGTGCATGCCTCAAAAGACTCCCCATTGACTCAACGGAAGCAACCAGGGAGACCCGTACTGAAGCAGACGAGCGGATACACAAGGTCGGCTGGTTTTGCCGGACACCGGATGAGCACAAGATTTTATAGAGAAAATGCAGTGCTTTCAAGTGAATTGATAATTGATTTGCCGTTATCCTGGTTGCCTAGTAAGAATTCCTGTAATGGATGATGATAATCTCCAACATATTGGATGGTATATGCACTAGAATCAACTAACAGGGGTTTTGCACACTGCTCATCCTGCTTTCTGATGCGAAACCCGATTGCCTCATACTTGTTCAGGGGTCGCAAGTTGCAACCACCAAGCACAAGAGAATGTCAGAATCAGTTCAGCATTGCTTCACCTACGGTCGTTCTATGGCTGGCAACTCAATGGCAGCAGGGAGGATCATACCTTCCAATTATCGGCCAACCATGCAGAGTCCTGAATCTGACCCACAGGAAGTTGTGCTGATTTAATTTGTTTTGGAGTATATAGTAGTTTCCAGAAACCCAGACATTTGACATCAGAATATACTCAACATCTGACCCAAAATATCAAAAAAATGCTAAAACCATTGTAGTAGCACCATAAACTGACTAAACACCTGGAGCAGCGAAGCCATCCTGGGAAAGGCAGAGAAGACCATCCAGGCATTGAAGGAGATGATCAACGACAAACAGGTGCCCAGTTCATTTCTGGTGTTTGCAGATGATTATCCCATCCCCGCTCATCCGCCCGACATCAAATACACCCCCTGGGATTTGATTCAACGAACCAAATTGGGACTGGATTTAATCAACCGAAATGGTGATTTCATGATATTTAATGGGAATCAGCGGTCTTTGATAGTTGATGAATCCCATCCCCCTAATATTAAACACCCCCGCATACACCCCCTACATAAATGGTCCCAAAGCTGTGGAAATTCTAGACTAAACCATGGTTTGTGGGGTGTGTGTATTATTGGGGGTCAGGGATTATATGTGTGGATCTGTTTGCGTTTATACCAGGTGTTTTTCCATGCGTATCATTGCAATGCGGAGAACAAAACAATTACCTTGCTGTAATGATACTGAATTTTAAGATTATTCATGAATAAGGACTCTGAACCAATCCAATGTGGGATCCCAAATCTCAATCAACCCGTGGTCGACCGGCGATCATGGAGGGTTTGGGGGTACTGCTTGAACGGAAAAGAAACGTGTCCTCTGTTTCTCGACCAGGTAGAGCTGATCCAGAGGAGGAAGGAGGCAGGGAGTCATTCCGCAGGATCGCAGAGGGAGGAATCATGAAGAATCCACTGGGAAGCTGCGCAGACACCCATGTCGGAAAATGAGATGCCCCAAATGGCAATCTAATTAAATAGGGAAAATTATAATTATCCAATGGATTTAGGGGAACCCGTTTTCAGACAACTCCAAAAAAGCAGCAAGATCTTGAAGCACGGTGAAACTCCCGAAGGCACAGCAGTCCCTTCAACGTTAGACCACAAGCAGCTGAACCGTGATGGCACCACTGATGGAATTTCTCTTCATGACGCATTTTTGATGGTTGGAACCATGGGTTCCTTGGCATTGATATCCTTTCACCCTGTTCGTGTGATGGACAGGTTACTTACCCCCAGTTGAACGACAGGTGATGGGATGTGTCAAAACATGTCTTGTGTGCCCTCAAGTGCCCTCAACATTCAAGATGATTGAGATGAAGATCCATATCTATCCATATTTCCATCCATATTTATGTAATATTCCAGCTATTTTGCTGTTCCCCCAGGGGCACCAACTCCCTAGGTTCTTTTTCCATCTGACCAGGTCTCCCGTTTGCGACATGAAGCTGAATCCCTGCAGGTCCGATCCAGAGAGCTGTTGTAATCTTCATCGCCCAGAAGAGATGGTAAAACCACCATTTTTAGGGGGATGAACATTCATTCATGTTCATGATAGGTTTTGTTTTGAATACCCAAGTCGATGAATTGACGTTCAACCAGGAACTTTTGGAGGAAAATGCATGTTCGGGGGAATTCATAACAAGGTTACAACACATTTAGATGCATTTAGAATGGATCATTATGATTCCTCATGCATCAATATGGTGCATAGTATTGCATAATTTAATGCACTTTGACTGGTTTCAACAGTTTCATAGGAATGGTTTTAAACTGGATCGAGAAGCTGGGCAAAACATCGAAAAACTCGAGGGAACCAAGATTTCACCATCCTTTATCCTTCAAAAAATGGGATCCGCTGCAGCTTGAGAACGAGAAGCTGGAGCTGCAGCTTTCAAGGAGCTCGCTTCAAAGTGACTCGGTTGATTTGGGATCCCATTGAAAAACTGAAAGCATCTTGAGACCGTTGAGAACTCCAAAGCTTTCAATCAGTTAAAGGGACAGAACATGATATCTTTGTCTCCATGTTCTCGAGTGTGCTTCACATCCGCAGCTTGCGTGTCTTCAGTTCCGCTTCACAGCATCCAAGCCATACTGACAAGGTATTGCTATGTATTGAGGCATTCTGACATGCAGGTTTCTATGATTTGTGGTGAAACTAGCTGTTGTTGGACAGATTATTCCCCTTCTGTTTCCAAGTGCCCTGGCTGCAGATGGCTTCAGAATGCGCTTGTTCTAATCCGTTCACGTGGTTTTGTGTACTGACATGCTTTAATATAAGAATTCAACATGTGCCCAAGTCAGAGCTATGAAACAATTGTTCCATTTTTTAGTGTTGATGACTGAATAATAGAGAATACACTAGGAATGCTGTTGTGCAGCTCTCCTGATATTTTGATCATCGGACCCAATTTTGTCGATTTCAAGGCCCTACTGCTGCTGATACTGTGGAGGCTGGAGTTTGGTCGAAGTTCATTTGGGCACAAACTCGTGTAAGTCAAGACCCTGGTCCTCTGGCAAATGCCAAAATAGAGAAACCATGGTCATTGCTCCAAAATAGATAAAGAACGAAATCAAATAAAGAAATGAATAGAGGCTCCTGAAAATGTTCTGCTGAACCAATTTTGGACGGATGGTATCCTGGTAGTGATGCATGTTCATTTGCTTCGTTCCAATGTGTATTGACATGTATGCACTCATCCCCATGTTATTCAATCAACCTCCATCGATGCCCTTGACACCCTGGAAAAAAAGGAAACCTATTGGACAGTGCCTCGTTGTTCACTCACAAACCCCATTGTCCCCAATTATATCCTGGTGAAGAAAATAATTCATCATTGTTATGATTTATTTACCCGGGTCATAAGCCATGTCACAATGGGGGATAGAGGGGGTTGTAACAGTGACTAATTACTAATAATTACGTATAATACCTCATTAGAATACAATTAGTATCAATTAGTTACTGTACTGTATAACATTGATATTAAAATGGGGATTACAAGCCAAAACATTGAGGATCATCGGACGTATACCGTATACCCTCTGGTTATTTATGTGGCTATAGAAAATCATCATTTTTCAGTTCGGTAAATCATCATGTTCATCATCTGTAAATGGACCATGGCTTCCCTAGTGTACCTGCTAAATCACCAGAGGGTATATGCCATTGAAATCCCATTAAGTCATCATCAACCCGAACGTGAATCCCATTCAACATCATAAAAACCCTAGTTTCCACTATGATCCACCGTTATTTCGCCGCTATATCCCCAGGCCGGTGAACTTCCCATGAAACCCGGCTGCTTCGAATCAGGCAGCGAATCTGCGGCGGGAGGCGGAAGACCTGTCGACGCACAAGGAGGCCTTTAGAGGATGGGTGGGATGATGGATGACGATGGTATCCTGTAGTAATATTTACTATAGTTATCATGATATTGATATTGTTGATAATACTATAGTTGTATATATACATATATATATATATATAAACCTAACTGATGGATATGCCGAGAACCATTGTACAATATGTATGAGTATTGTGATGGATATCAGGACACCTATCATATTCATGACACCACCGAAACAAATAGTTAACTATTTCAATGAGTTAACTGCTCAATGATATATAGGCTAGGCTTATTTCTGGTTTGGGAAGTTCATTTTCCTGATCACCTGTAGCTTTGGACCCACAGATTCGACTGGGCTGGTCATTTTTGGGGTAGCTCATCCCTTTTTTGGAGGTACAAAATTATGAGACAGATGCAGCACTGTTGAGCAGGTTTGCTGCAGTGGCAAGGTGTGAAGGGCTGTCCTCTGTTACAACAGCTTGCCGAGATCTCATGCGAGGATATATATATACACATATTTACTGTATATCATAAATTTTCGTGACAGGGAGTACATCATATGCCCAAAGCAAACATATTCAAGTCCGCTTGATTCTTCAGGTTTCTCTCCTATCCAGAATGTTTTTCCTAATCTTGAACTGCTCAAGCAGCAGCAAGCTCCATGATCAGATTCATGGATCAGATTCATTGCAGAAATCTGCCAACCGCCAACCATGAATACCAGCACTCTTTGTTCACCTCAACCCTTTTTCCCTCCAAAGGCAGATCTACTGTATTCTGCATGCCAGTCAGGGGGTTTTTGCAAGGTTTTATCATCCTCAGAAAGAGCAGCTTTGAGGTGTCCTCTCAAACTGCATCATTCACACATCATCTTTCAAGGTCCTCCCCACTTTGGGGACTTCCGCATTGTATTCCTCGGATTTCCTTGGTCATGCTTGGCTGAAGCTTCAGAGCTGACCATGCTGACCCGCAATGGCACTCCTCAATATTCTTTGCTTTCAGATGGGGCAGATGCTCCCATCATGAATTCCGCACTGCGGAAGTGGTTGGCCCCAGTGGCCCTGCTGCTCTCAGCTCTGTTTTGTCAAAACGCGGGGCTCTACTCTGCCACCTGCGTGTATCTTGAATGGGATTCAAGGTGATTTGTTGTTTCCGAAAGGGTTCACCCACCATTTCAGAAGTCCAGTTAGGAATAGTTCTTCATATTCATGATTCTTCCACTATTTTGTGTGCTAGAACCCCCTTCTAAGATCTTCTAATCATCGAGCAACTGTTTTGTTTGCTGCCAAAAAACCACCCAAAACATCCCAGGTATTTGCAGTGGGCAGATGCTGCTGAAGGTGATGCAGCGCAGCACAATGCAGCCAGTGCTGCGGCCTTTTCCAAGGGCGTAGGGAGTTCGTCCCTGGAAGATCCGTTGCATCGACTGCTGAAGGGCTCGCAACTGGCTG
Source organism: Symbiodinium sp. clade C Y103 (assembly GCA_003297045.1). Lineage (NCBI taxonomy): Eukaryota > Dinophyceae > Suessiales > Symbiodiniaceae > Cladocopium > Cladocopium sp. clade C. The sequence goes on from BGPT01000394.1 coordinate 158,932, forward strand.
AGTCTTTGGAAGGTTTGAGCTGGGCTCCGGAAGTTTGGGTGGACCTACTCACCGATTGTGCCACTTGGATACAGTTTGGTGTGTTTCTGTCCATAGTGAAACTGCTTTGGCGAAAGTTTCATTTCTCAGTTTCTCAGGTAATAAAGCAATTTATGGCAATCAAATGGTTACCCTCTGGTAAACTAACATAACTATGGAAAATCACCATTTTTTAAGGGAAAATCCACTATTTCTATGGCCATTTTCAATAGCTATGTTAGTTTACCAGAGGGTATGTCTGTCTATCATACATTGATGTTGCGTGCAGAAACCGTGACTTCAGGTGATCATCTCTCTTCTCGTTCAGCTGGTGCGAATCAACGACTTGAAATCGTGGACGCATTTGGCCCTCACAGCCACGGTGCTGGCCATACTAAAAGGCCAGGGTTGGCAGCTGATTGATGTTTGGGTTTGAAACAAACACGTGCTTTGCATCTTTGATACACTGTTCTCAAAAAAGTTCACGGTTTTCATGCCCAACATGATGAATTTAGGGGAATTTCCCATACTTCTTGAAGGTTGCCATGCCCTGAAAACAACCAGCGCCTTGCAACACTTGCCATGCCATGGCGTCCTTTCTTACGCTCTAGGCGTTCTCGCATGGTCCACGGTGCTGCCAGATGCCACTGGTTGGATGGGCTGCCAACGGCGCCTAGGACCTCACGGTTTGATGTACTTTCGCAAGCAGAACAGCCAGCTGGTTGCAACGATTTGCAACAGGATCCTGATCCAATGATATCCAATGGGCGGGGCTGGACCATGGGAAACCCTGGGTCCCTAATTAATCCAATTAGATCTAATTACATAATGGATACATCAAATACATCATGATAAATTCAGGATTCGTTTTGTTGATGAGGCTTCAGAGAAGAACACTGCAATATTCACATGAGATGAGCTGTTAAGGCACACAATTGGGTGATGTGAAGCAGTTTTGAAATCAATTTAGGCAAGCAGTGTTGAGTTGACAATTAGTATGTACAATCATATGTCCAAATAGTAGAGGGGGTGATATGATTTGAGTGATTTGAGTCTATTTGACTTCAGCGATTTCAACAAAATGATTTGAATACATAGATGGAAAAGGTGAAATCATCCAGCTGTTCATCGTTAGTTCTATGCAGATTGTCCATCCACCCCGGAAGGTGAGGGCCTTGGCACGATCACTTCCGTTGTGGATATCTTTCTCCTCACTGTGCAAAGCTTATGGCGACACGGTGCGGAAAAATCTAGCAGAATGTTTGAAGCTGCATTTGTGCACCTTGATGCGAGGACTGAGATGTCATTGCAACAAAATAAAGAATTGAACTATAAACAAAAAAGTGTCAGCTCAAGCAAGTTACTGTACCTGAAGTTCGGTCTTCAGAAGGATGTCCCAACGCTTCATTTGGGTGGCTGTCCCCAAATACTGATGCTTTAAAACCTCATTTTCCCCAATAGCACAGCATGCAATGAAGTTTTTGAAAGAAAGTCATCCCCATCAACAACAATAATCAACATAGCCATTTCATGGGGGGTGGTTATCATATGTTATCACAACTTCCCCATTTTTCAAGGGTAGCAATTCTGTCGTGTCGAGGCTCCTCGGTCGAGCAGCTCCACAGCAGCTGTGTGCTGATACACTGTTTTGCTGTTCGACGAGTACCACGGTCCTAGTCTGTTTGGGTGCATATGATGCGATTAATAAACCCGCTAGTAATGGTTAATGTCAACCACTATTTGGGGAATCCTCCATGATTAATAAACCATGGTTTATTAATCCCACCTTGACATTATGTAAGGATGGATTACATTGCTCCAATGGGATGGAAAGCTCGAAGCATCCAACATGTTAAACAGTGATATGGGATGATATGGGTATGTCTGGGGGCAGTATTAAGATATACCGAGGTCTTTGTTTTTGCTATGTGAAGGTTTTCTAAGTCATTGGGGGTACCCCAAATCATCCAAAATTGGAGCATGACTTAGTATTGAAACCCATGGTGACTTGGGGATCCCCCATTTTAAGAAACCCCCATGTTGAGTGTGTACTTCAAGCTCTGCCGTTTTTCTCTCATTCGATGAACATCCATCAACTCTACATTCAGGTGTCCGCACGAATCGATGAAGTAAGACGCGAGCGGCGCTCCGCAATACTTGGGTTGACTGGTTTGATCCTTTGTGCAATTCTGGCAGCTGACGTTGCATTGGCAGTAGGACAGGTCTGTCAAAATGCTGGATGAATTCAATGCCCAGAAATCGATGATGGGAACATTTACGGGAAAAACTATATTTCAACGCAAACCCTGAATGGTTTTCTGCAGATTTTCCCTCAACTGAATCCACTGAGTAGCCAAAAACATGTTGTTAGCTTCCTGACTTCTTGGAACATGGTCATTGAAGGCCGAGTCTTCTGTTTTTGCTGGCCTGCTAGTCACAATCACCAATCCTCAAATGTTGATTCCCTTTGCTCCAAGGATTGGATGGAGACAAAGGGAAAATTTGCATGAAACCTGACATTTGCCATACACTGGAAAAATGTGTTGGTTTCCTTTCAAGCTCCCAAAAAATTTTCCAGTGCCAGTGATTTGGAGGAAGCAAGCTGCATTATAGCGTCGACGTGCTCCTGGCCATCCCTTTGACCTTCCTGGTCTATGGAAATCCGGCCATTGCCATGTGCGCCAGCGAATGGGCAGAACGAGACACTGACAGGAGACCCCTCTCAACGCATGGCCACACCTTTGAACCAGATCTGGGAATGGTGGCAGTTGAACCCTGTTGCTTTCCTTTCGGTGACTTGACTCTCATATACTTGCTGTGTCGAGGAGTAGTTATGACGAGATGCTTTGAATTTTTTTCTAGGCATGAGGTTTCGAAATTGCACGAGCGGCACAGGAGGAAGACAAGGGGTCGGGGCAAGCTAAGTTGTTTGTATCATTTCCATTCATTTCCATAATTGTAAAAAAAGGGTAGTCCGCTTTTGGTGCTGAAAAAAGAGCAAGGCAAAATGGCTGGCAAGTACTTTTTGCAGCAGCGAGAAGTTTCTGCGGAATCTCAACGTTTCCGTTGGACGGAAGACCAGCAACGTGTCTTCCGGCAGAAGAAGGTCGAGATGACCGGAAAGTTGGAGGCCTCTGGGGCAACTTTTCCGTTGCACTTTTAGGTGTTCTGGTGGATTCTGGTGGGTTTATCTGAAAACCACATTTTCCTTGTGAAAACTGTTGTTTGGGGGGCATACCACATTTTTTGACAGACCCAAGTGTCTCCATTCTGGATCAGTTCATAGTCAGTATCACGCCACGTTTGTGGATCCTAGCGGACATGTTATGTATTCATAATACCTGTACCGGACTTTCGTGAACTAAGTTTATCTCCTATCAGTCTCTTGCAGAGGGAATCCCATGGCCCATCCCCCAAATATTATGTAGATATTATAAAATGATGTTACGATGTTATTCATATATACTGCCCAAACGAAACCCGTCTTGGCACTGGATCCAGTGATTTTGGGGTCCCGAATCTTTGAGCTATTGTTCGAAAAAAATGATCAGTGGAAGGGATCACAGTATACCATTAATGTGTGTAAAACAAACATAAACCACATATTTGGGGAGGGTTTTCTACAACCGTATGGTGAAATTTCTGGTTGATTCATGGCATTGTTTTACTAACGTTCAATTCTGGCTGGCCAATCCCTATCAACTCACCGGGTAAATCCCCATGAAATCAGGCCATGCGGCGTCGCTGTAGCACTTTGGCTGACTCCTTGCAAGCGCAGCAAGATGCAGCACAGCGATTGCTACTGGAGCGACAGCAGGAGACACAACGGCTGCGCGTTTTCGTCGTCTTTTTGCGGGCTTTGGAATCATGGACATGCCAGGAATTGTCAGGATGTGCATACATGTAATATGATTGTGATAGTGTGTGTCTAGATAATATTAACTAATATGATATAGTCTATAATCAACAATAGCAGTAATTGTTAATAGTGATTTGATTCATGTGATGTGCTTTGTTACAAGATGTTACAAGAAACGCAGCCTCCATCAATCAATGGTTCGCGGATGGATAGCTTTTCATTGGACTGCAGGTTTCAATCTTTCAGTTCTTTTTCCGCACGCTATTGTCAGATAGGTGCAGTAGTTTGAGACAGATTGAGACAGATTGACCTAAGATGCCACCATATTCCACCGGATTAATGATGATGAACCCATATTAACCCCTCCAAACTATGGTTTAAGGCTAAAAACCAGCAAGTTTGTTGATCCATTGGTGAAGATTTTTTTTTGCCATCGCTAGGAGCTGGACAAGAAGCTGGAGGATGCAAAGGCTGAGCAGGAGAAGTTCGACGAGTCACCTGTTGGGGAAGCTTCAAATAACGGGAAATTCCTAGTGACCACAGTGTTCATGGGAAAGTCCTGATCTCCCAATTGCAATATAGCAATCTGAACTTTCTTCGGAATGGAAAATCTCAAAACATCTCAATGGCAAACAAAATCCATATTACCAGTAGGAAATCCATCCCGCGCGCGGCGTGTTCCAATGGGCCAGGAACGGCAGATCTCCGAGAAGCAGAAACGCTTGGAGGAAATCAAGGCGAGCTCCGTGAGCACGGCATTCTACGGTAAAATGGGGGAAAATCGAGATGTTAAGCGCCAAACGTTGGATGTCAGCAACTAAAATGAGGCGTTCAATATGTTTCAATGACTTTCAATTGGTATATTCAGTGTGTTGAGATTATGACGAGCCATGCCGCCTATGATGTTCAACGAGTAATTATTTTGTGGAGGGTGCGAAGTACAGGATAGTAGGGTGAACTGACCGATACTCATGTGTAAGAGTTGGATGTTGATTTCCAAGAATTGGTTTTAGGCGTTGAAGGAAGATCTACAGGAACTCCTGGTTGTACTTTGTGTTTGAAAACTATGGTTTTCTGCAAACCTTTGAGTCAATCCGGTGAAGATTGAAAACGATGTTTTTCTTCATGCCACCCTTCCTTGCCAGACACTGCCCACGTTGTCAACTCCCTGGAAGGCCCTCAAAGTCTAGAAGAGTGCGGCAAAGCACGCAGAGACCTAGACGAGTCCCGCGTGAAGCTTCAGGTCGGGAGCCAAGCAGGACTGGGTCCAGCTACAGAGTACCTCCAAATCATTGAAAATGTAATGGTTTGAGATAAGTGTAAAACCTAATTTTCTCCCATTAAGACATTTATATTATTTTATATTCATATCTATATTAAATGATATTTATATATATATGTATGTTATGTTATGTTATGTCATGAAATGCAATGCTTTCTTTTTCTGATTGAAATGGCCATTATCGGAGTGTAATCTTGGATGAAAGAAGTGATAGAGTTAGGAACAAGACCCAGGACCTTTTCTTGGGGGATCTTACTGTAACATTGCCAAGTGACAAGGCTATTGGCTTGTGCCATCCCCATATAGAAGGGGGGCATGCTGCATTCGTTTGAATCTTGGATCCAGCAAGTTGCTTTGCTCTTTGTGTGGTTGTACTTAGGTTGTACTTAAAAAAAAATCTCAATGCATCTTTTTATGACTTTTCTTTTTTGAACATCTACGGTTGACACCATTCTTTTTCCATCAAATATAAGGGTTTTCTGCAGCAGTTCCCTTCAGCCAATTCTGGGATTGGCATGAACATCCCATTTGTGCAGGTCAGCAGTTCACCTGAGACACCTGTGACGCTCGTCCTGCCAAGCAGAGCTGCGCAAAAAATGCTCGGGCTGATGTTCACTGATCAACTATCCAGTGGTGAATGGAGGGATCGGTTCGGAGGGGTATCGTATGTACATTACTTAGATTTTGTTTCGGGGCTGCTGAGATCTTTCTCGTGCCGAGCGCATTACTTAGATATAATATATATATATATATTATACATATACATATCCAAAGTATTCCAGATACAAAATGGGGAGCTAGGGAGCTACTAAGTAAGAGTTTCCCAACCATATGTGTGTGAAATCTGAAGTCAAACCATGATTCAATGACAGATCTATAAGGTTTGTGGCTTCTCTGAGACTCAGCAGTGTCAATCATCGGCTTTGTCCCCACCACCTTGCTGCATGGATTTGCCGCCAGGCCTTGCAATTGATTTTGCGGGACTTCTACCGGGCCATGGGACAGGACCAGCCGACTGGAACATCTCCAACGTTTGCCTGGATGTTTTAGCAGGAAAGCAAGCAAAGGAGACCAGCATGAGGATAATGATGGATATGACTCAGATATGACTCAGATATGACTCAGATATGACTCAGATATGACTCAGATATGACTCAGATATGACTCAGATATGACTCAGATATGATTGGATGTTGGAGATTCGCAATGCTAAAACCATCATCATCCGACAAGGTGCGTGGGTCATCCAAGGCATGGAAATCAGCAGTGCTTTGTTCAAAACTCAGGAGCCACCTTCGATGACGCTTGAAGCTCAGGAACAACCTGAGATGAATCTTGATGCTTGGTGAACATGCTTGTACTTGTATTTGTTTATCTAATGTGGGAAACCCAATACTACCCAATTAGTAACGTTATTGCACCCCACCCCACCCCACCCCCACCCCACCCCCCCATGCTGACCAAGACGTGGATGCAGTGAGCAAGTAAGTGGAAGTGGGTAGCAGGTGAATGTCCCATGTGTGTGTGTGCGCGCGCGCACTGCGCAAGTAACGTTATTGCACCCGACCCCACCACACCCCACCATGCTGACCAAGACGCGGAGGCAGTGATCAATAAATGGAAGTGGGTAGCAGGTGAAGGTCCCATGTGTGTGTGCAATGTGTCAGGAACGTTATTGCACCCCACCCCACCCCACTCCACCCCCCAACCCCACCCCACCCCCACCCCACCCCCNCCCCATGCTCACCAAGACGTGGATGCTGATCGAAAAGGTTCTTTTTTATGTACCTACATCGCTTTGGAACGCGAAACCTCTCAAATTGCCGCGCCTGCCACATGAAATGATACCTTGTGTTCTGAAGTGATGGCTGGAAGTGTGTTCCAAAGTGATGTCAAATTGGCTGTGTTCCAAAGTGATGGCTGGAGCTGTGTTCTGAAGTGATCCTGTTACCTTTGGGGATAGTGTCTTCATAGCACCCATCAACATGTAAAAATTGTGCGGCTGCGTGGCTGCAAACTTCTCACTGTCACTGTTCTGGGCCATGACTTTCACCTGATCACCGAGGGCCATTGTTAGCAAACACCAGGCAACTACCCAGCGTGACTCTCAGCGTACCCCAGCTTGTTGCGTGGCGAATCTTATATGACAATCAAACTGCAACTGTAAGAATGCTGCTAAAAGATTAGCTTGAACTTGGGTGGCATGTAGAAGATCTTCTGTTTGTTACAAGATTTTGTTCCTATTTCTGTTTCCACTGACAGTTTTCAATACAGCAGCAGATGGCTGCGGAAGCTGAGGACGAAAGTCCTCGAGCCGGATCAGGTGGACATGTCACCAGCTTTGGTGGGCATTTTTCGGGGAATGCAAAAGTTTTTACAGACCTCAAAAGTGCAAGTGCTGTACCAAATCCCCCACAAATGAAGATTTAAGGAGAAAATCATCTATAAATGATGGGATTTTCCATTGCCATGTTTGATGACGGGAGGATACATCATTTTGTAGCATCTACACCCTGTGGCTGGTTTGGGGTTACCCTTCATTGGTCGCTATACCTTCCGCATCCTGTCCTTCCGCTAGTTTAACACATATAGCCGAGCTATGGAAAATGGCCCTTTTCAATTTTATGGCATATCATGTCCCTATTCAAAATGGATTTTTTTTCAATAGCTATATGTTGAATTACCAGAGGGTATATCCTTCCTGTTGAGACTTTGTGACGCACGGCCTCATTGGATCACCTTGGTGTATCCCAGCGAGTCATCGGCTCAAGCATGAGATGCGAACCGGAGCACATGCCAAGCAGGATGTTCTATGGGGTGCACTCAGAAGACAGGGAAGCTTCAAAAAGTACTAGACAAAAATGGCAACATGTGGTGGAAGACCACGGTCATGAATTCCAACTTGCCGGAAAATTCAATCCGGAAGCATGAAAGTATGTTAAAGAATATACCATTCACAATACTTCCCATATCTATACTGTCTATACTGAATCCTCAAACATATGGGAAACATCATTTGGTCACTTCGAAAGGTATTGCCTTTGAAGCTAGACTTAGACTGAGACGAAGATTGCACGATGCCTCGCCCAAGAAGGTCGGCGCGCGGTACTGGACCCCAGAATTGTCTGATGACCGGTTGGAATCAAACATGGCTAATGGTAAAAATGTTTGTCATGGATTTTCCATTGCCAAGTTTGATTGTCAGAGAGTATATTAATGTATATTATGGATCTCAAGATATTGAGACCATTTGGGCTTTGCTGAGTTGTGGGAATGTACCCTGGAATTAAAATTAGGCACCTGGCGAAGCAAAACGAGCCAGAGAGACTTCCACAAGAGGTTTCAGGAAACTTTAAAAGAAACCCCAATGTTTGGATGGGTACCCTCTGGTAAACTAACATAACTATGGAAAATTGCCATTTATAGTGGATTTTCCCATTGAAAATGGTGATTTTCCATAGTTATGTTAGTTTACCAGAATCCAGTGAAGGATAGGCGCTGCCAGGTCGATTCGCTATGGCACCGTGTTTTTGGCCGCAGCGGCAGGCAGCCGTTGCAGCACAGTGCTATGGAAGACCTACAACTGGAAGACTGGTTGTCATTCAAGCTAATCCTAATTTTAAATGATTATCTGAACATAATTGAAATTGATTGAATATGTATTTTTTAGGTATATAATTATGTATATATATATATATATGAATAGGGATACCATGATTATAGTTAGGGATTGTAAGATGGAAATGACATATGATTTTGTAATGTTTGAGGATATGATGATATCTGGCTGAATTAAAACGACCTCACTGCAACGTCACTGGAATGATGGGTAGGATTAGGGTGACTGTCCCAAAATGGCCGAACGATTCAGATTCGTGAATTCTTACAATTTATCCAGATGGGTGATGGTGATTGGTGACGATGGGTTCTGAGTTAAAGTTTGATTCATAAAGATTGTTGAGATTTCTCTTCCAAGTCATGTCATTCTTGTTGCCAATTTGTCAGGGATGATCCCAATTGACGGCGAATTTGGGGGCTGAAATCATGAACCGTGCCAAGCAGCATTTCACTGGAGTTCAGCAGTTGATTCTATGGTGTAGTCCCTTGCTGGTGCCGAGAGGTCTGCAGACGTTGCATTGGTCCTTTGCCTCTCCTCAGCTGGGTGCCAGAGGGAACAGCACAGGGTGAGTATCTCCTTGGCATGGTCAAGCAGAGTGAGAATGCCTCATAAATTTCCTATATAACTGTTTGTGGAAGCGGTTGATGTGATTAGGTACATGGGTAAGAATTGCGGATGGGTTTTGTACAGCTGTTTGATGATCATGTTATGTTGGCTGTGACCAGGCGGAATCCCATGAGCAGATGTGGTTGGTGCCTGAAATGGGCACCCAATTTTTGTTTGACAAAATCTCATAGAGAAACCACTGGTTTTCGGATCTCCCATTTTCAGGACAGCCCATGTGCGTCAGCAAGTCATGTGCAGGCACTTCGGCTGCCAGCAGTGAGGTGCATGGTATAGGCACGACCACGGCTGGGGATACCTGGGGATTGCTGGAACCTGGTGATCCATGGTGATCCTCAATTCACCCACATCTTTGGGAGATGGTTTCCACTATCGATGTTGATGCTGGAAGTTGAAACGGTCAAGAGAGTGACGAGCAGTGGATGGAATGTAAGAGAAATTGGCGAAGAGAGCTTCAGTCTGTTTCATTGATGGGGATGGTTTGGATTTAATACGCACCGACATGCTTCCAAAGCCCTAGCTCTCAAGCTGTACCACCCAGTCCTCATTACAACTCTCATCATCACAACCATGATCAAAAATTACCGCCGCTATCATCAGCAGCATCGTCATGGTTGTCAAGTTTTAGTGTTGTTGTTCTTCTTGTTCCTGTTGCTGCTGCTCTTGTTGCCGATGCTGTTGTTATCGGTTGTTATCCTCAAAGTTCAAGCTTTCCGAGCACTATGACTGCTTTAAAGTTTTCTCTACAGTGTAGTAGTGATGTTTGACATCATTGTATCATCAACATAATGTTGAAAAATTACTACCGTTCACTGATTTCTACTGAGTCTGAAATTCCTGAATGTTGATTTTGGTGTCGTTGCTCACATACCGAGATTCTTCATCCGCAGGCTCAAGCCATCGTCACACAGCTCTGCACCAGCTCACGGCTTCACAGAGGTGAGGGAATTTGGCGGTAAACTGGCCATGGGGATGGGAACTACATGGGATTTGTCATGGGATTTGTCTCAAAATGGGGCCCGAAATGACAAATTCATATACAAATTGTACATATTTGTATGGGAACGTTGATGATCAGCCATTGGATTTTGGGCTCCAAATGTTGAGACAACTTCACTTGATGCAACTCAGCCGCCTGGCCCATAGCGCTGTCAACCGATGTAGTCCATTGGGAGCGCTTCCACGGCTAGGACAATCCCAATATTGACTAATGGTGTTCATCCTGGTCATCTTGTCAGTGTCACGAGGCATTCGACCACCAGCACCACTGGGAGAGCTGCTTTGCCCGAGGCGATTCTCACAGGAGTCATCGTTGGATTATGATATCTGAGTAGGATCGGAGGTGCACAATGATTTGTTAATACCAATCATTACATCTACCGCCACAAGCATTGTCTTCCCGGAAAGTTGGTGTTTAAAATGCTGCCGAACAGGTATCCTGTTGGTCATTGATCAGACCCCATGCAGGTCCTGTCCTACATTCAAGACACCATCCAGCATGCTCCAGCCTTACAATTGCAGCCGTGCGTTGCGAGAATTGGGTTTGTCGGAAGATTGGGCACAGAATCCCATGTGGTTGATCCGGAAACATTTTCCACTAGAATTGCAATTTTCTGGATATTGCACAAACCCAGTTGGTTTATGTAATAGGTTCCCTGAAATCTGAAACAGGATAGCTTTTTGTGTCTGAAGCATTCACCCTTGAAGGTTCCAGACAAAGTGGCTGAGTCGGAAGCCTTAGGGGGAGCCTGAAACAGGCATGGAGATGGCAGTGGAGCACCAACCACGACATTTTGAGAATTCACTGCCCTAGTAAAACATGTAAAACATGTAAAACATGTAAATATAATAAACACTGTTTGTTGCGTCTAGGTTTACACGAGGTTCAAGTAAAGCTTTTCAACAGCTTTGAGTTGCATGGCTTCAGAATACCAGCTAAGCAAAGAGGCGGTCAAATCATGTCCATAAACGTGCACCCAGTACTGAAGATGTCTATCGCGCACTGTTCATTGCTGTGGCAACAGTCCAGTGGAGTTGGTGCCGCTCATGCCATGTTCAGGGTCCCATCCCCTAAGATGAAATCAGCCCCACAGCCGTGCCTGGTTTTGTCCCGCCCCCAAGATGATTCAGTATGGAGATGTGTCAAAACCAATGCATGTTTTGGGGATGAACATCCATTTGCTATTGACCTGGTTATACCATACCATTGTCATACATACCACATGTATCCATATGTTGGGATTTGAGCAGATCCTGGTATATAAATTTCGGGTGTTTTCACCAGGTCCCCAAGGTGTTGACCCAGCCCCAGGGCGGGCATCAGGATGGGGCCCATGGGCATTGTCTACTTCTTCGCCATTTACGTCGTGGTGCCTTGGCTTCAGATGCTTCGGACTTACGGCGCTCGATTCCACAAGAACGGTACTCCCGAAAAGAAGAGAACACTATCAAATCCTGGGTAATCCTGGGTAAGTATTGTTTTTGGCCTTAACATCGATTTCTTTTGGCCATTATTTCGAGAACTGCATATTGAGCGGGCTCGCAAACTTGCAAGCATGAAAAATGCCGCAGTGCCGGTGCTAAATGTTTCTGGGACTGTTGTCTTGAAGCCAATGTTTAAACTGATGAGTCAATGCAACCAAGGTTTGAAATGTTGTGTGGTTTTGAATCGGGATTTGTGATGGATCTTGTAGCTAGGCCAGACAGTTGAACAATGATGTTGAGCGATGAGATATCTCTTGTGCCACAGTGTAACCTTGGGCATTGTGCTCTGAAGTAGACACGAAACAAGCAGATGCAATCAGGATATTGTGACACAAGATCAAGTTACCATACCGCAGCCTGACAGCTATATAAACGATGCTAAACGTGTTGCGTGCGCGTGCTTTATTGTCTGTGTATATACAGCCAATCTGGCAAAGGGGACTGAACAACTGAGCAGATCGAATACTCTTCCGTTGAATTGGTGGCTTCAAATACGTTCTACTCCCGATGCTTTCCCCACTAGGGATAGAATCAATCTGAATATCTTCCCATGCCTTCCCCATTTTTCATGGCCCGCTTAACCCCCAAGCCGTTTTGGGACCGATCTGTTAGGCGGAATGCTTGGCACTCCCGGCCGCTCCCCTGACCTTGTCCTCCGGCTACCTTTTCGGTGGGAACCTGAGAAGCTCGTGCTGTTCATTGTGTGTTTTTCTCATTTTTTCTGTAGGGTCAAGGTGCTAAAAGTTGAGATTGCGAGCTAGATCCCGGGCATTCATTGGCATGCTTACTGTACCGGTCTGCTCAGCTACGTATTGAATATTATGGTATATTATAGCAAATTATAGTATGTTATAGTATGTTATAGTATATTATAGCAATCAATCCTTGTAGTGATTGTGTGCAACTATTTTACATATTATGAGGCATCATAGATCCTTTGCTCCGTACATTCTAGTGATTGATCATATCGTTGGACCGGAGGTATTCAGAGGGATGTCATCGCTGAGTCGACCATTTCTCCACAGATTTTTGAACCGGTAGACCAGTTCTATCCGTTCTGTCCACGTTCCGTTTGTATTGGATAACATGATGACATCATGGAATGGAACATCGCCATTGTGAAGTTGCGGCGACATGATAACAAAACCACACATAACCGCCTGTTGATCCAATTTGAGATCGATGCAATGAGTTGTCCCCTTATGATCAGCCGATGACATGGCCTACCCTATCATATCATATACCCAGTGTGTAGCAGCTGTCCCGAGGTTTGCCCATTGGTTCTTTGACATCCATTTTGGCAGGGACAGGGTATCAACATGCTTGGATGAACAATGATGAACACGACCAGCGCCCTGGGTCTCTAGGTGTCCCGGACTGTGATTTGTTGAATTTGTTGTGAAAATGCTTAGCTTTCTTATCTTTCTTTGCAATGTTCTTGGAACATCTTGAATTAATGAGTCCGTCCTCCAGTTTTCGGTCGTTTTTCAAAAACTCCTCAGCAGGACCACAGCCGCCGTCATCGGCTTCACACTTTCGCGGACCTTTTTGAGGCAGGGTCCGTGTTCTGTTATATATAGTCCTGGATTCAGTGTTGCAGCGCTCCTTCATGCCGGTGGATGAATAATTATGCTCAAATTGCTCTTTCGCCAGAAACAAAGGTTTCAGCATATGTCAAAATCGCCATTGTGCCAAATGGCATGAAAGCATGGAATGCAAACCATGCGTATACATGTTCGGGACAATTTCACCTCCAAGCCTTAGCCTAGTTTTAGAAGATGCTATGGTAAAGCTATGGTCAATTCAGCATGCTATCAGCCATTTGAATCCATTTGATACCCAAGGACAGCATCACAGCTTCTCTTCATCCCTGACTTTCCAGGCCACAGATTTCCAAGATGATCGAAGGGAATGAAACTTTCCGCGACATCAACAAGGCCCGAGGACCACTGGACCTGACTGCGATTCGTTTTGGACTTCATTATGGACGGTTGCTCCGTATTTCGTGGTTTTGTTAAACATTGTGAACCTGTGACTTTCTAATGAGTCATGAGGCTTCAAAACTTCAGGGTTTGATGATCCGATGAAAAAAATAAAAAAGCATGAAATAAAATGATGATTATGAGTGCCATGGCGCCATGCCGGAGAAATCGTACACATGGGCAGCCGAGGCAGTAGAGCCTGAGCCCCAGGGGATTTGGATATGAGTGGCAGCAGGATTGGCCCTGTTTGACATTGGTATTGTCATGCTTTCTGTGTGAAATTGCTACAAAAATGAAGGTCACTCTTTGCAGAAAAAATAGGATCAGGCGGTAGAATGGGTGATGGAATGTGTTGGCAAAAAAGAATCTGACGACTGAACTTTTCACTGAATATTATTGTCGACTGTTGCTCTTTCACTGAACTTTGCAGCTTCGACGTGTTTCTATCGTTTTCTATTGTAGTTAAGCATGCCAGCTCTACCGATCGATGGGTCCTGAATTTCCTGCAGTAGTGTAGATTTTCTCCAGGGTTACTCAGGGAGCGACTGCTTTTCTGAGTCTTCAGAGTGTCAATTCCGCACAGTCTCCGGAGATGCCTCCGTTGCCGACTGCAACCGCTTTCTGGCTGAATTGTTCACAGTCGGGCTAGCGACTGTGTTCGCGTAAGTCCTCTTGAGTGTTCCGGCTTCTCTTTGAAACCAGCCAGTTGGCGAGCTAAAGATGTTTACATCTGTCAACTTTAAAAAACAACAGTGGCACCTGAATGCAGCTTAGCCGGTTCTGAGATCGATTTACACAGAACATGAAACTGTGAGAACTAGGACGAACTAGATGTTGGACATGCTGGGACCGTTTGATGTCAGCATTACATCCTTCAACCGGTTCCAGTTCCGCGCCGCCATGGCGGGATACGGTGGCGGTTTATCCGCCGCGCAAAGATTCTTGGATGAACCAGCAGAGAAGCCTGTCTACATGTTGCTTGGCAGCATCAACAGGGATTCTGACAGCATTTGACACAAGTATGCAATTAGATAAGTCCATATAAGTCCATTTTGGGTGCCTTTCCAATGGCACCCCATTTGGCAAAAAAATAGGCCACTATCGAGTCAAAGTCGGCAAGGCCGTATCGGGTTCAGATCGAAAAATTGGGCACCTCGTCGATTCCAGCGATGTAGTCGTGAAGAAGATCAGTTGTTACAATTTTGCCGACCTTAAAATGTCAAGTTGATAGCTACATGATGAACTGTTAATATAATATAGTATAATATACTCCAATAAAATATATAGAATGTATTGTTAATTAATGCTTAACCTATTAATCTATTATAAATATACTTAATTAGTAATCTATTATGAATCTACTATTAACAACAATTATGATTGTAATTGAGGCCCATGATGTCGATGCAGTCCTTGACTGCCTTCGCCTTGTACCTCGGCCCTGGCGAATCTTTGGATGAATCACTGGGAGAGTTGGATTGGAATAGAATGTTTATTATAATGATAAAATATAAGTAGATGTCCATAATATTCCATAGTATAATGGTAATTATTAGAGTAACTTAATCACTATAATAGTGGAATTCCATACTGAATAAGGTGCTGAGAATTTAAGAATGATTGTGGATTATACATTATTACATATATATATATATGGATTCCATTGAAGGATTTTTAGAATGATTGGAATCCCCAAGTATGATCACTACCCTGGGGTAAACATACAAAAAGATCTGGAAAACCTGTGTCACCAGGAAAATTGTCTACACATGGTTTATTTTCCACATCTATGTAGACGTTTACCCCAGGGTAATGATGATACTTGGGGATATGGATGAATCATTATTGTGATTGGAATCTTATAATATTACAGTATATCATAATTTGCAATTACTATAATTATGCCAAAATGATTCGGAATATCGTTCAATGTGAATGACATGATATATTTGTATGTATATATATATACATGATATATGTATATGTGTTATAGGATTAATATATATAGGAGGTCAAAACATGGTTGCGTACAACCACCGAACCCTGCAATGTCACTGCAATGAATGGAATTGGATTGGGCTAAGTGTCCCCAAATGGCCGAACTTTTGGGGTTTTATAATTTGTTCAGAATGAACATCCATAAACACCAGCGACCAGTGTTTTGGTCACCCATAGCCAGATATGGGAATAGAGCATCCAGACTTATGTTGGGCCCCAGACGGAGAGAAATACTACAATAAGACTCTGTTCAACTAGTGATCTCGGAAACCGCCCTTCAAAGGTATAGCTTCAGGAATTTCATTTCCATGGATTCCATTTGTTTGAGGTGGCCATATTTGAGTTTCTGTTTGTCTGAGAATAGGGTACCCCACACAAAATCCCAGAGTTGATCAATGCATTTCAATCCCCATTTTGGCTGCTTGAATGGTTCGGAAATCCCCAAGGCAGTTTGAGCCCCCCAGTTGTAAGGTAGCTTGTAAACCCCCCACTATCCATTACTATCTGATAATTCCTCAGTAGCTTAGTTATAAATCCACTTACCCATATAATCTAGGGCCATCCCTGCACTCCCGGCACTCCCGGGAGTCGCAAGGCCCGTCATTTCACCCCCAGTGTTCCTTGCACCGATCGCAGCGCCCATGGGGATTGATATCGCCACGGAGGTGCCGAATGCCCATGATGTGAGCAATAACAAACCACCCATACTGTGATGGATAATGGTTGATACATGTTGATACCACCCATAACAGGATAAAAAATCGGATGGTGGAAAATATTGCTTTACTAGCATTCTTGAGGGATTTACGTACCCATTGGAAGGATTCCCATGGGATGACCATACCCCATACTCATGGGATATAACTTGACCATGGCACATATGGATTTATTAAAATCATTATTTGTTGGATCATGTTGGATTTGAATCCTCCCATGCAACGCACAGGGATGGTATAAGGAGAGGTTGGGTACTTCTGACCACTGACATCCAGTGACCATTGACGGCACCGGTCGGGTTTGGGCTCTTTGGGTTTGATCTTCCTGCAAGCCACAAGCTGGAGTATGAGGTCAGTGTTTCGAAAATGTGGACTGGGCCAGTTGATTGAATGCTTAATGTGATTTTCAGAACTGTAGATGGATAGATCAAGGGTGCAAGATGTCAGAGCAATGGCATTTTTTTATTGTCTCTTGTTTTGGAAGATGTTCTTAATGTTCTCACGCCACGTGCGGATCAAATATTCTTGTGGCCACGCATCATTCACTTGACAAAATACAAACTTGCCATTGATCGGATCTTTGAAAGCGACTGATCTCAGGGATGGACAGCGAAAAGCTGAATGATGTGTCACAAGTTTTACAAGTGTGTTTCAAGCTTGAAGACAGAGCCCCTGCATTTAAACTTACAGGATCTAAACTGATTTAAACAAAGAATGGGCGAAATTGAAGATACACAAAGATGAATGAGGTTGAGCCGCAGCCAGGTGCAACGCCTGATCGAAACCGAGTCATTCAAGCCGCTCTCACTGAGTGCTACTGGGCAGGAACTTCCCACGGAAATGGAGGCATGGACCATGCACCATCTTGTCATTTTTACTGGGGAAAATGATGATAAACCAAGATAAACCATGGCATGGAATGAGGTTTTCCCCAACATATTCAGACTATTCAGACAAACCATCCGAGGAAGTGGCAGCCAGACTGAGCAGTGCTTCGCAAAGGGTGTTGGACGCGAGCATGATGAGTTTGGAACAGGCGAGGAGCGGGGTGCATCGAACCCCGGTAGCGTTTTCTGATATTTCTGTTGTCTGTCAGATAGGTTGAAGTGCACCATCACCATCATCATCATCATCATCATCATCATCATCATCATCATCATCATCATCATCATCATCATCCTTGTCAATAATCAATCATGAATGATCAATAATCAATAGTCAATAATCAATAATGAATCATCACAACAATGTGATTCCTTTCGACATTGACTCTGCATGTATTTCTGAACTTGCCACTTCCTCAGCATAATCATCCCGGCAGGTTTTGCGACTTCATCCAGATCTGGTCAGTGTTTGGGAGCAGGACAGGTTCGGATCCTGTTTGGTCAGGGTCAGCCCATAATTTGGAGGATCTAAGATATCTAAGATATCTATAGATTCTATAGATATCATTAGATATCTAAGATTAACATCCTGCGTCCCAGAAAAAAACGCTTCTAACTTCCAGATGAAGCTTCAGAATTAATTCTACCCTTCGTAAAAAAAGACATCAACAGAGATGAAAGGAAAGGGCGCGCCCTGCCTTCCACTGTAATGAATGGAGGTAAAGTCACTAGGCCTTTTGACTCACAGGCGCTTTGCAGGCACCTTCTCCAGATGGTTTCAGATTGGCTTCAAACTTCCAGTCCAAAAAATGGCTAAGTCCGAAATACTCGGAAACAATCATTAAAACCTGCATTTATAGGGGATTTTCCATGGCTATGTTAAATAACCAGAGGGTAATATCCAAAAAAAAACAAGCCATGGTGTCATGAAACCTGCTCCAGGACGAGCTTTTGATGGTCTCCGTGCCTCAGTCGCCCTGGCTGGGTGTCAATGCGAAGCCACCAGAGGAGCATGGAGTTCCCAAAGGGAAGCCACAGAAACTTGGCCTCGGAGGGGATTCCCAGGGGTAGATAGGGGTTGGTAAATGTTGGTAAATGTTGGTACATGTTTTTTTGGGGGGATTTGTTTCACATCACTTTCAAGTACTTATTGGAGATGATATCCCGCCGGTAGAAAACCAGATTTCAGATGTGATTTAAGATCATTTCAGCTGGCTGTGGATAGATATGGTTCAATGTTAGCTTCAATACAATGCTCAATATGGCCTTAGTTGTGGCATTGTTGAGCTCAAACTTGGCATACTGTATGCTTCTATGGTTCTACATGGTTCAACATGATTCAACATGATTCAACCATATGGTTATGTAGATTTGATCAAATATGATTGTACAGATCACCATCATTAGGTTCATGACACTCTGCAACGATAAGGATTTTACAAGCACCTGTTCCAATTGTTGGGGTTGATTGTCGTATTCGGATCGCCAGACATGGCATGCGGGATTTTGGTGCAGTCAAAGTAGTCGGTGCATGACATGGTCGTTGTCACACTCAGGAAAGGGAATCGAGAGCAGGCAGGTGGGCTGATGGACAGCGGGCCAGAAGCATTCTCTCAAGTATTGTCAGAGAGAAGCATGGAGTAAATAGAGTCTTTGACGCAAAGCAAAGACGATGGTGATTTAGAATGTCCATCATGATTGATTAATGGTTGAGTACACTTCCGTGCAATATGGTTTTGTCTGCAAACGGCACCAAAAAATCAATGGTTGTTCATTCTTTCCTCTATGAGGATGGACATTTTGGAGTATACCCCATCTTGAGGCAAATTCGTCTAGCGATGGGTCAAAACCTGTAGTGCGATATTTACCAGATATGTTGATGTCATCAGTGGTTTACAAGTTACGCGTCTTGCTACAGTGTTCGCGTCTTGGATGGCGTGCGCAGATTGCGGTTTGCTGTGTGTAATTAGCAATCAGAGCTCCTAGCCGCATGCCATCGCATGCCCAAGGTAAGTCTCCTAAAGGTGGAATTTTGGGTCGGCCAATCCTGTTTTCTGGCAGGTCCTCAATGGAATTTTGCGCGGGAAGGCTGGGGCAGCCGTCATGGCGTGTTGCCTTACAGAAGGTATAAGCAACCAAATAGCCAATCCCTTTTCCAAAATATCACATACTCCCCTGCAAACCAGGGTCTGTTCACTTTTGAACATTTTTGAACCGATGGATATTTGATGTTAAGGGAGGGGACCATATGTGGAGGGGACCATATGTTGATAATATGTATGTATAATATTGTATAATAATGTATATATTTAAAATGCTTAATATATACGTATAAAATTATGTTGGCCTTACATAGATTCTATAGATGTGTCAATGTGTCATAAAACACCACCAGGTTGTCCGAACAATCTTGAACAAGTTGGGTACCATCGGGTAAACTAACATAGCTATGGAAAATCACAATTTTTAATGGGAAAATCCACTATAAATGGCCATTTTCAATAGCTATGTTAGTTTACCAGAGGGTAAATTCATAAGTTGGTCACAGAAATCGCTGATTTCGAGTGATTTCGAAGGGAACAGATCATGGAGATACTCGAAATGCACCGAGGCCTTGGACATCATCGAAGATCTCACAGTGGTGCCTGACCTTCAGGAAAGCCTTCGTGTCTTAGATCGCGTTGGCTCGAAGACCATTTGATGTCCTGACTACATGTGGGTCACCACGTGCTGCAGTTTGTGCTTGCCTTCTGTTGATATTGTATTGGCTACGTGTTGACCATTTTGTTGACTTGGTTGACCTTGTGGTAGTTTGCCTTTGACAATATTTATTGTAATGTATCATAATATATTGGATTTGCTTTGAGAAGGCTGTGTGTGTGTGTGTCGACCTTGCATTGACAGGGTATTGGTCTTAAGCTGATGTTGCACAACATGTTTGAAGTGGAAGAGAGTCATGGATATGGATGTGAACACGAACATCCAAGGAAACACATTTTGGTTCGGAAGCAGCTAACAACGATTTTTGCATGCCATGGCACCGATAAGCTAGCACGTGCTGTGCACATCTCGTGGCAGCAAGGTGACATTGCGTCCATATTGCTGGCATCTCCAGACAGGCATCTGTCTTTGCGTTTGGGTATGGGATGATGTAGGTCAAAATTGGATGACTAAAACATAGAAAAACCCAAATAGACCAATTTGCCGGGCACTTGGGCCCCACCAATTGTTGGCCCATGCTGTTTGGCTGTGAAGAGATGAAGATATGCTCATGGCAGACGCTCAGCAGGACAATGCTGGTTTCCAGCTTGGGGAATCGCATCTCGAACAAGACCAGGCAAGGAAATCCCACTTCAGCAGCGCTATGCACTGCTTGACACGCTGCCCTATTTTTGGTGACCTGTCGTTTGACCACGAATCATGACAGTATCTATTTACAACAAGTGGAACTGCAACTGCCACAGCAATTGCGCAGCTACTACCACCGCCAACCAGGGTTGGGAAACTATGTACAGGTGACTGCTTTTGCTGTCCAGGAATTTCTTGAGATGTGCGAAGTTGCGTACTGCACAGCTCCTGCGGTGCTTTGCGGATGACTTTGTTCTTGAGGAGCTGCACAATGCCGAAGTTGAAGCATTTGTTGATTGCCTGTTGGATGAACAGAGGGTTGATTGTACAATACTATACTAATACAGTAGTTATAATAGTTGATTCATACTTGGAGAACTGATCGTCAATAATTGGAGAATTGATGAATAACTGGACTGTTGGAAGGTACATGAATAGTTCCAATCATCAACCATACCGGTGGACCATTTTCTGCACCATTTAGGGGGTAGAAAGGAAAGTATCATGTCTTCCCATCTTACCTGGGAGATCCCCAGGCCTGGAATTAGACCCGGGCAGGAGAAAGGCGCTGGCACCACCGTGACCTACGCCAAGGTGCGGCTGGGTGTGGGGGGGAGAATCCGGGGATAGTCACCATAGGTTTCAATCCTAAGTCATGGATAGTCATGGATAGTCTCGGTCATCCATGACTTGGATGATTTGGGGGGTACCCCCATGGATTGGAAACTTTCAAAATGGAGAAAGTGTGACAAGATGATGCGTGGATCGGCAAAAAGGAGCCGGAGCGCTGCTGCGGAGTTTCGAAGAAAAGAGTGTTCCTTGGACATTTCGTTTTCAAAGAATACGCTTGTTTAGAACTGAAGCTTCACATATCTTCACATATCTTCACATGTTAGACATGTTTGACATGTTAGGCATTCTGAATGAAAATCATATAGGATGTCTTGGAGGCTACCGGAGTTTGAACCATTTCCCCAAGGTGGCAACATCTGCGGCATGGGATTTCAAAGCATCGGCTCAAGATTAGGACCCAGGCCGAATCAATTCCCATCGAGGGCCGACCGTTCATCTTTGAACAGCGGGGTGGTCGCTGCAAATTGCTGGAAGGTGATGAGTTTGCAGTTGGTCCAAGCCCTGGAAAAATAGGCATGTCCTTCGCCCAGCACGTCTGGCAAAAGATTGGGATGAATTGCAGATCTACCTTCAGAAGAACAACTTCAAGCATGTGAATGAGGTCAAGCTGCGGTGGCTATACGCATCTGGTCTTATCCACTCCACAAGGCGGCCAAAGAAAATGATCTCTGGCACATGACCTTGCTTCTTAGATTCGGTGCCGGTCTGTGGCAGAAAGACAGCCGAGGCAAGACAGCCTTGGAGTACCTTCCATTGGAGGCACTGAAAACATTGGAGGCACTGCAATGGAACATGATTCATGAATACGAAAACTCGCAGCCAGGGCAGCGTCCACCTGCAGCTTGACGATGAGCATGTTGTGGGATCCCACCCGCCATCAACTGTACAGCCTGGTCGGCTCCATGTTTGCGAAGCCAGACCAGAAGAGGGTCAATTACTTGGGAGAACAGTTCCGATTACAAGTGGGTATATGAACCATAGACATCCATAGACCATATAGGATGTTATAGGGGGCCAAATTGGCCAAATCCCAACTGATCGGGTTATCACCATAGTATACCCCCCAAGTATTTGGTCGCTGCATAATTAACTTGTTTTGGCAATGCGACCCTGCAGACATCCGCAAGTGGAAATAAAAGTTTCCTAAGTGGCTGCAGCTCAAAACTTACCGTCCGGATCAAGGGTTAAAACATGGTAAAACCCACAGGCGATCCACACCCCAGATCCATACCAAAACGCAGGCGATCCAGACCGATCCACAGGCATGGATCGCTGCAGATCGATCAATACCCGTTCTTTGAGCTACAGCCAAGTGAGGTCTGCAGAGGTCAAAAGGTGCTGACAACCCAGGAAATGGCTGGGAAGCGGTACAGGAAACTGTTTGGCAGTTTTCAGCAGTCGAAAATGTATACCTTCGGGCTGTCTGAATTCGTACCTGCATGAGCAGACGTTTTGGGTAGACACCTGGATTTGAAAGGAAGAAGCAGAAAGTGCACCCTAGGTTTGTTATTTGCCCCTTCCGATAAACGCTTCATATCCCTTCATCATGTCACATTTTCATGGATTCAGGCACCTGCTTTTCCATTCAGCGAATTCAGAGTGATATCCCGTCGTTGTGCCCAATAGGGGCACAGCATGGCACGGATAAGAGTGTGCACCTCTGCGTCTCCAAACTTGGCTCCTTGGGGCCCTGACTTGGAAATCTTGGAGGCGGAAAGCGATTTCTTGGTGAAAAATTGGAGTATTTAAGCGCTTCGTTTGGGAAGTCATTCATATGCCGTAGAATAGCTGGTGCCTTTTACCTGCTTGAGCTGGTGAACAGGGCCAGTCTAAAAGAGCGGAGGAATGACAATCAGTTGGTTTATATATGTTTTTTTATAAAGATCTTGCCAACTAGGTACAATCTGGAACAAATCAGGCAACTCACGTAGCTTGCATCGTAAAGCGAAACTGCTTGCATGCATTCTAACAAAGGTTTGATTTCATGAAGGCCATCAAACTGGAAAGTTTCCAAACAAACTGTTCAAACGTGGTCAACAATGGATCACATTTGTTTGGCATCGATTTCAAGTCTTATCATGAAATCCGGAGAATGGCCGGAAGAACACAAAAAAAACGTTCGGCGAGTCATTTTCCAGTCTCCAGGCCATGCGATTGACACGATACACGCGGAGGGATTGCAGTCACCTGATGTCACCTGTAATTTTTGTACGGCAAGAAACTAGCTCGCGACCGCCAAAACATCACGCCATTGCTACAAACCCAAATGGTCGATCGCTATGGGTTCAGATGGATTCAAAGTGACTTCCATGTCCCTAAAGTTTACCTAAAAGTTTATATAAAGTGCAGAGGACTACGTTTGACTTCCATCAGAATGCAAGATCGCATAAGGCCCCTTCTTGGATCACATGGCCAACTTGAAGGGAAAACCGGCTCCAGAGCCTGCCATAGCACCGGCCAGCTTATGAAACATTCTCCCACCGCATCGTGAGGGTTGAAGATGGCACATTGCTTACAGTTTTGAGAGGATTATATAAATTATATGATATGATATGATATGTATATTATACATAATGAATCCTTTCCTCTCAATATTAAAATATATTAAACACCCCCTCGAAACCATGGTTTAGTGGGGAGTTTCCCCATAGTTGGGACTATTAAGGGACTGTTTAATGTTAGGGGGATGGGATTTTTATTATTGAATACAATTGATATTAATTGCAAACACCGATGAGCAACTGACAGAGTGACAGGTTCTATACCTAGGACCTAGGAGATGGACAATCATGGGGTAGCACAGATGTGCCATCCATCATGGCAGTTGTGAACATATTTGGCGATAATTAAAATCCATAATTATGATCATAATAATGATTAATAAGAAAATCCAGGATTACATGATCATTAAAATCATAATTTGTTATCATCCGCAATTGTGATCCATCATTTTCCAGCTCCTTTCTCCGCCGGGGGGGTTGCCCACAGCAGGCGGCTCCAGAGCAATTCTATGTCACGCAGCAACAGCATCAGAGGACTAGATCATCCGCATGGCTGGTAGGGACAAATTGCTGTCATGGCATGGGCTGAGCAATTGGGGTTATGAAATAAGGGCGTCATACCGGCAGGTTGAATGGGGATTATTATCACAAGTTGCAACTGAATAGTAATAGGACATAATTGGAAATTATCAGAAACAACAGGAAAGAATAGTAATTATTACCAACACATGTGATTCATATATGATGGGGCCCGGGGTGTCGGGTTCCCTCGTGGGGCCAGGATCGACTTTGCACGTCACTCTCGACTCCTGAAATTGGCCGCAGATGTGACCATGGATTTCAGGCGGAATTGATTGAGTATGGAGACAGAATGATTTCTAGTCATGATTGCTTGTGTTACTTGTGGAATTGTCATTCCTTCTTATCATTATTACTTATTACAATGATTATCATATAATCCATATAGTATGGTTATGTATGTTTAATTACTTGTCATGAAGAATCACAAATCCATGTGTCATGTTTTAATGTGAGTAGCACAATAGTGAGAACATCCCATACATGGTTTCAATCCCCCCCAATTAAAATGACAAACTTGGGTGGTTGACTATTACGTCACCAACAACTTTATATACTGGGTTGCTGTCATGATTCGAGGGTTTATATTGTCATGGATGGTTTGAAATATGAATGAAAGATGAAATATGATTCAGGTTTTGTGTTTAGTCATTCAGAATGCATAGCAGATCATGAGAAGCGGGGACGGCTCTTAGCTGGGAGGGCCATCCATCAACATCCATCCACAGCCGGTTGCTACTCTGGCAGGCAAGCCAAAGATTTCTCGGCAACTGACTTGATCAATGCCGTTTGCAACCTGTCAAGACGGGATTGGAGAGATAGGACTAGGCACTGCAGGGACATCAATGATGACCCCTCATTTCTCCAGAAAGATCTGTTGCAGACAAGCTCTGAAGGGGACCAGAATTGCTAGCTTCTTTCGATCCCTGACTGGGCTTGGACGCGCGGCTCCGATATTTTTCGGATAGCAAACAACCACCAAGCAGGTTGGAATTAGCTCAGGATACCTCTGGGATAGCCATAGCCAGTCCTCTTGAGGCACTACTGGCACCAATGGATTGATGATCGTCGACTGCAGAACTGTCGCTTGGCGGCGCCGAGATTCGGCTGAGAAAAACACATCCAGCGATCCATTGAAATTCCGACACGCGAGCCAAGCGTGTTGCTCAATAAATATCCAGTATACCAAGAATGTAAATATACATATGTATATATATATATATTACATGTGATTATATCATGTGGATCAAACGTCCCCCCCCCTGACGTCCCCCCCCCAGAAAAATAAGGAAACTGCATTTTATTAAGTCCTTATTAAGCTAATGAAGGGGTTTCCCACCTGTGATACATGCATGAAATGAGCGAGAACCTGACACTCTAGGAAAGCGGAACGCATTTCCCTTATTAACGCGCTAATCAGCATGCATATGCAAAAAATCAATTGCCAGACTTACACCTTAATAATGATATATTAAGTAATGGTCATTTTGTCCTGATGAACATTTTTTGAGATTGGGTTTTTCCCTCCCGGGAGATGGATAAGGAAACAGTAACCTTATTAAGGCCTTATTAAGCTATTATTAAACTAATTAAGGACTTATTAAGCTATTATTAAACTAATTAAGGCCTTATTAAGCTATTAGTAAACTAATTAAGGCCTTATTAAGGCCTTATTAAGGCATGGTTTTCAGAGTTGCTTCGGGCGACGGGTTTCCATTTTTTTGTCATCTTTACAGTTCCCATCCTTTTGGAAGGATTCAAACCCATCGTTAGAGCAATCAAACTTTGAAATGGAAACACCAACAAGTAACTTCCATTTGGGGTTCACGACGAAATTTTCATGATTGCGGTTGTCCAGTGAACTAAGGAACCCTTGAAACTTATTAAGCCCTTATTTAGCTATGCATCACCTCCCTTTCGGATGACGCAACCCAAATGGATCAAATAGGGGTCTCGCAAGGTCTTACTAAGCGGTTATTAGATCCTTATTTGCAAAAGCTAAATAAGATCTTATTAGTCCGCTAATAGTCGTTTACTAAGCTCTTATGGCCAGTTTCTGCCTTGCGGACTCCTTATTTTTCTGGGGGGGGGACGTTAGGGGGGGGAACCTTTGCTTCTCATGATTATATATGTCATTATATGTCTATAAACATCAACACAGTATCAAATGATATTACGAATTATTGTTCACAACTGTATCGTCTTATATATATATATACACACAATGTTTGACATGTTCTTCCAAGATGCCAAGATGCTGGCGCCATTCAGGAGGCTGAACAGTCCATCAGCGCATTGCCTGGCGCGATCCAGCCCCTTTTTTGCTGCACGCTTCTGGTGGATTTGAGCATCATGAAAAATGGGGACCCAATGGGGAAAAACATCTGTGTATATATATATATATAAACACATATCAGGTATGTATATAGTTATATCAGATATCATCAGATATAATCATGAAATTTGTTGAAATTTTCGATATTGTATCTGGATGAATCACTGCAATGATGGGGGGATATATGTATAATGATTGTACTTGGGGATTGATTATAGTGAAAATGATGCCTCTGGCTCACTGCCAGCAGGCTGTTTTGCATGATTGTCAAGTCATGCTTTGTATTTTCCAGCATGTTTCACATTGAATGCTTCGGATCATCCATGAAATATGTATGTATATATATATATATGTGTGTGTATTTCAATAACAACAGACCTCTGCGACGTACTAGCAATGTTGGGAAGTGGATTGGGGTAACTAGGGCCGAACTTTTCTGGTTGGTGAATGAATGTGAATTTTCTGATTTATCCTGATACATGACTCATAGATCCTGAATAGTTCACTGGTTGGTGTTGTCGAAACGATGTCAATATCCATCCCAAAAACTGGATTGATGACTGACTGGAATTGGAATAAGGAGTCGATGCTGTGGATTCAGGGGACATCAATTTCTTGAGAGTTTGGAGAGGAAGTCTTTCATACAGACATACACATAGACATACATATACATGACATGTCATTGCATTACGTTATATTAGATAGATAGACATGCAGACATACAGACATACATACATAAATACATAAATATATATATATATACACAGACAGACAGACAGACAGACAGACAGACAGACAGGCAGGCAGACAGGCAGGCAGGCAGGCAGCCAGACAGACAGACAGGCAGGCAGCCAGACAGACAGAGAGACAGACAGAGAGACAGACAGAGAGACAGACAGAGAGACAGACAGACAGACAGACAGACAGGCAGGCAGGCAGGCAGGCAGGCAGGCAGGCAGGCAGACAGAGAGACGTACAGACGTACAGACGCACAGACGCACAGACGCACAGACGCACAGACGCACAGACGCACAGACGCACAGACGCACAGATGCACAGACGCACAGACGCACAGACGCACAGACATACAGACATACAGTCATACAGTCATGCAGTCATACAGACACACGATATATAGTGCGTGTTGTACATGTGAAACTTCTGATTCCGTTGGTTGTGTTGGTGGCCC
Source organism: Symbiodinium sp. clade C Y103 (assembly GCA_003297045.1). NCBI lineage: Eukaryota > Dinophyceae > Suessiales > Symbiodiniaceae > Cladocopium > Cladocopium sp. clade C. The sequence continues at coordinate 186,983 of BGPT01000394.1, forward strand.
GAGATCTGAGGCTGTACAACGTTACTGCTGAGTATTTGAAGGAGGCTTGGAACGCCGGAGTGAGATTCGAGTAGGATCACCAGCTTTGTGGCGGTTCGGCGGCAGCCTGCGGAAACAATCCTTAAAGCCGTGATTTGCAAGTGGTTCTATCCAAACTGTTGACATTGATGGGTTTTCAGTCATCACTCCCAGAATTCCCGTGGATCTAGTGATATTTAGTTATTTAGTGACATTTGCATTGAGGAATCACCAGCACTCAAAGTCAAAGCGCGATACAGGCGAGGCTGGTGGTTGCGCTGCTCGGCTGGACATAGAGCTTTGAAACACACTGGTGGTGCACTCGACAAAGCGAAAGTCTTTTCTGGACTTAAACAGAGACTCAACATGCGAAAAATTGCAAAGCAGGTAACCAAGGCCACGGGCCAGGGGTGTTTAGTAGAAACGACTTCTGGAAGTGTGGGCATGCCCTGAAGTAATGCAAGACCGTGCTACGAGGATGTGCAAGAATATGCAGGAATGGCAAAGAATGCGTTTATCGTCCAAATTCTAGGTTCGTGAAGGGACTTATCTAAAAGTTGTATAACTGCCAATAATCAAAGCCCAGACAAACCGGTGGCGGAAATTTCAAGGGGACAGAATTGGTTTGGATTGAATTGATTGGTCGCTGTACTCCTTGGATGATTTGTCGATAGCTAGTGATATAATAGATTGGTTTGTTAGTCATTTGATGGAGGCAGCACTTGCAAGATCATCCCATGTGGTGACCCAGTCTGTTTTATATCAGAAGAATCTATACAACATGTTCAACAGCATGCTATATATATATATAAATATACATTATATACAGATTCAAATAGAAGTTTTTTTCATTGGTTTGCAAATGATGATATGTTGCAGACAATGAAGCCGTGGAATTTCCATGGGAAATTCCCCCGACCAATACCTCCGGATACCAGGTATTGTTGCATCGGCTGCCGTTCAGCTGAGTGGTGCCAGGTATCGCATTTTGTGATCCAGAAATGGCTGGTCCATTTTAGCATGACTAGAGTTCTAAAGTCTGCTATTTTGGATGGTACAGTGATTATGGATTGTATCAAACATTGAGTGCTATTTACATGATCTTGAATGAGGATTTGCTGGGGCTGCAGGCCACCGCAACAGTGTTCCCAGTACCGATCAACTCTTGAACCCATGGAAAAAAATGGTCTCAACTCATCTGAAAGAACAGAAGATTCACCCCTACCATCCCGAAAAAAATCTGACCATCTATCACCCCCTCCCCGCGCTTTAGGCTCCGCTTTTTCCAAGCATCCCAGGAGCTTTCTGGCTCTGTCATTGCTGACAAGTTGCATTATTTGCGTGGCGGCATCGCGGCGTGGCTCCATGAGGTGCCAGTTGGGATGTCGATGGAATATGAAATGAAGATGAGATGCACTTAATACCAGTGCAATTTATATCCTGTATATGGCTAATTATCATTAATTATCGGTATATCCAAGTAGGTCTTGAAAGAAATCGTGGAAATCCCATCAATATGAAATGAATCTTTGTGAAAAGGAATGTCAGATGTTTATTCACTCCTGGGATGCTGAGCACTGGAAGGTACCATTTCAGAGGCAGAGAAAGTCAGAATTTGGGGCTGGCCACACGATTCTTGATCAACCAGTGTTTACTAATCCAGGCTTGACATCTATGGGATATGAATGAAATTTATTTATGGCTATAAACAATGCATAAATATGTTGGATATAGTAGGGGTCCAATGGGATCATGTCAGATATATACGTTTGAATGGGATCCGAAGGGGATATGATGGTATCGCTACCCCAATCTTCATGGTAGATATCTCATCTCACAAGATCTGTCTCAAGGTTGACAGGAAACGGGTATATTTGGGCATAGGTGAGTCTTAGTGAGATTTTATGTGATTTGACCGTTTGGCGCCACATGTGCGTAGAAAAACCTTTTTGACATTTGGTCATCACATCGTTTTTGGAATTCGGTACCTTTCAGGCCGCAGAGTTTTCTTCGTGAATCCATTGTCATCAATCGGGACATCAAATATAACGACTCAAGTATCAAACTCAGGACATGTTGGAGTCCACGCGAAACTGATTTGTTATTCCGTGTAAATGCAAGCATACTGTGGATGAACAAAATCCAGCACCAGTTGGTATTTAGTGGCAACTATGAAACACTGTAAACAATGTGATTACAATGGGATAAATCATCTACCAATGGAATTTCTTCCATCCATAGTATGATATTTCTTAGCTAACATGTTTCTTACAATTTCAAACGGCGCACTTGTGAAGACTTGATGTCAAGTGATAAGTGATGATCCAATATCATCTAGAATTTTTAGGCGACATAGCACAAAGGGTGTCTACGTTCCGCGCGGTAGTATGTTTTTGTTGGGTACAGACATGGGCAAACATCTTCTGGAATGGGACCCCATGGGACTATGGGATATTATTGGATATGGATCTTCATGGTCCTGATATTCTTTTTGCTGGGATTCTGAGTGGGATATTGCTGGCTATGGTTGGGTTTGATCAATGGGATGTTAATGTTTCAATAGACTTAGTGCCTTTGCAATAAATCCGAGCGAAACATTAGTAGAAGGTATTAGCCACAGCATTTTTTAGTTTGTACATTGATGTATCAATGGGATTGTGATCAGAGACGATCATGGTAAGAGGACAAATTGTAAATGGGATATTGATGAGATCTTGATGGTGTAATTTGAAGGGGTGTCCCCAGGATGCAACAAGGATATGTATATGTATATACATATAGTCAGATACTGTATTGCCAGCAACAAAGTGATGCTGTTGGGCGAAAAACACAAGATGAATGGAGAAAGTGAGAACAACAGTGAACATGACGCTGCTGGATGGCACATCCAAGAGATGGTGTTTGCTGCAAATGTGTCGGAGGAAGACTAGTCGAAAGGAGTTGGGTGACAAATACCCCTCATACTGTTAGGCATAGGGAATCCAGCAGTAGGACCCATCCAGAATATCTCATAGGCAACTGGGGTATAGCTATTCCAGAAAACTGGTTTTAACATTCCCAACTGAGCCACTGACTTCCCAAGAGTGATTGCCCAGGGTGGACAGCTCATTCAGCCAAGCACTGGTGACGCACTCAAGTGGGTCTCAAAACAGCGATAGATTTGTTTGGTTGTTGGGATGTACTGAGGCAGAGTGTTTGACCGTGTTTGGCCCATTGATTTCTACTCTGCACTGGTGAATCGCAAGATCAGTGGCCCAAGAATCAAGTTTTGCTCAGAGAAAGGTCACAAACATTGCACCATATTCCAACTTTGATTCAGCCGCTTCAGAAGAGGTTTTGGAAAAAACATGTGGAGTTTTGATCTAACTAGAGAGTCTATAATCTGTGGATATTTGCGTTGTTTTCCATCCAAAGTTTTGGCATTTTTTCAGGAGTATCCGACTCATACGCTGCCAGTCCTCATCCTCCACCGCCACCCTAACGGTCCTAGCGTGCGGAGGCTTGCCTTGTCGCCTGGTTCACTGTTGGTCGTGGGAACTTAGCGCATTCTTTCCAACTCGAGGTGCGCGGGCGGTGACTAGGATGGCCTTTCTCATTGAGCTAGCTCGTCCATAGATAAATAAAATTACATTAAATTACAACCTGTTGGCTGTGGCTAGGCCCCAAACAGATTGATTCACCCCCGTGGCACTGCTGAAGACATGTTGATTTTGTTGCTTGGCCGCTGGCGAAAGTGGCACAATTGGTTGGAAGATTTCGAAACGATTGGAAGGACTTGGCACAACAACTAAAATCGACCCCGCGAAAATGAAAGCTCACAACATCAGATCCAGCTTGAGTGCAAATGGTCAAAGAATGTCAAAGGTTTAAAAATGCAATAATCGTGCGCAGAAGAAAGAGTAAGAGCAGGAGCAAGTGATCGACTGCAATGAAGCTGGTTCCTTGGGTTTTGAGCAACCCCTGTTTCAGAGTTTTTTGTATATATGGTCCAGCCCTCCCAGGCCCCCCCCCCCTCCCCCCCCAATGGGTATGGGTCTACAGATCCAGGGTATATCAGGCTATATAGGGGTATATCNTCCCCCCCCAATGGGTATGGGTCTACAGATCCAGGGTATATCAGGCTATATAGGGGTATATCATGTATATATTATGTATGTATGCATGAATGTATGTCTCTCTGTATGCCCCCCGCCCCCCCCTGTGGGATGGGGTGGGGGGTCAGTATGTAGATGTGATTGTATGTATGCATCCATGCATGTATAAATGGAAGAATATATGTATGTATCAATGTATGTATGTATGTAAGTATGTATGTAAGTAAGTATGTATGTATGTATGTATGAATGTATGTATGTGTATCCCCGCCCCCCCCTGTGGGATGGGGTGGGGGTTGGTGATCANGTATGTATGAATGTATGTATGTGTATCCCCGCCCCCCCCTGTGGGATGGGGTGGGGGTTGGTGATCATCTATGAGCTATATATAGAATATATATATATAGTATATATAGAGTATATATAGAGTATATATAGAGTATATATAGAGTATATATAGAGTATATATAGAGTATATGTAGAGTATATAAAGGGTATATATATATAGTATATATATAGAGTATATATAGAGTATATATAGAGTATATATATAGAGTATATATAGAGTATATATAGAGTATATATATATATATATGTAGAGTATATACAGAGTATATATAGAGTATATATAGAGTATATATAGAGTATATATAGAGTATATATAGAGTATGTATAGAGTATNATATATAGAGTATATATAGAGTATATATAGAGTATATATAGAGTATATATAGAGTATGTATAGAGTATATATATAGAGAATAGATACAGTATATATATATAAGTATCAGTATCCCCGCCCTCCCCCCTGTGGGTGGGTAGTGGGGTGGGAGGGGGTGAAGGGTGAGGGGGGGGAGGGGTGGGGGACCCAACCCATTCGGGGGGGGGGGGCCTGGTGGCCTGGGGACTGGATCATATATATATATATANGAGGGGGTGAAGGGTGAGGGGGGGGAGGGGTGGGGGACCCAACCCATTCGGGGGGGGGGGGCCTGGTGGCCTGGGGACTGGATCATATATATATATATACTTCTGAATTTCGGCAGGTTGCACTGTGCACTGCCCTGAAATTGCTGCACCATCTTTTCTGTCCGGAGCTTAGCCCAGCAGTCAAAAGACTGTTTTGAGCTAGTGATGTGTTCCAAGTTGTGAGAGGTTGCCAGTTTTATTTCTATTCTCTTGTAGATAGTGAATCGATGTGAATCGTCTAGTCTCAAACCTATCTCTTTCTCTCCCTATTGTTAACAGACATCATGTGTACATATCTCCCTCACATCATCTATGTGTGCACATCCTGTGCATTGGCCCAAATCATCAGGGCCCTTTAGCATCGATTTGCACTTACACATGTACATATACATAATATATATATATATACATGATTATACATGCAGATATCATACTGATATTATTTACACAAAGAATAATAAGGATAGTTATAGATATTACAGCTACATATTGCCATACATAGCTAGGTTTTGGGCTCAGTCTGCTGTGGTTTCACAACTTTCAACTCAGCAGCCGCGCCCAAGGGAGCCGGAAAATTCGCCTGAAAGAAGCCTTCTGCGCGCATCGCGCGTGCGGCGGGGAGCTTGGTTCGTTGTTCTGTTCGCTCCTGGACGGGAGAAGCAATTTTGAAATTCATTGGGATTGGCTCAAAATGAATGACAAGAAAGAGTCAGAAATACAAACACTTGAATTTGTTCCACCATTGTTTCTGGGCCCATGAAAAAGGCATGTGTTTGACCCGTAATTACCTGAGCATCATGAAGTATACGAGCACACGAAAGGAACATGAATGATTATTGCATGGTTGAGGACTTCTGAGACTTCCTTTGATTTTTTTCACAATTCGTATTTTGTTTTTTAATCCTAGTCTTCTCATATCGTTTTTGTCATGTTTGTTCATCTTTTGTTTGCCAAGCCCCAGGTCGCAGAGATTGCGCAAAGTGGCATGGGAGGCAGAGAATATGCAGCTGTTGAAAATTTGAGGTGAAACTCCGAGGCATTCAGCTGTTACCACTTAAGTCATTGAAGAGAGGGGAAAAAACATCTGGAAACATCTGGAAACCCTTAGGTTTGATGTTATTTCATGGTAAAAACGATGGTTTTCTGTAGATTTTCCCTTCAACTCCAATGAACAAAAAATATTGCTTAGGTATGCTTCGGTTTGTTTGTTATGTTTCTTTGGGGTTGTCCCAGAGCCGTTTCTCATGAAACTGGCTCCGCAGATCTCCGCAGGTGCGCTTGCGGTATTGCCCATCGGTGCTTTGTCTCGATGCGGAGGACAAGGGACGTAGCCCCATCAGCCTGCGACACGGTGGATCTGAGAACTCGTTCGCACTTTGTTGTTTGTTCTGATTTGATGTGTTACATATATCATATATCAGTACTGGATTTGTTTTCTCTGTTTTTTCCATGACTCCTTTCAGATTCCATTTGATCCTCACCGCCCACTGATGAATTGCAAGCTCACGAATCGTGCGAACCTCACAATGTCTCACACACTTCAGTTCACCTTTTTGGAAGCCACTTGTTGTTCCATAAATGGGTTTGTCTGAAAATATGGTATACCCCCAATATCCCCCAACTATAGCCATTTCACGGGGAGAATGAGGATTAAGCAACAGATTTAGGTTTTCCACTGATTTTTCTCAGACAAACCCAAATGGTTCGAGACTTCTTCCTATTGGATCCCAATCAAGTTGGCCCGTTTGCTCCAGGATATCATCAGATCCATTCGACAGGAAGAGGAGGTCCGTGGGCATCTGGCTACAGCGCCATGACCTCCAGCTGAAGATTCTAAAACAAATTGATTCCCAAAGTCACCCAAAGTCATACAGTGTGTAGATTTATAGCATCTCAAGAGAAAGCCAAATCTACATATAAATGGCCATTTATAGTTGATGTTCCCATTAAAAATGGTGATTTTCCACAAATATGTTAGTTTACCAGAGGATATCATGGAATGTCCATTCGACATCTTCATTCCAATTTCCCAAGGATGCACCCAGGGATCCATGCAGGCGGGCAGATCTACAGGATATATCTTTGTGGATGTGCGCACGCCAGAAGAAGTGGAGGCGCAGAGGGTGTGTAGTGGTCTGAAAGATCAGGGTTTAAAGTAGGAAGCAAGATTGAAGACATATGTTTATGATATTCTGTGTGTATATGTGATATAATTATTGACATGTACAATTTATATACATTTAGTATGATTACGACTGTAGTTACAGCATGTCCGATTTATCTGTTCCTTTTCCGTCATTGTCCATCTGGTTTGCATTTTGAAAGATTTTGGTGCCCCGTTCAGCCAGAGCGACCCAGAACTATTTGTGGAATGTGGTGGATCTGTTCATTGGGACGCCTGCTGTGGAGGGGTTGATTCTTCGGACAGAAAAAAACATGCTTAGTCAAATTAGTTGCTATTAGTTGCTATTAGTTGATACTACAGTTGATATCAGTTCATATTACCCTCTGGTAGACTAACATAGCTATTGAAAATGGCCATTTATAGTGGACTTTCCCATTGAAGATTATGATTTTCCATAGCTATGTTAGTTTACCAGAGGGTAGTTGACTCGTGAAATGATCCCTTTCTGGTCCCTTTTTTCTTGGTGAAGTCCTCGAGGTGTCCACCATTTCATCTCCGGGCTGTCCGACCATCTTCAAGGTCTGCTTGGAGGGGTGTGGGATTGACATTGGAGGTGTCCAAAAAATGGGGTATCCCCAAACCATCCGAAATTAGTCGTTTTCAGTATTGAAACCCATGGTGACTTGGGGATTCATCATTTTCAGAAACCCCCGGCAATTATACTCCAAAAACCAGTCCTTTGAAGGGGATTAGCCAAGTTTAGCCATGAGATGGAATGGGGTAGTCCATTTTTGGAGGTATTCATATTCTCAAGACTCAAGACGAAGGTAGACGTTTGTTCTTTTGCGCACTTCTGTTGCTTTCCCCCACGCAACCAAGTCATGAAACATGTGTTGATGTGTCTTCACTTCAGAAAACCATGATGTCTTTTCGAACCGGGTATATAGACATCCTATGCACAGTGAAGATGGTTGGCACGCGCAAATTCTTGGGAGGATTTCGGGCGGTGCCTCCACGCCGCTTGAGCAAAAGCCGAAATATACACAATGCTAGATGCTAGATCTAGTACGGTCAAGGTCTTAAGATGTCTTCTCAAGAGTTGCCAAACAGCATTTTCAGTAAACCCCAGTGGGTTTGGCATGGTATTTTGGGAGACACTTGTGGTAGTCCAGACATTTGACGTGGTTTTTTGACTGGGACAGCAGTCGCAGGATGCTTTCCTCAAGATGGTCAGCATCTCAGTTTGACTTGACCAACGGAGAGGGCCGAAGTATTGGCAGCAATGTGGTAAGCCAACTGCCATAAACCTCCAATTTTTGAGGGTTTATATTATCTCTGGTGAAATTGTGGATGATTATGTGATTTATTTATGTTTGGGTTTATTGCATTAGTTTAGTCAGGTCTCAAATCATTACGCACCCAAATTTAGCATCTCTATAAGCGATGACCAGCCCTTGGTGGGTCAATTGATTTCGTTCTGCCTATGTCAGGTTTCAAATGCGACCGTGGAGAGTTTGAACGGACACACCTTCATCCTATTTTGCACGGTCGGAGGTCGTTCTGGGAGGCCGGGTTACGCCAGTGGGATTATGATGGGCGGGGGATGGTCATTCACAGGGGATGACAGCGGTGAACATACCCATTGAAAGGAATACGACGGTGGAATGACCATACCTCATATTATACCATGTTTCGACCATGGCACACATGTGGTTATTGATTGTGGCTTCCGAAGCGTAATTGGTTGGGGATGGAGACTCATGGGTCAAAAGGTGTCTGAAAATAGGCTGCCTCCAAATTTCATAACCTCATTGATCTGGTACTGTTGGAGGGTTTAATTCCCTTTTTTCGGATAAACCCAATTAAACCCAAATGTGGGATAGGTGGTTGCATATACTATCTACCATAGAATCCGCACTGCATGGTTGGTTCTGAATCCCCATTTGTTGTTGGTTAGATGCCCGATTTTCACCAATGTTCCATACCCAGAGTTGGCAGATCCTTAGCATTGCTCTGGGCAGACCACTCGACAGGATATGCCAAGAGCTGCTAACGGAGCCTGAAAAGTTTGGTGCGACCAATGTGGTCTCCCGACCGAAGAGTTTGGTGGTCAGAGATGGTCTTGGATCAGGATTAATGGTGCCCCAAAATGAAGAGTTTATACCGTGGAGTAAACCAATATAGCCTTGGAAATGATCTATGTTCATGTTGGCTTCTTCCATAGCGCTATGTTAGTTTACTGGAGGGTAAATGACTAAAAAAATGCTAAATTCATGGTCTTGGTTTCGTACTAAAAATGACCAAGAAATTGCGGGTCCAAACTGTTACAGCTACCCAAGTCGGACCGCTGCCATTCGGGACCGGCTGCTGGCCTCTGACCTGTCACACCTAGGCTGCTAGCATCCAACTGAAAAGCCTCTTGGGAGGCCGGGGAAGCCAATGGGACTCAAGTGATACGACCTGAAGAAAGGCCAATCTGAAGAAAGTCCGCATGGCCTGACCTTGAAAGTCAGCAAGAGATTTATTGAGATGGTCAAGAATCACAGAAAATGAGGCTCAGTGAGCCATTTTGCATGTGTTGAATTGGTTTTGGACCAGTTTTACCTTTCCTACAAGAAACATCTTGGAACCCACAAGAAGCTCAGAGGTCTTGTTACGTCATGCGTCACATGCCGTTGATGCCAGCCTGAGGCATTGCAGCTTGGGCACATGCCAAGGGCGGCTTGGTCGACTCGATGGGCCAGCCCACACTCCGCATCAGCCCATGGTGTCAGGCGAGGCCCCACAGATCCCCGCGGGTCACTAGGTGTATTTCGCATTGCCCTTTGGTATTCAAACATTGGTACTGTAGCTATCTGTAGCTGGAAAATCCCAAAAAATGTGACGGATGTACTTTCCATCCCACCAACAGTTAGACCAAATTAGTTAGACTTTTAGCATGTTGGGGGATCAAATGGGATGTCGACATTTTTCATCATTCAAGAACCTGTCAAGAATTGTGGTTCCCACAGTATCCCACGGTATTAAATTCACATCCATGTCACTTAGTAAGACTCAGGCCGCAGCCAGCTCCATTTTGAAGTCCTCACCTGTCACTTCTTTGCGCCCAGCATCATCAAACACATCTTCCAATATACCCTACATTCTTATCAAGCATACCAAAGGAAAAGGCCCTGTTTATAGATGATTTTCCCATTGAAACGTCCATGTATTGAATTTATGGTGGATTTCCCAGCTTGCCGTGTTGGATTCCGAGATGGTATCTTTTGCCTTGGTTCTGTGCGGCAACTGCAGGCCTTTACTGACCTCTTCCCTGTATCAGGAGTGCAACATTCCGGGAGATTCATTGAGTATCATTGAGTCACTTGTGCTTTTTGTGTTGCTGTTGAACGATGTGCCACAGCATGTCGGGATTTCATGAGCCAACAATTTTCGCACACCTGTCTCAGCATGTGAGGTCAAAATGATATTTGAAAGATTATTGGAATATATTGGAATTCTTCTCACATTTGTTCATATCTTTTCTAGCATGGAGTGAGCTTATGTTGAGTCCATTGGAAAAGATCCTTTCCACCATTCCAACAGGTGCACCACTGGGCCAGGAATGGAGCTCGTCTTGGACGAGCTGCAAGTAGTGCCGCAAGACGCGCGCGTGGGGAAACCCAGGTCGTCACATTCGTCCTTGCACGAGGTTGTGATGCTGTGAAATCTGCCGGGGGATCTGGGACTGCAATGCGGTTAATTAGCGTTTACGGGGAATATAAGCATAGTTAGTGGCTTTATAAACCAACAAACATAAGTATAGCTGCAAGGATCAGATCAGACAATGGCTCAGATTCAAAAGAGATGTCGACAGATTTGAGTTTGAATGAGCAACCGCAAATCGATATAAATCGCAAGCTGTTGAATGCTCAGCACTTCATTTGAGCCATTGATTCAGTTTGAATATAAAAGCAGCTGGCTCACCCCCAGTTGTCAAAAGACTCCCCACACTGATTCCATTTGTTTCCTATTTTTCAGATTTTGGAAGCTGATTTCTTTGAGGATCTCATCGACTGCAAGTCCAATGCGGAACAGGCTTCGGCCGCAAGCTCAGCAGGGCAGGAGCTGAATGGCCCTTGGAAGATGTGGTCAGCATTCATCACGAACTTCAGGAGGAAGGTCGCTTGAGAAGAGTTTCCGCTCGAAACTCTATGCAAAGTTTTGGTGGGGTTCCAGAAAGTGGGGACAATCAACTATGGAAATCACTGAATTCCGAGAATTGGTTTCAGGATGTTTCAGGGCGTTTCAGGAAGTTGTGGGGAGTTTACCCTCCGACATCTTTCGAAAGCAATCCCTTGAGACAATCATCATCCACTGAGTATATCTACTAAGATCATCATGAATGATCATCCACCAAGATAATTGTCATCCACTATTATTATCTACATCCTAAGTGGATTAATTAATGATCATCCACTATTATTACCCACTCATTATTATCATAAAATTATCGTCCATTAATGATCCTGCAAGATAATTATCATCCACTAACATTGTCCAATGAAGATGATCATCCACAGATACTTTCTACAAAGATCTATCACCCTGGATAATAGGATGACAACAGCAGATCCACAGATATTAATTATGACCTACTTGTATCATTCAGATGTTTCAAACATTTTGAAACTATTAATTCGAAATCTTATTATTCCAGAGATAAATATATTTGATATTAATCATTAATTGGCAAGTTTTATCTATGTCCAAAGATCTCCTGGCACGGCCTTGCTTGGATGTAAAACTGTGGCGAGGCCTCGGCTCCGGGCCAAATCCTGCGTACGTGTCAGGCGCGGCCAAATGGCGAGGCTGAAAAAATTGGGTCTAGCCTCACGTAAACCAACAGATTTCATGGTGACTTAAGGGGATTTAATGGGGTTGAATGGGATTAACTAGGGCTTCTGGTGACTCAATGGGATTTCTTGAGATTTACCCTCTGATCACCATCTATATGACAGGCAAATCAATTATAAATGGCCATTGAAAAAAGCTATTATACCAGAGGGTATTCGAACGTGTGTTGGAAATAGGAAGTTCTAAACCTTGGGGATATAATTTAAGAGCAATAGCTAGTAGATATAACGACCCGAAGTCTCCACAAACTGGAGACTCACTGTGCCTCATCAAATCTGCATAGCCAGTAGTCCTTCGCACCATGTTGTTTGGATCATAAATGCAAGTCCACCACTCTGTCTTGGCTGAATGGAACGCTGCACCAGTTGTGAAGATGGGCTGAAAAAATGTATCACCACTTTCATTGGAACTTATCACTCAACCCGTAATTAGCGAGTCAATTAATTGCCACTGGATATCTCTGCCATTCTCTGCCTTATCCCACTGGTTTCATCACTTTCATTTTGGATTGTCGTTGAACTTGGAAACCCAACCCAGCCCTTTTTTCACGTTGAGGCATTGGACCCGCAAGCCTCGACCTCAACTGCACGGCATGTTTGTCTTTAAAACTTGGATGGTGAAAAGAGAGCATACGTGTCACGGTCAAAACATGGGTTAGTTTCCCATATTGGAGGATGGTCATCAAATCATTAGTAGGGAGTGAAATACCCATCATGTTTGGATTCGCATTGTTGGATGGATTATAAACCATGGGACCATATTTTGACCCTAGCACATATATCCCCATATTGTGTTGCCCAAGCACGGATGTCGCCACACAAAGGTCTTGGCAGATACTCTTCATCGAGCAGCCCAAACGTGACATACCCGGGATAGGATGGACCGTGATGGATCATGAGGCAGCTGAGTCAAAGTGAAAATATTGATGTCAGGGGTGAATTATCACGGGGTCACTGGAGTGAGTATGCCACTGGATTTTTTTTGCGGCTTGGCACATCTTGGCACATCTTGGCACCGGCCTGTGGGGCGTGTTACTTGGAGCAGCCCTTCCGGGGGCGGCATTGCATGCTGTACCTCGGCATCCGAGGTGCCAGCAATACGACGACTGAGCAAACTGCCACAGCACAGGATGGCCCTCCCACCTAAAAATAACATTGAATGGAGGAATAAACCCCCATAGACGCCCATAGATTAAAAAGATAGGCGAGAACAGAAGGGTACCAGGGTGGACTGACCCATAACATCCCATAATCACCTGTCAATGATGCTGTCTTTCGAGATGGCCATCCTGATACTTTTCATAGAACTTGGGCGAAAGCTGAGTTCTTGAGCATTCTGACGCATCGAGGGTTTTTCTCGAGCCATTTTACAACCTGGATGCCATCGAAGCACAATCGTACCACCGCCGCTGATAGCTGTTCATGATCGGATTCAGGCTGCCATCAACAGCTGCAAATAGAGATGTGTAGGGAAGCAAAGTCAAGTATATGAGCCTTAATGCTGTCCGTTTTCTCCAGGTACTAGTAGCCATTTACTGCTTGGTTTCAGGAGTTGTCAAAAGGAATAACCAACAGATAAATGTGTTGCAGACACAGCCCCCCATCAGGACTGAGTCCGATTCTGTCACACCGGCATTGACGTACCTGCCAGTTTTAGGTCAGTAGAAATGAATCAAAAGAGGATGCTGCACCCACTTGCGCTGGGGACATCTATCTGGGCCAAGCAAATTGTTGTGCAGAGGGGGAGGTCTAGGAGAATTCAGCATGGCCGCCCAAGATGTTGGTGAGATTTGATGAGCATTTTTTTGGAAAAGGTGACGCAATGTAGAGAAGCGAAATGCCTGTATTTGTGCAAGTTTACCACTGTGGCGAAACAGTGGAAATCAACACAACAAGATCAATCAGTCAATATCCATCAAGATCCAGTTTTTTTTGTCTGAGTCTAATTCATGTGATTTGTGAAAGGGCACGGTCAACGGGACGTTCCAGTAACAAACAATGTGGATTGCTTTGTAGCCACGATTCAGACCCGCTATTTACCATGAACTGGAGGGGAGAACGCCATGGTAGACTTGTGGTTTCAATTCTTCAATCGTGTTTTCATGTTTCTCAAAATGTCAACGGTAACATGGGATGATCTTGTCATTGTCTGGGGAGGCGCCCCAAAACTGATGTCGCCTTAGGCGGGAGGGCTTTAAGATCATCTTCCTGCTGCCACTCGGCCCGTGATTGGAGTGTTCTTTTTCCACGCGAAATATGGCAAACTTTGATATGGGTTTGGGGTTGGGAATCACTTTCCGCAGAGGTTTTTTGTGGGGATTCGGAATTTGATACTGGCAAAGAGGTCACAAGCAGTGATCTACTTCCATTCAGCAGAGTTGGTAGAAGCTTCGGGAGGGGAGGGAAAGTCATATCTGACAAAAGATGTGATATTGTTGGTAAAGCAATAATAAACCATAATAAACCCGCCATAAGCTATAAATTGATGGTTTCAATCCCACCCATTCATGGTGATTTTGGGGATGGTTTTCCCTGGTCCAAGGCGTCTCTCTCCCCTGCTGCCGTTTGCCCTTTCGAACTATGTCCGGTGACCCCAGAGCTCTTCGGGAAGCACTTCTCACATGCAGCACTTGCCCACGTACATCCGTGCCAGGCAGTTCAAACATGCCTCAAAAGGAAAAAATAGAGTGTGATGACCAAGTTTGTATGCTGTACCCTGACCTTGATTTGAAGTTTTGGAAGCATACTTGAAGGATCATCCCACTTAATAGCTATAGTATGCTAGAGTTGGTATTAGGATGTCACTGGGTTTAAAACCCAGTAATTCTGACAGGAAAACATTGGGCTTACTGCGCACTGGGATGATCCTCCAAGGTGTACGGCCTCAGCAGCTGTGGCTTCGGAGACTTCCTCCTGGCCACCGCTTTGGGCTTTGCCCCAGGTGTGGCATTCTGCCGCAGATTTTGCGGAGAATCCCATCCCTCTAATGAGTATCAAAGACACATTTGGGAATAGTCCCATTCAAGGTGAAACCTTGGTTTAAGAATGTTTAATAGATCTAACTCTACACATATTTGGAAGATTTTGGAAGAATTTAGGGGCTGCGGAGTATTAGGGGGATGGGGATTAGCAGGTAATAATATGTCCGCACCAAATACTTTGAGTATCATTGGATCAACGTTTCTGGTTATTCTACTGTAGCTCCTATGACTTGGCAGTGCAGATTCCAAGACCCTCTTGAAAAAACCCGTTGAGCAAGATGAGACAGTGAGCATCGGTGAGCACTTTCTGCAGGAACCATTGGGCTAGTGTATGCTGCTACCGCAGCTCGCGATGTGATGTCGGATGGTGGAAGCGAACCTTGGTATGTTGGGGTCCCAGCAAAGTTTGCCTCACTTTGACTTGGAAATCGGAAGACGAAAATGAGATTGGCACAACTGCATTGCAGAGCATGAAGCTACCGTAGTCTACGAGGCAAAGAGAAGAGTAGGAAAAGGGAAAGGAATTGAAGTGCGCTCTTGCAGACGAGTATAGAAAGATATGGAAAGCACATCTCTTCGCGACATGATTTTCTATAGCTTTCCCTTTTTTCTTAGCAGCATCACAGAGGCGCTGTCTTTAGCCGTGTCAAGCTAGGACACGATTCTCTACAGCCTGCAATATGATGCAGTCAACATCCAAACACCCTGCAAGATCCATAGAAGTTTCGTATATTGGTTAATCCTTGTTTATCTATATCATGCTGTATCAGATTAGTATACACTAAGAACATGTATTAGAATATCAAGATGCTAAGATGATTACAATAACATGTAGTTACTAACTGATGATGATTATAGTGATGAATAATTCTCCAATCATACCTCACCTCAGCAGCCAACTCCCAGGTCTATGCAGTCGGGCTTGTCGTCACAGCAGATGACTCAGAATGGCACGGAAGTCATGATGAACCGTTTGCAGTCCAAGAGTTGGTTGGTTGGTTGGTTGGTGGGTTGGGTTGGGTTGGGTTGGGTTGTTGGTTGTTGGTTGTTGGTTGTTGGTTGTTGGTTGTTGGTTGTTGGTTGTTGGTTGTTGGTTGGGTTGTTGGTTGGGTTGTTGGTTGGGTTGTTGGTTGTTGGTTGGGTTGTTGGTTGGGTTGGGTTGGGTTGGGTTGGGTTGGGTTGTTGGTTGGTTGGTTGGTTGGGTTGTTGGTTGTTGGTTGGGTTGTTGGTTGGGTTGTGGGTTGTTGGTTGGGCTGTTGGTTGGGCTGTTGGTTGGGTTGTTGGTTGGGTTGTTGGTTGGGTTGTTGGTTGGGTTGTTGGTTGGGTTGTTGGTTGGGTTGGGTTGGGTTGGGTTGGGTTGGGTTGGGTTGGGTGGGTGGGTGGGTTGGTTGGTTGGTTGGTTGGGTAGCATCCTTACAGGTGTCACTCTTGTACTACATTGGCTGAATTGAAAAGACTTTGAATGACTTTGGATGACTTTTGGATGGCTTTGAAATGCGTCGAAAATTTATTGTCTATGCCAGGATGAACATGGAAGGAAACATAAATCGTTGTCTTTCTGCTTTTTCCGATCTCCTTCAAGGCAATGATTCAAGTCTTCCGGAATATCAATCTCATCGATCATGGTCGGTAGTCCAAACTAAATAAACAAAAAGGGGAACATGCAGATTTACAACACGTATCCACATGTGCCCTGTTGAACTATCCTCAAAACTCCACCCTCACTTTTGTTTAGCATCCACGTATTTCCCATTACTTGCTGGACAAAGTATCCCGTCTTGCTTCGATGATTTTCCCATTTCAATATATTTCACTAGTCATTAGATATCATTAAATATCATTAAATATCATTAAGTTGCATTAAATAGCATTAAATATCATTAACATATCATTTACTATCATTAATAATCTCATTGAATATCATTAATAATCTCATTGAATATCATTAAATATCATTATAATTATAAGTGTAAAATATCCATTTATTCTGTACAAACCGGGGATTTCCCAGCTGTCCTCTGGTTGACTTTGCCAACAACCCAGGCTGCGCTTCTGAAGATCGTCTCCGATGTTGCGTCCCAGGCAGTGAAGGAAGCGGTGGAGGAAGATGCCAAGGCCATGAAGGCGGCACGGCGCGGCACGCGGCGACAGCAACAGCGGTCCAGGTGGTCGTCATAGTATGATGAATGCTGTAATGTATATATAGAATATAGAACATAGATGCAAAATGATGCAAACATACATCACATTGGTATGTACATGAAAAGTAATATAGTATATAGATGCGCATATCACTATACTTCGGGTATTGAAATGATTGTAAATGTGTATGGATGCATATATGATATAGATATTGTAGCGTTACCTATGTAGAGATAGAGATTATGTGTACAATATGTATATTCTGGAGATAGATTTGCTTTGCTGACGGGAAAGCTGGCCCAAAATTGATATGTCCTTCATATTCTCGCAAAAATCAAGAATGACTTCAAGTATTGGCTGGCGTTTTGGCCTTATTTTTGGGGTTCAGTCTGTTCCCCCAGGAATCATTCAGACCATGCCATAGGCGGTGCTCGATGTTGCTTGGAAGTAACACATTTCACATTTTGGGGACACCCATATTCCGAACATTCCTTGACATTGAGAATTGAAAGGGATAAGAAGTATGCATGCTTCCCCACCAAGATTCGCGGCATAGTTTGCCATGTTCAATTTCTCCCATTTTAGACAAGCACTTCAGGCGTAGTCCTTTTTCTTGGGTCAGGTCGGATTTTTTCTCAGAACATGTAGGAAGATGATGATGATGATGATGATGATGATGATGATGATGATGATGATGATGATGATGATGATGATGATGATGATGATGATGATGATGATGATGATGATGATGGGATGTGTCCAGAGCAGGTCGAACAGAAATCGACCGAAGCCACGTCCTTGCAATCATGGTTGCATCCTACTCATTCAAAACATTTCAAAACTAGACGCTAGGACCTAACCGCTAGGAGAAACAAACACATCTCACATCAAAACTCTCTAGAGTGTCAGTGTCTCAATGGCCATTTAACTTCCTACAACTTGGATATGGGTCTGTCTGAAAAATGGAGTATACCCCCAGTTGCAACCAGTTGATGATTTTGATGGGGAAAATGATGATAAATCATCAAAATGGGGGGGTGTTCCCCTAAATTGTCAGGGTCGGAAACATCCACTGTACCATGGGGAAGCCAGGAGGAGGCTGAAAGCTTAGGCGCGGATCTCAGGTTCAGGGAGTGAGTCTGCTGCCAAAAAAGGCCACGTTTTGGGACATGCAAATATATAATAATATATACATGTATAACACATGTACAACACCATAATTATATATAATTATATGTCATGTTATTATATGTAATGTGTGATCAGTGATATATGTACACATTCATATTTACAGTGATGTAAAAAAAGCTTCGCCCCTGTGAAATACAACCCTCATCAACGTCATAAACCTATTGGACTCCGCCAGGACAGGCTCAAGTGGTTCAGATTGAGACGGTTGAGACGGTCGAGACGGTCGAGACGGTGGATGTGGAGAGACGCTCGGTTCATTGTGATGATTCGGGAAACTGTAATGTGGGTGAAACAATAATAAACCACCCATTTGGGAATGGTTTATACCACCCATTTATGGTGATTTGTGGGATGGTTTATTATTGTTTTACCTACATTACTGGGTTTTTCCGGTTTTTTTCTTCGCCAATCCAATGAGTGCTAATATGATATGAAAAGGATTGAAAAGGCATAGTAAGCAAAAAAAATATTCAATCTACCCCAAATAGATCCAAAAGTGCACATGCAGAGTTCCAAATCTTCTTTCGATGTGGAGATATTCGCCCTTCTTCAGGGTGAATCTGAAGGCTTTTTCAAAGGCCAGACACATTTTAGATGACCACCAACTTGACGGTTTTAATATGTTGTTTTCCCATTTTTGCCTGTATCACACGATCGAGTAATCTCTTCTTCTTATTTCTAAATCTCCCCCAGTTAATAAAAATAGGAGTGGATTGGCATTTTCGGTTTTTTGGGTTGCTTACAATTGCGTTTTTGATTGTGGTAATTGAGAATTAATAGGAGAACAAGTGGTGAAATAGTGGTTTCTACCTCCTATTAATAGAAATAAAATGAGACCTGATGTTCCTTATTTGGGTCTCATCAGAATTTCGATATTATTTTGAAGGTTTTTATTTGATTATTAGGGGAAAACTCAGAAATCAATTTTTTGGCAATATTTTAGAGGTGTTTTCAGGGATTTAACTAATTTTGGAATCGTCTCTTTTTTTTGATTAGGGTGTTTATTTGATTATTAGGGGAAAGCTAATCTTTTAAAGGGGTCTTTGATAAAGGATTTAATAATTTTGGAATCGAACATGTTTTTAAATTAAAGTTTTTGTTTTGATTATGAGGGGCATCCTAATACAAAATACCCTCCAATAATATAAATAGATCACCGTGTTTTCTATTTGGGGGGGGGGTAGTAAGTCTAGTAATAGGGAGCAGAGATTACCTTTTGGAGAGGTTGAAACCACCAGTTATGTTTGGCAGTGCCTGAGCACGGGATCCATCTCTGCTGGTTGCAGCTAAAGACTGTGATGTGATCCCTGTCACTTTCAGTCAATAGTAAATACTGGTCATGCGTCATGTGGTGCATTGTTTCTCTTCTACTCCATGATTTGTATATTTGAATATTTTATTCGTTTAATCCTTGCACTTGACACATTTGCATTTGCTTGCACCATTTTGAGGCCGCGAAAAAGTCAATGCTTGAATTTGTGGAGGCACAGTTTGCTGATTCCAGAGACTTGCAGAGACTTACAGAGACTTGGATTTGTACCAATTACTGTACTATCTACAGTTGGGTAACCTTGATTTTGACTGCAGGGGATACATAATCACCCAGCAACCTGTGCAATAGGCGCCTGAGTTTTCTCCATGATGAGACTCGCATGGTCTACTTTGATCAAATTCTGTTGGTAGTTGTTGCATGCATCGTTTGATGCCATTTGCAATGTTGCGCACAGGTGTCTGAAAGGGCATCTTTGGCATCCTGGATGCCAGTTGAACTGGAGAACTTCCAGTTTGTCAGAGGTTTACAAAACACAGCGGAAGCCATAGACTCACAAAGTATGAACATAGTGGGATTTGCGGATCCAACTTGTCACACTGATGACTCTTGCGGCAGTTTTTTAAACACTACACCAAGTATCACCAAGCAATAGGCAATTTCAGGGTAAAGATATGATGCGAAGAAGAAGGCAGTTGGAACCAAGCATGATTCGTTCCCACAACCTATTGGGTTTCGGCACAGTATTTAATCTCTCAGAGCTGATTCGTGGAATGATGGACGGCTTTGTTCTCCCGTGTTTGACCTGAGGAAGGAATGTTGAAAACCCGTCAGTTGTTTGCTGATGTTTTTTTTTTCATGTTGCTTCCAGTTGGGTTCTATTTTATATCACATGAATCATGCCTTTTATTTCAAAGACAGCTTTGGGAGTTCGAGCCGTTGTCACTACGATGACAGAGCTCTCCAACCAGCTTTCCATCCGCCAACCCGTGTTGGGCGGAACCTCATGTGATGGTTGAGAGGTGCCTTGCCCGAAGGCACAAAGGGAGTGAGTTCCCAGGGCCGCTCTTCTTGCCGTGTTCAGGACGTCTTGCAGTATGATTTCATGTGAATTTCATATGATTTCATGCTGCAAGCACGAGTCAGCTCCAGGGAACTGGGGTGGCGGTTCCATGACCAAGTAACATTAGTGCTGTGCTGAACCAACGATTCTCGATGGTTCTTGCGTTTTTGCAATTCGACACAGTTCGTGCACTTTGTGAGGTTGCGCGCTTTTGAAGGTATCTCAGCGTTTCGTAGCGATTCCTTTGCAGAAGTTTTTCATTACCGGCACGAGCAGCTGTAATAGCCTGGATCAAAAGTGGATGAAGAATACCTGACAAAGCATGAATGATTGTCAAGGAGACTGTCTCAGTAGATCTCAGTAGCGATATGTAGTGATCTTGGGGTGGGTTGAAGAAACTACTATGTATTTACATATAAAGGATCAGCAGACATCAGTAGCACATCCTGTGTCAGAAGATGTTATCCTAAGAATACATATATATACATATTTGGGTCGACAGGACTTGTAGCAGTACCTCAGTAGAGATCAAGCTGTCTACTCAGTCAAGATGGGCCATTGATGTCAGCACAAGATACGGTACTAGACAAAGAGGCTGGGAAGACCAAAAGAGAGAGAGAGAGAGAGGAACCAAAGTTATTTAGAATATATCACCTCAGAATGTAAGGGAAGATTTGGCCTTCATCCATCAGGGTTGCTTGAAAATAGAACCTCTTCATTGCGCCTACTTGTGCCAATGCCGAAACATAGATGATTTTCTAAAAGGGAATGGTCGTCTGCCGATCTACAATGGAGATGACCACACCCCATCAATCCCATTTTTTGATCATAGCAATAGCAGTTCATTTCTTTGAATCCCCCGGATTTGCACTCGGTCGTGGCTTGGACTCCACTTTTTCCTTGACCAGGCGAACGGTTGCTTGTGCCGAAAAAACTTGAAATTGCAAGGGTCGAAAAAGGGGCTGAGCTGAGACAGGTGTCGGTGTGGCTGGGGACGCGTGCAATAGCGACCTCTCTACTGGTAGCACAAGCATCTACATGAAGTTGTTTCAATTTCGTGATTCTGTTGCTCTTACAAGTAGATTGAGAATTGTGACCTTCACAAATATTCACTCTATTTTGAAAAAGCAAAACCGCCTTGTCCATTGGCTTTCGGGTAGAAGTTTTCCCATATCGAATCAATTACTTTAAGCTCAATGGATTAAATTCATGGACGAAATTCATGAAAAAATATTCTGAGAAACTAAATATATGAAGAATCCATGCTGAAAGTCTCAAGTATCTTTATATTCTGATTTCACTGGCCGTTTTCAATTATTCTATGGTCATTAATCCATTGGTTGATATCAGATTGATTTTCATATTATCCCATTGGTACTTAATGTCTGAAAAAATGTCATTTAATCCATTCATAGTCAATCCGTTGGTTGATTCTGATCCATTATAAAATGAATTGCGATTAGTTAATCATAGTTAATCTTCCATTTTTGGATATCTATTCATCCATTGATTTCTTCGGTCCTTTTCCATAGATTCACGCCAGGTCGGCGAGCCTTTCAGCTCGGCTTCGGCCGCTCCAGCTATGCCTTCAGCACCACAAGTCCAGGTTCGGCCGGGCTCGGCCAAGGTGTAGTCCCAAAGGGGGCGTTTGTCATAGGGAAAATGATGATCAACCAGTGGATTATAGTGGATGTACAGATAATAAATTAGAAGATTTGTGATTTTGGCATAAATTGGGGTGATGATATGTGATTATGGCGCAATTGTGGCTATAGATTGATGGTTTAGAACCATGATTTTGCCTATCAGACTATGGCTATAAATTGGAGAGGTATACCCATACCCCTTGTGAGAAAAGATCTAAAACCTCCATGCAGAGAGCTTCAAAAGGTCTCGTCCTTGAATATGTGTCGCACACTTTGGAAAGCGATACTGCAAACCGTCCTGAAGCGATGACTTGATTTGAGGGTGGAGCTGAACTGTTTTATTGGTTTCTGGCAAAGTTTCGGAAGAGTCTTTCGATGCATTATTCTTGTTGATGTCCAGCCAGTCAAATTTGGGAAACGCTGGGGCCGCTGGGGGTTCGCAAATGATGACCACAATGGCCAACAGTTGTCCCCGGCAGCCAGTGAGTGACCCCAATCAATCTCTATTGAGAGGGGCTGATGTGGAGATGAATGTAGATGGATTGCTAAATCATGATAATCATGCCAAATCAATAGCTATTGATAGCCAATACCACTTTTGACATGCTACTGGGCCATTCAAAGCGATATGGCAAACTGAAAAAACCGTATTCTTGCATCAAGGCGGTCGTTGTGACCCATTATATTGGTCGCGAATCATTTTAAGACAGATTCAGATCGATGTTTCCATCTATGCCTGAGACAGCAAGATGATACCAGAAATGAAATGAGCACTGTGGAAGCAAGAGTGATTGGGAGCATGAAGAACTGTCAAGAATCATTTTTCAAGTGTGTGTGTGTATATGTGTGTGTGTGTTTGTTGTTGTATGATATTGTATGTTATAGTACGATATAATTCTATATGATATATATATATATATATTATACATATCATATGTATATATATATATATGTATATTATGTGTATATATGCATTATGCTAGTGATTCCAACTTTCCGATCTTTCTACCAAGGAGTGGACCAACATGTTGCCGCGGCCAAGCGAATTGCTCCTGTCCGGACTGGATGAAAGGCACCCGGGCCGAGAGCTGGCTCGGAGCTTGGGGCTTTCTTAAAATGGTGGGATCCTAAAAACGATGGGTTTCAGTTTCAATATTAAAATGGTCCAGATTTGGAGGTACCCCCATTTTAGGAAGCCTCCACACCGTAGGATGTTAATATATGTTTATCATGTGTTATTTTCTCATAGTAGTCATTTTCCATAGCTATGTCAAATCATGAAAGGGATACCCTCCAGTGAACTAACATAGCTATGGAAAATCACCATTTTTAATGGGAAGATCCACTATAAATCACCATTTTCCATAGTTATGTTAGTTCACCAGAGGGTATCTTGGATTGGAGAATCAAGAAGGCCCGTGGATCTTCCATCACGTCTCCACATGGGGATGGAACAGTGACATTCAGCGCCCTGCAGGTTTGCCCGTGACATGTGAGGATGGGATTGTGTCAAAATTGCACACCATCAAAAAGATTATCAATATAGAATGAAATAAGAAGACATATCATTACATTTCATTATATACTATATCTCAATTATAATTCAAGAATAACAAAACAAACCCAGGCGGCATCTCCAACAGCAAAGTGAGTTGGAAAATGTGGAAACAACTGCAGCCCTGGCAAGGGGCGACTTGATTTTGAACCAATGCAATGTATGTATGTGTATGCGTGGCGCAGAGAAGATGGAGAAACACACCCCGACTGCAATTGAAGTGGCAGTAAAACAAAGTCACATTTGCGGAACCTCCCGGAACCCCGCATCGGCCCCGGAACCAGCCCAGAACCTGCACCGCAACTTCCCAGAACCAGCCGGAACATGCCAGAACAAGCGCACGACCTGCACCGGAACCTCCCGGAACAGCACAGAACAAGCCCCGAACCTGCGCCAGAACCTGCACCGAACCTTATTTGGGCTATTCTGGGCTGAGATATCTAACCTAATCTAAGCTAATATTAATGGGGGAAATATCTATTCGAATTATATTTCAAGAATATAGCATTAGTATGAAATTACATATATATATTAAGTAGGGCCCGATTTATGCCATATCGGTAACTTCGAAAAAAAAAAAAAGCTATAAGAATAAAATAATCTATATTTTTTTTTGGATGTAGAAGTACCCAAATAGTGAAATTTTAAGGTATATTAATAAAAAATAAGTTAAGTAAATAATTATTACATTATTATAAGATAAAAGAAATATATATATTATATATTACTACTACTAATATTACGATTTGGGTACACATGAGCTGCCGCGCGCAAATCGCCAGGGTCCGAAATCCCCAAATTCCGCCACTTTTTGGGGAATTC